>CAWUFW010016275.1:0-318604 GCA_963921515.1 Calotriton arnoldi
CCCTAAAATACATAACATTAACATAAACATCGATATTATTAACAGCGATATTTTTGCTATCGATATTACTAACTTCGATATTAACAAAAACGATATTTCTTACCTTCAGGTCGATAATCAGGTCGCCGATATTCTTGATGTCGATATTCTGTCCCTACGATATTTAAAACTCGATATTAATGTAGGTCGAAACAAAAAAATCAATATTATGTCTGTGCACCGATTGTGGTAAGCCAGTCTTACAAAAGACCTTAAAACTGTTACATAGCAGAGGGGCCCAAGTGTCAAGATTTGTTTTATATAGGTCCATTGGCACCCCATTAGGACCTGGTGCCTTCATACATGTGTTTTTTTCAGGAGCCTCCCTGACTTCTTCAACAGTAAAATCCACTAGCAGCGGGTGCTCTACCCCCTCGTCACATCCCCCCTGGACCCCTAAGGAGCCATAAACAAATTTAAAATGATCTACCCATGCCTGCTCACTAATAGTGGTCATAATTGTATTCGAATGGACCCCCCTTGCTTTAATATTCCTTACTGCAGCCCAGAAAGTTCTAGAATCTTTCACCCTACATGCCTGTTGGAAAGTGGGTTATTGGTAGGGGCAAATGTAGGTCTGCCACTAGTAATAAGACCACAAACACTCGATAGGACTCAGCATAGGTCTAAGAAAATTATTCCCATGCTCAACCCCTGGTAACGTGGCTGCGAGCAGACAGGCTTAACTTCAAAGACAGGTATGTAAAGCATTTAAAAACACCAATTCAGTAAATAATTAAAACACAACACATAATAAAAATCCAACACCAATTTATAAAAATAGGAAATATTTTTATCTTTAAAATGACACCAAAACGACAAAAATCCAATGTAGGGAACCGGAGATATGAATTTTCAAAGTTTAAATAAAATCTAGCACTTAGAAGCATATAGCACCATATTGGGACATAGCCTCGCGATAGACCGGGCCAAAGTCAAAGTTTAAGGCCGACCGCGATGGAGCCCTGAGCGGATACTCCACGCGGAAGGTCCCGGTCAATGTTTTTACCTTCGCACTTAGAAACTTTTCTGGAGCTTTTCTCCTCGAGGCCCCTCGACGCTCTCCGTCAGTCCGGATCCGGTGCGGCTCCGCCGGGCAGCCTTTCGACGATCTCCCGGTGAACTTCCCTGGAGCGGACTTAGAAACTTTTTCAAGATCGCTTTAGCGGGGCAATCCAACAATCCAGGCCGACACGCGATGGAAGGCAGGCGGATTGGCGCTCGCGGTTGATCCCGGTCGACTTTCTTACGAGCGGACTTAGAAGCTTTTCTGGAGCTTTTTCTCTTGGGGTCCCTCGATGCTCCTCATGTAGCCGGATCCGGTGAGGGTTCGCCGGCTTCAGATTTTCTCTAGTCCCGGTCAATCTCTGGAAGTCGATGCGATGGAGCTTTTAGCGGGACGAACCTGGTGGGCTTGGCCGGCTCGCGGTTGAAGGCAGGCGGCTTGGCTGACCAGGATGAGTCGGTCCCCCTATGGAGCTTTTTTTCCAAAGTTCCTCCAAAGTTCCCCAAACTTCCTGAACTTCTTCCTGAAGTTCCTCAAAGGGTCCCAAAGTGTCTCAAACTTACTCCAAGGGTCTGGAAGCTCCAAGATGGTCCTTGAAAGTTGAGGACTTCAATTCCCACAATGCACTGGACGTCACCCTTACAAATCCACTGGTAGTTCCCCAGGTTGGTGATTCTTGGTGGTGAGGGTCCAGATGAGCTCTGTTAACCTGTAGCTTGCAGGGAGTCCACTCTTGAGTTCTTTTACTCAGCACAGTTAGTCCACAAAGCTGTAGTTTCAGGGGGTGCAGTCTCCAGAGGTCAGGCCTTAGAAGTCTTTGCACAGCAGAAGTTCCAGCAGGGCCAGTCTTGCTTTCTTCAGTTTCAAGCAGCAGATCTGAGGGGCTGGGCCTCTCTCAGATACTTATTCCACAGTCTCTGGGTCATCCAGGAGGTCAAGCTTCACCAATAGGAGTAGGGTAACTGCCCACTTGAGTGACTACTTCCTGCAGAGTGTGGCATTATTTTATCCCAGAGTGCAACAAAGCTTCCAAATCCATAATGGCTGATTTTCCAGCAAGGAGGTAAGAGCTGGCTAAACACTCCCACTGAGTTGGCTAATTAACCTAGCCTCTCCTCCCTACATCTGCACATACCTTCCTTAATCCTGCCATCTGGCTGGGGTGGGGGTTCAAAGCTGTTAATGACACTGCTCTGGGCTCTGCCCCTTTGAAGCTCATTGTTTACGACCCCTCCCCCTGGCCTGGCATTCCTGCAGAACAGCTCACTGCCCTCCCAGTCCATCTGGCTGACCCCAGGGGATCTTTATCACCTCTTCAGGCAGGCTGGCTAATCCTCTTAACTCTGACCAATCAGGGCAGAGCACTGGCAGGCTGGATTTGGAACTACAACTAAGAAAGTGTTATAACTTCTTGTCTGTTCACTTTGGGAAAAATTCAATAACATCATATTGTAGGATTTATCCATACCATTCTAGTGAGTCTTTGAATGGAATCTTTATCCCTGTCCTGTTAATAGTTATTGTTTAATAACTTTCCCCCATGTTATCCTATGGGCCATGGGGTTTGCAATGGGAAAAATGACGTGGGCCATTTTTCCAGCACCAGGACCTACAAAAACATATTTTATAAGTACTTGGCTTATTTTCACAGGACCCCCACCCCATAGGTCACCTAGGGGAGACCCTAGGGGTGTTGAATCTGTAAAAATATTGCAGATCCTCCAGGCCCAGTGCCCCCAGCATCAAAGTCGAATTTGGGCAGCACTTTAAACAATGGGGAGAGTGAAATGTGAATTTCACTTAACCCAGGGCATTTATAAACTCATTTTATAAGGGTCTACCTTATAGATACCTGACCCCCCACCCCTGGGATACCTAGGGGAGACCCTGGGGGTCATTATTATGCAAAAACATTTTAGGTTGACCAGTTTTAAGTGCCCCAAACCCCAAAGTCGAGTTTGGCCACAATTTGCATGTTTAAGAGCAGTCCTGGCACCCAGAGCTGCTTTTAAACTGACCACAGGCTTCAGCAGTGCACACATGCAAGTGCAAAAAGGCTGCTGGCCTCTAAACTGCCATGCCCCAGGATACTGGGGACTTCTAGGTAGTTTCAATCCCCTGCCCTATTATATACTAGGGGCTCATGGGGTAGGTCATGCCAATTACAGGGGTACCCCAACCCAAAGTGTACCCTAGTGTATGTAGGTGCTTTACTGTTATCTAAGTGTTTCAGCATGGCACTGGCCCTGGGCCTGGTTAAACAGAGCCCAGGGTCAGTCAGAGTCAGTTACCACCAGTTCCAGTCAGCAAAAAGTTGGGGGTGCCCAGGGCACAGGATGACTTTCCAACACAGCCCCCCCCAAACGAAAGGTGAGGGGTTACTAACCTATACCCTGGTAGTCCTCCTCAGCTAAGTGGAAAAACCTGGAAAGTCCATCGGCATTGGCATGGGCAACCCCAGGTCTGTGTTCCACTGTAAAGTCCATTCCCTGTAGGGAAATGGACCACCTTAACAGCTTGGGATTCTCCCCTCTCATCTGCATGAGCCATCTGAGAGGCCTGTGGTCAGTTTGAACACGGAAGTGAGTCCCAAACAAATATGGTCTCAACTTTTTCAGTGACCACACCACAGCAAAAGCCTCTCTCTCAATGGCACTCCATCTCTGCTCTCTGGGAAGAAGCCTCCTGCTAATAAAGGCAACTGGCTGATCAAGGCCCCCTTCATTTAGTTGTGCCAACACTGCCCCAATCCCTTGCTCTGAAGCATCGGTCTGAACTACAAATTCCTTTGTGTAGTCAGGGGCCAGTAACACTGGTGCTGAACACATAGCAGCTTTCAGAGTGTCAAAAGCCTTCTGACACTCTGGGGTCCAAATCACCTTCTTGGGCCTCTTTTTAGAAGTCAGTTCTGTTAGGGGCCCCACAATGGTCCCATAATTTTGAACAAACCTTCTATAGTACCCTGTCAGTCCAAGGAAGGCCCTGACCTGAGTCTGGGTAACAGGTGCTGTCCAATCCAAAATAGTTTGGATTTTAGCTTGGAGAGGCTGTACATGGCCCCCACCTACCAGGTGGCCCAGGTACACTACAGAACTCTGCCCTATTTGGCACTTGCTTGCCTTAATAGTCAGGCCTGCCTGCTGCATGGCCTGAAGCACTTCCCTTAGGTGGCTTAAGTGATCTCCCCAGGTAGAACTATACACAGCTATGTCATCCAGGTAAGCTGCACTGAACTGTTCCAACCCAGACAAGACCCTGTTCACCAACCTTTGGAAGGTGGCAGGTGCATTCTTTAAACCAAAGGGCATTACCTTGAACTGATAATGTCCCTCTGGGGTGGAGAATGCTGACCTCTCCTTTGCTCCATCAGTGAGGGCAATCTGCCAGTAACCTGAAGTCAAATCAAAAGTACTCAGGTACTTAGCAGCCCCTAACCTGTCAATGAGCTCATCAGCTCTAGGTATAGGGTGAGCGTCAGTCTTTGTGACTGCATTCAATCCTCTGTAGTCCACACAGAACCTTAACTCCTTGGGTCCCCCCTCAGGATTAGGTTTAGGTACCAGCACCACTGGGCTGGCCCATGGACTCTCAGACGGTTCAATTACCCCCAAGTCCAGCATCTTAGCAACCTCAGCTTTAATGCTGGCTCTGACATGGTCAGATGTCCTGTACAGTTTATTTTTGACAGGTAGGCTGTCACCAGTGTCAATGTGATGCACACACCACTCAGTGATGCCTGGGGTCAAAGAGAACAGGCCAGCAAACTGCTCCAGCACTTGCTTACAGTCTCTGTGCTGCTGGTCTGTCAACTTGGGAGAGAGTATCACCCCCTCCACTGACCCATCTTGCACATTATTGGAGAGGAGGTCGGGCACAGGCTCAGTTTCCTCCTCCACACCCTCATCAGTGACCAGTAACATGGTCATGTCTGCCCTGTCATGGTGGGGTTTCAATCTATTCACATGCAGGACCCTATGAGGGTTCCTGGGGGTGCCAAGGTCCACCAAATAGGTAACCTCACCCTTCTTTTCTAAGATTGGATAGGGCCCACTCCACTTGTCATGGAGGGCCCTGGGAGCCACAGGCTCCAACACCCACACCAATTGTCCTGGAGTATACTCAGGCATAGTAGCCTTCTGATCATACCAGTGCTTCATGAGCTCCTGGCTGGCCTCCAGTTTCCTGTTTGCCTTGTACATGTACTCGGCCATTCTAGATCTCAGGCCTAGCACATAGTCCAGCACATTGTCCTTTGCTTCTTTGAGAGGCTTCTCTAAAGACTCTCTCAGCAGGCTCAATGGCCCCCTCACAGGGTGTCCAAACACCAACTCAAAGGGACTGAAACCAACCCCTTTCTGTGGCACCTCCCTGTAGGCAAACAGTAAGCATGGGAGGAGAACATCCCATCTCCTCCTGAGTTTCTCTGACAACCCATTTATCATGCCCTTCAGGGTTTTGTTGAATCGCTCAACAAGACCATTTGCTTGTGGGTGATAGGGGGTGGTGAACTTGTAGTTGACACCACACTCATCCCACATAGCAGTCAGATAGCTGGACAGGAAGTTCGTGCCCCTATCTGACACCACCTCTTTTGGAAAACCCACTCTGGTAAACACACCAAGTAGTGCTCTAGCCACTGCAGGAGCATCAATGGTTCTAAGAGGTATGGCTTCAGGGTATCTAGTGGCATGGTCAACTACCACTAAGATATACCTATTCCCTGATGCAGTAGGTGGGTCCAGGGGACCAACAATGTCCATCCCCACCCTTTCAAAAGGAACCCCAACCACTGGCAGTGGTACTAGGGGAGCCTTTGTCTTGCCCCCTGCCTTGCCACTGGCCTGACAGGTGACACAGGAGCTGCAAAACTCCTTTACCTTTTCAGACATATGGGGCCAGTAGAAATGGTTCACCAACCGGTTCCATGTCTTTATCTGTCCCAAATGTCCTGCCAAGGGGATGTCATGACCCAAAGTCAGGATGAACTCTCTGTACCTCTGGGGCACCACCAACCTCCTGGTGGCCCCCTCCTTGAGGTTTCTGGCCTCAGTATAAAGCAGTCCATCTTCCCAGTAGATTCTATGAAACCCACTGTCATCCCCTTCCTCTTGCTTAGAAGCAATCCGCCTCAAGCCCTCAAGGGTGGGACAGTCACGCTGTCCCTGACTGAACTCCTCTCTGGAGGGTCCACCTGCTCCTGTCAGTTCTGCCAAATCTGACAGCTCTGGCAGGGATGGAGTCCCTCCCTCAGAGGCCAGATCCTCCCCATCAGGGTTAGATTCTGCCTGCACCTCTGGAGTTCCCTGGGCTGGCTCACCAGGCCCAGTACCCTTGTCCATGGATGCTTGGCCCTTTGTTCCAGGGTCCAAGTGTCCAGCCCCTCCCGTCTGGCTAGTCTGTGACCTAGTCACAGCACATACCCACTCAGGGAGCTCCAATATTTTCATATGGAGTCCTCTCTCCACCTCTGACCATGCAGAGGCTTCAAGGTCATTGCCCAGTAAACACTGGACTGGGAGCACCTTTGACACAGCTACCTTCATAGGGCCTGTCACACCTCCCCATTCCAAATCCACCACAGCCATAGGATGGAGTTTGGTGGTGCTGTCTGCATAAGTCACCTGGTGAAACTCACCAGGTAACAAACTCTCCGGGGGCACCAGCTCATCCAGGACCATAGTTACACTAGCCCCAGTGTCTCTGATAGCCTCCACCTCAGTCCCATTCACTTTAGGCCTCTGCCTGTACTTATCCATGTTTGGAGGTAAGGCAGTAAGGGTTGCAATATTCACCCCACCCAGGGACACTAAGGTTGCTTGCCCCACCTGATTACCCTCCACTGGGGCACCACTCTCCACCCCTACACTGACACTGGCAATCCCTGTGGATGGCCCCTTAGGGGGAGCTTTTTAGTGCAGACAGCATCTCCCTGCTTGTGCCCTGGCTGGTTACAGTCAAAGCACTTACCCACTTTTGAGGGATCAAAGAATTTACCATTCTTTCCCTGAATCCACCTCCCTTGGGTTTTGGGTTGGCTCGGGGCCCCCCTCCTTGTGCAGGTTTTTGTGGGTCTTTGGAGGACTCCTTAGGTTTTTGACCTTCATTTCCCTGGGCTTTCCCCTGGGGAGGGACCTGTCCTCCTTTCTTCTGGTCACCCCCCTGGTGCTGAATGGAAACCCGGGTTCTCACCCACTCATCAGCTGACTCCCCCAACTCTCTGGGGTCTGTCAGCTTAGAGTCCACTAGATACTGGCGTAACTTCTCTTCTGCACAATGAGTCAAAATGTGTTCTTTCAAAAACAAATTATACAATCCCTCATAAGTGCTCACTTTGTTACCACAAATCCAGCCTTCCAGTGCCTTCACTGAAACATCCACAAAGTCTATCCAAGACTTGGAATTCAATTTCTGGGTGTTCCTAAACTTCACCCTGTACTGCTCTGGAGTCAGACCAAACCTCTTGACTAAGCAGGCTTTCATCTGCTGGTATGATTCTGCATCCTCTCCCTTCAGGGTCAGGAGCCTATCCCTCCCAGCTACTGGAATCAACTCCCACAGGAGTGCACCCCAATACCTAGAGTGGACCCTACTCATCTTAAGGGCCCTCTCAAAAGCTGCAAGCCATTTGTCAATGTCATCCCCCTCAGTGTACTTGGGCACAATACCCTTTGGAAGTTTAGGTTCAAATCTGCCACCCCTGGACATCTCAGCATCTTCTTCGCTTTCGCTGCCACCATTTCTCTTCTCCTCCTTCTCCCACCTCTTCTCAGCCAAATCCAGTTTCCTTTGCTCTAAAGCTATCAAAGCTAATTGAGCCTGAAGCTGTCTCTCTGCAAGGGACCGTAGTGGTTCCTGAGTAAGGGACCCTGCCCCACTCCCACCATCAGGATTCTGTTGGCTTACACTAGTTATAATGGAAGAGGCATCATCCTCCTCTCTTGGGATGATGTTGGGGGGACACCCTCGACCCCCCTTGATTCTCCTCAGCTGCCTGGTCATGGGCTTGTATAAACTGAAACAACCCTGCCTTCCTATACCTCTTGGAAGCAGGCAGCCCCCTAAGCCTACACTGTTCCCTAAGCTCAGCCAACTTACACTGGGACAGTTTAGCCAGGTCCAACTCCATGGTTCCCTAGTTTTGGGTCACAACACTAGGCACAATAGACTTAGAACAATTTGGAAAAATCAAAACAATGGATTAAAAACAGTTTAGTCCAAATTCCAAAAATCAAACTCAAAAGTTTTGTTCTAAGGCAATTTAGAGGATTTTTATAATCTTAATTCATTCACTGAAAGGTGTATTTTTTAAACACAAGTCCACATCCACACCGCTGAGCACCAAATGTTGGAAAGTGGGTTATTGGTAGGGGCAAATGTAGGTCTGCCACTAGTAATAAGACCACAAACACTTGATAGGACTCAGCATAGGTCTAAGAAAATTATTCCCATGCTCAACCCCTGGTAACGTGGCTGCGAGCAGACAGGCTTAACTTCAAAGACAGGTATGTAAAGCATTTAAAAACACCAATTCAGTAAATAATTAAAACACAACACATAATAAAAATCCAACACCAATTTATAAAAATAGGAAATATTTTTATCTTTAAAATGACACCAAAACGACAAAAATCCAATGTAGGGAACCGGAGATATGAATTTTCAAAGTTTAAATAAAATCTAGCACTTAGAAGCATATAGCACCATATTGGGACATAGCCTCGCGATAGACCGGGCCAAAGTCAAAGTTTAAGGCCGACCGCGATGGAGCCCTGAGCGGATACTCCACGCGGAAGGTCCCGGTCAATGTTTTTACCTTCGCACTTAGAAACTTTTCTGGAGCTTTTCTCCTCGAGGCCCCTCGACGCTCTCCGTCAGTCCGGATCCGGTGCGGCTCCGCCGGGCAGCCTTTCGACGATCTCCCGGTGAACTTCCCTGGAGCGGACTTAGAAACTTTTTCAAGATCGCTTTAGCGGGGCAATCCAACAATCCAGGCCGACACGCGATGGAAGGCAGGCGGATTGGCGCTCGCGGTTGATCCCGGTCGACTTTCTTACGAGCGGACTTAGAAGCTTTTCTGGAGCTTTTTCTCTTGGGGTCCCTCGATGCTCCTCATGTAGCCGGATCCGGTGAGGGTTCGCCGGCTTCAGATTTTCTCTAGTCCCGGTCAATCTCTGGAAGTCGATGCGATGGAGCTTTTAGCGGGACGAACCTGGTGGGCTTGGCCGGCTCGCGGTTGAAGGCAGGCGGCTTGGCTGACCAGGATGAGTCGGTCCCCCTATGGAGCTTTTTTCCAAAGTTCCTCCAAAGTTCCCCAAACTTCCTGAACTTCTTCCTGAAGTTCCTCAAAGGGTCCCAAAGTGTCTCAAACTTACTCCAAGGGTCTGGAAGCTCCAAGATGGTCCTTGAAAGTTGAGGACTTCAATTCCCACAATGCACTGGACGTCACCCTTACAAATCCACTGGTAGTTCCCCAGGTTGGTGATTCTTGGTGGTGAGGGTCCAGATGAGCTCTGTTAACCTGTAGCTTGCAGGGAGTCCACTCTTGAGTTCTTTTACTCAGCACAGTTAGTCCACAAAGCTGTAGTTTCAGGGGGTGCAGTCTCCAGAGGTCAGGCCTTAGAAGTCTTTGCACAGCAGAAGTTCCAGCAGGGCCAGTCTTGCTTTCTTCAGTTTCAAGCAGCAGATCTGAGGGGCTGGGCCTCTCTCAGATACTTATTCCACAGTCTCTGGGTCATCCAGGAGGTCAAGCTTCACCAATAGGAGTAGGGTAACTGCCCACTTGAGTGACTACTTCCTGCAGAGTGTGGCATTATTTTATCCCAGAGTGCAACAAAGCTTCCAAATCCATAATGGCTGATTTTCCAGCAAGGAGGTAAGAGCTGGCTAAACACTCCCACTGAGTTGGCTAATTAACCTAGCCTCTCCTCCCTACATCTGCACATACCTTCCTTAATCCTGCCATCTGGCTGGGGTGGGGGTTCAAAGCTGTTAATGACACTGCTCTGGGCTCTGCCCCTTTGAAGCTCATTGTTTACGACCCCTCCCCCTGGCCTGGCATTCCTGCAGAACAGCTCACTGCCCTCCCAGTCCATCTGGCTGACCCCAGGGGATCTTTATCACCTCTTCAGGCAGGCTGGCTAATCCTCTTAACTCTGACCAATCAGGGCAGAGCACTGGCAGGCTGGATTTGGAACTACAACTAAGAAAGTGTTATAACTTCTTGTCTGTTCACTTTGGGAAAAATTCAATAACATCATATTGTAGGATTTATCCATACCATTCTAGTGAGTCTTTGAATGGAATCTTTATCCCTGTCCTGTTAATAGTTATTGTTTAATAACTTTCCCCCATGTTATCCTATGGGCCATGGGGTTTGCAATGGGAAAAATGACGTGGGCCATTTTTCCAGCACCAGGACCTACAAAAACATATTTTATAAGTACTTGGCTTATTTTCACAGGACCCCCACCCCATAGGTCACCTAGGGGAGACCCTAGGGGTGTTGAATCTGTAAAAATATTGCAGATCCTCCAGGCCCAGTGCCCCCAGCATCAAAGTCGAATTTGGGCAGCACTTTAAACAATGGGGAGAGTGAAATGTGAATTTCACTTAACCCAGGGCATTTATAAACTCATTTTATAAGGGTCTACCTTATAGATACCTGACCCCCCACCCCTGGGATACCTAGGGGAGACCCTGGGGGTCATTATTATGCAAAAACATTTTAGGTTGACCAGTTTTAAGTGCCCCAAACCCCAAAGTCGAGTTTGGCCACAATTTGCATGTTTAAGAGCAGTCCTGGCACCCAGAGCTGCTTTTAAACTGACCACAGGCTTCAGCAGTGCACACATGCAAGTGCAAAAAGGCTGCTGGCCTCTAAACTGCCATGCCCCAGGATACTGGGGACTTCTAGGTAGTTTCAATCCCCTGCCCTATTATATACTAGGGGCTCATGGGGTAGGTCATGCCAATTACAGGGGTACCCCAACCCAAAGTGTACCCTAGTGTATGTAGGTGCTTTACTGTTATCTAAGTGTTTCAGCATGGCACTGGCCCTGGGCCTGGTTAAACAGAGCCCAGGGTCAGTCAGAGTCAGTTACCACCAGTTCCAGTCAGCAAAAAGTTGGGGGGTGCCCAGGGCACAGGATGACTTTCCAACAATGCCTTTTCCAACTCCCCCAGGATTCATCTTGTAGTTGTTTATGCCTAGCTCTTCACGCATCTCTGTAAGCCTGCCTACAATGACGCACATTCTGCTCATCCCTTGGAACTCCCTTCAGGACCTCATGCAATAACCTGGAGACTTTTCTACATGTTTGGTCAAACGAGGCAGAATCATCTGGCCTGGGTCTGCTATGTTTCATTAGCATGCCTCTTGTCAACAGACACAAATCTTCAAAATGAGAAGACACAGCAGGGGGGCGTTCTGCAATCTCAAGGCAGGCGAGTACCAGGGGAAGATAATCAAGATATATTGTTCATATAAGCATTTCTCCCTACCAGGCATTGCCCTTTTGTTTTGGTGTCTAGGGGCTGCGCAGGGAAATTTGCCGAGCCTCCACCCCCTTGCTGATCTACCTAGTTCAAGACACAAGGGGTTATGATCGCTAAACTGACTTAGGTCAATTTTAGCCTCCAAAACATACGCACAAAGATCCTGGTCAATAAAAATTTTGTCAATCACAGAAGAACTCTCCTCCCTCTCAAATGTGACTTTAGTTCCATATAGGGGGTCAAAGACCTCCATAACATTAAACAAATGAAACAATTTAATAGGATGAAACAGATCCTGTGCCCCCTTGCTTCTATCTGAATTGTTGCAACCAATACATGAGCTATCAAACACATATTCATGATTCTCCTTTTTAGTCAGACCCAGTTTTACGTTAAAATCGCCCCTAGAATGATGCTATAACCTTGTCGCAAGGGGGCCAAAAACTCCTCCAGGCCTAGTATAAGGCCCCTCAACTCTTTCAAATTAGAAATGTGATCTTCATCAAAAACACCATTATAAATGTTAACTAAAACAATACACATGCCATTAAGCCACTTAGTTTAAAAAAACTTAGATTAACACATTATCAACAGGAATCAAAGATACAGTACAATCTAAAGTAATTTTAAACTATGCTGTTAGCCCAGCTTTGGCCAGACCCGCAACTGAGCGTTTTGCAGGGACTGAATATGACTGATATCCATCCAGTTAGATTTACTTGGTTGCCCTGGTCTCCTGAAACAAGATAATATCATACCCCCTTATATTGCGCTCCCAGTCTTCACAGACCATTCAACTTGCTAAACCCGCTATATTCCAGAAAACAACACTCATACCTATCTTCAAGGCTCTAGGGTTCTTTAGGGAGCGTTCATTAGTTGGCATATCCCCCTCGTTCCCCTTTTTAATGACCTCAATAGGGGCCATAAAAGATTGGGCAATGAGACTAGTAGGTGATTATTTTAAGTAAAGCGGTAGGTGAATATTTAAGGGTACTTTTAAGTTCTTATGAATATATTACTTACTTTTGCAGTTAGCTGGTAGCGTTAGGCAATGGTTGCTGCTGGGTTCTCTCACTGGAACATGGCAGAGTGTCGCTTTCTTCTTGGTGTAATGTTTTGCTGCAAAATACACCTGCTTTTCTGCACTTTTTAAAGGGTTAAGCCCATATTTAATAAGGTTTTGCATTGCCCTTGTGCCAACCAAGGGGACACAAGGTTGAAGGAAAACCTAAATGAGTTTTATCAAGCCACGCAAGGCCCCGTTGCTTGGCTCTGCGTAGCTTGACAGATCTATAGTAATGTATGGCAGCATAAATCGCTGCCTTGTATTACTCTGCGGCAGGGGGGAATGCTATGGGTGGAGTGTGGGTGTTCCCACACACCCACTCATGCATTCTGATACATTCCCAGAATTCCCAACACCGGTAGACCTGGGTATGCATCAGAATTGTACCCCTCCCCACTAGAGGCACAACGAGGATATCCAGAATTGTACTCCTCCCCTGAGAGGTGCAACGAGGATATCCAGATCCTGGATACCCTCACAGGTGCCAAGAAGCCCTTTACAAATCTAATGATTGATTGACTGTGTAGAAATATCTCTATTTTTCCTCAATGTTTCCTCTTTCTAAGGGGGATATTCACAAGGACTTATCTCCGAGTTATCGCCACCTTAACGCAACAAAAGTGGAGATAGATTTAGCGCCCCATTCACAAGCGGTTGCAAACTGCAGACAACGCAAGTATTCCCGGGATAACGGTTGACACCACCAACTAACCCTAATGAGATGCAGAGTAGGCACTCCCGTGCAAAAACACACGAAAACACCACAACACCACATTCACAACAAACTGCCAGATCTGCGATGCGAACCAAAAACAGGCGATGAGCCGCGGTAGCAGCAGGGATTCAACACCTGCCTTCTGCTGGTGTTAAGCAGGACGACTACCTGCTGCATGAAAGGGAGCCCAGCCAAGAGCCACATCTGAAGACCCACAGATGCCATGGAGACAATGATCATGCAGCTCGGAGACCCATGAGGGTCACAACACCCACAGCCACCACCCCCAGGCCCGCCACCACCCCCAGGACCCGTCCCGCCCCCCCCCGGACCACCACAGAGGCAGCGTACACAAAGACAGCGGACCCACCGTAAACGCACCAGCCTCACAGACCAAACGCCAGAGGAGGATATTTCCCACCACAGGCCCAAAAGGACAACCATCCCCTGCATCCTGCCCCACATCGCCCACCTGCTGACGGTACCAACACAGCGCACAATGAACATCCCTCCGCAGACAAAGCTGCCGGCTGTGCTGCACATGTTGGCCTCTGGTACCTTCCAACCCACAACTGCCAGAGTCGGAGGAGACTCACAGCCAGCCCCATCCAAGTTCATCACACCTGTCCTGGATGCCATCATCAGCCTGGTACCCCAGCACCCCCACTCCACCCACACTGCGCAGGAGCAGCTGGAGACCAAGCAAGGCTCCCACGCCATAGCTGGATTCCCTCACGTGTCGGGGGCAATCAACTGCACACATGTACCCCTCGTGCCCCCTGCCGACACTGCACACAACTACCTCAACAGAAAGCACACGCATCCCATGAATGTGCAGGCAGTAGTGGACCGCCCGGGACTCCTTAACAATGTCATGGCCAACTCCCCAGGCAGAGTGCATGATTCCTACATCTCCCGACAGTCCATCATCAACCAGCTCTCCCAGGATGGCACCTATGGAAATGCAGGGCTCGTTGGTAATTCCCAAATGAACACACCACACACCTCCACCCCACAGTCATGCAACTCACGACACTGGCAATGGGCACGCAGCATAACTACATTCAACATGCCACACAGCATGCCAACCGACCAGACACGACAACACGACTCCATTGGGAACCTGGGCTTGCCATGCCCACAACCCAGCCACGGCATGGCACCACAGCCACACAATAGCAGGATGTGAGGAGAGGCTTGGACCAGGCATGTGCGAGAGCGGCAAGTGACCAATGAATGAGAACCTACCCAATGCCAGGTGTAGCGTGGAGGTGGCGGACAGACTTCAGTGTGCAAACCACGGAAATAGCCATGCGGACATTAACTGCTGGTGCATGGAGTGTAGTGGCCAGTGGACGCTACCATGTCCCCACAGGCTGTGGGGCAGAACGCGGAAATGTTGCACGTTACGTCCCCCCCTGCATGCGCGGGCGGAGTGGATTGGCCCTGCGTACACCAGGCCTGCGTAGGGGTGTGAATAAAGAGGCCGTCGCACTGGGCGTGGTCCTCATTCAGAATGGCCAACGCGTCTTCCAGGGCGGCGCCTCCCAGCCCGCCACGAGGCCGGCGACGGGCACGGCGGGGCCTGCGTCCCTGTGCGCCTGCTGCACCCCGGGCCGCTGGTCCCCAGACCCGTCATGCCTGGACCAGCGCACCAAGGAGGCTCCGCTCACCTGCCGACACCGGCGTGTGTCATAGAGGGCCCACCACGTGCCGGTGCAAGCTCCAGGCCCCAGTCCCGCGACTTCTGCAGCCTCTGCAGACCATCGCTGGCCTCCACGGCGCTGGCCCACAGTACTCCTCTCTCATTGACATACTCCACCGGCGTACTCTCCGGCCCAGCTGTTGGCACAAGTTGAACTGAGTCGTGAGTTCTGAATGGCAGTGACCAAAGGTCTGTGGCAGCGTCCACATCACTATACTCTCTCCGATCAGTGAAGCAAAAGTCTGCATCCCAGGCCTGCGACACGTGGTGCCACTAACCCTGTTCAACGCAAGCCGGCGACACGTGGTGCCACTAACCCTGTGCAACGCAAGCCAGCGACACGTGGTGCCACTAACCCTGTTCAACGCAAGCCGGTGACACTTGGATGAGGGCTCAGGCCTACACTGCGCACCAGTAGGTCCCACATGTGGAACTGTGTCCTGAGTCTTGAATGGCAGTGACCCCAAGTCCGTGGCAGCGTCCACATCACCATACTCCCTCCGATCAGTGAAGCAAAAGTCTGCATCGCAAGCCTGCGACACGTGGTGCCACCAACCCTGTTCAAAGCAAGCGGGCGACACTTGGATGAGGGCTCAGACCTACACTGCGCTCCAGTAGGTCCCACATGTGGAACTGTGTCCTGAGTCTTGAATGGCAGTGACCCGAAGTCCGTGGCAGCATCCACATCACCGAACTCCCTCCGATCAGTGAGGCCAAAGTCTGCATCGCAAGCACACGACACGTGTCTGTGGGCCCGTGCTGACCGCTGCCCCCGGCCTACACTACGGTCCAGTAGGTCCCACATCCAGCACTTAGTCGTGATTCATAAATGGCAGAGTCCATACCAGTGAACGCACGGAGAGGAGGAAGAGGAAGATGCGGTTCAGTCCGGATGAAAGCCGGATCCTCATTACGGAGGTGACCGAACACTAGCAACAACTGACCTGGTGCCACTAACCCTGTTCACCGCAAGTCCGCGTCCCGTGGTGCCACTGAACCTGAACTACGCAGGCCGGTGGGACCATCCAACGTAAGCCGGCGACACTCGGTGAATGGCCCCTGCTGACCGCTGCCTCAGGCCTACACTGCGGTCCAGTAGGTCACACATGTGGAACTGTGTCCTGGGTAAGATATGGAGGAGTCCACACCATTGGACACGCCTCATCGCAGGGGGCATCCCCTATCAGCACTGGTGCCACTGACTCTGTGCGCAATGAGTCATGGGCACTTTCTGGTTGGACTTTGGTGGCGTCTGAGTCCATGGCCTGGGGGTTGTCTGCATCATCATCTGGCTGGTCCGGACTTGGTGTCCGACATGTGTCTGTTCCATTCATCTCCACCATAGTGACTGTTTCTGCGTGGTTCTGCCCTCTGGATCATGCCCTGGGGGTACACCTTCCACTGTCCACCGAGACACTCCGCGACAACCCCCTTTGTCATCTACGAGAACCTGCTCTGCTCTCGTGACCCTGCCCCTGTGCACCGCAAGTCAGCGGCCCGTAGCGGTAGGACCGTGCAGGATGCTGTGCATCCGGGGCCACTAACTCTGTGCAGCTCAAGTCATGGGGCCTTTATGGTTGAATGGGTGTGTCCTTAACGATGGACACTGTTGTCGTTTTTTGACTGCACCAGGCACTCCATGATGGCTGGTGTACACACACATCCAACACAGGTGTCACTCGACATGTGAGCCTGCTAATAAAAGTGGCCGGGCGCATGTGCCCGTAGCCATTCACACCATCCAAGCAAGTGTGTCCGTGTGGTCATTATGTCAGCATGATGGGCCCGAGCCCTGCAACATCACAGTGTGCTGTCTTCAGCGGAGGATACCATGTCACCTCAGCAGTGGCTGAGACCTTGGACATGTAGCTTCGCCTGCCCCCCCTGCATGCACAAGCAGCGTGTGCTGGTCCGGCATACGTCAGGTCAGCACAGGGGTGTGCTGATTCGGCAGGGGGATCAGGGCGTGGCTCTGGTCTGGCCTTGAACAGGAAGTGCGGTAAGTGTGTCTTTGTGTTGGGGTATTGTCGCCACCAGGGCCACAGTAGTCGATGTTGCAATGTAGCATGCACCCGGAGGGCGGGCCCGCACGTACGGGGAAATGTAGGAGCGCAAGCCCGCTCGGGGTCTTGGCACATGCATGCCAAGTGTTATGTGTATCAGTCCTGCGGCTGCATGAGTCAGGTGCCTAGCTCCAATCGCAGCGCGATCACAGCCAGCCATGGACTGTACACCTGTGTCCGCCCTGTCCAGACCATTAGCCTACACTCACGTGGCCACACACCCTCAACGGCCAGCTTAAAGGTGTTGTTGGCATGCCGCTGGACATGCGCGGACAGGCATGACAATGGTGTGCCGTAGGAGTGCACGTGATACACCCGTGCATCACACACATATGTGGGGGCTCGTGGGAGGGAGGAGCAGCTGTGAGGCAATGTAACACACAGTGAGGGTGCTCATGTGCCACGTGCTAGGCATATCATCCATGATTCCCTGGGTCGCAGACATCCCACCCCACCCACGACAGGCCTCTGTACATCTCCTGTATGCATGCAGATGGTGAAGTTACTGTAGGGATGAAAGGTCCTTTGTGTGCACTATCAGGCGGTAGCACATCTGCAGCTCCTAGATGGGACTTGCATGTGCCCAGCACCCCCTGACAGATACGATAGCATTTGCTGGCGACTCCCACACTATGCACTGCCCGACGTGAGACCAACGTGTACACATCCCACACGCAGAAGTCCTTGGTCATAGTTAACGTGCGTGAAATGGCCTTCACACGTACTCCCACCACACCCCAGACCTGCACCGTTGCACACAGACACTGCTCATTGCTCCAAGCTGTGGTATTTCACCACAGGACTGGCGCAGGTCAGCACAGTGCTGCTTCAAGCAGTGCCACTGACGCAATGGCAGACCATCCCAGACACATGCTCAACTCCAGTCACGTGGACCTGTACTGTGCATGTCTGCTGCATGTACTGGGGGCACTGCCATTGGCAGTGCTGCGGATCAGTTAGAGCCTGAGCTTCTGCCTTGCCAACGTCACCTGCGTTCAGCCTGTGTTGCATTGTCGCTCGTGCATATTCGAGTGGTCCATGGATGTCTGCCTCTCCAACGTTACGGTAGCTGACCTGGATTTCGACGTGTGTGTGCGCCCCCCTGTTGGCCCACGACCAGGAGTGTCACCGTGATGCCCGTTTATGGCATGCCTGGATGTTTGGCATGCATGCTGGCAACTGGACCTGGGAGATTGCACGAGTTGTCGTGTGCAGTGACCACATTGAGCCGCTCCCCGATTGGGCATTTGTGCATATTGGGGCCAGGGGTTGGAGTCAGCACATCTGTCCGGGACAGCTGATGGGTTACGTCGCCGACATGTTAGATGTGGTGGACAACGATCTCTCATTGGAAATGTTGGCCTACGCTGCTGCACTTGCGTTCATGGACGAGTGACAAGGTACCTGCAGCCAGAACTGCATGTGACCCATTGCACGTGTCCCGACGCCTGGTTGCATGTTGGGGATCTGGTCACATGTCCCTTTGACAACAGTGGACATGGCTGCATTGGACTGGACTCCTGATCCATGCGTGGACAACCAACGCGGGTTGGCAATGACTTGTGTTGGTGATGGACTCCCCCGGGGTGGACATGGGCGCTTTCCGACGTTCCTCATTCAGACATGCTGCTGCATTGGTCTGCATGTCGTGGCACTTCCCTTGGCCGTACTGACACGCAATTGTTGATAAAGTTTCCGCACGTTCACTTGTCTCCAACTGTGTTGAGTGTTTATTTGTATGCCAATGTGTGTGTCACGGCCTATCTGGGTCCCTGCCTTACATGCATTGCTACCCCATCAGGGCTGTGGGTTGGTACTTGTGCATTATCATGTCCCTGTTTCGTGCTTTGCTAGATGCGTATGGCCATTACCGGCCACAAGCGGGTGCACTTGTGTCCTATGTTCGGTTGTGCAAATGTTGGTGTTTGTACCACATTGTGTCCGATGTTGGGGTACTCTGCTTCCTATGTGTGTGTGCTGCATTGTGTGTGAGTTGGCCCTTCAGCTCTGATTTGGCTCACCCTTCTCCCTTTCAGGCAGTGTGGTTTTCACTTCTGTGCTTGTTCAGTGGTGTGGTATTGCCGACTTGTGTGACTTGTGCTCTTGGTTGGTGTTGTTCCTCTTGGGCATGGTTTGTCTGCAGTTGTGCTGTGCTTAATTGTGCATGTGTGCCATTGTGCCCATCTCCCCCCGTCCCCCAAGTCCCTGGTCGTTCCTCTCCCTGTTGCTGTTGTGTCTGTTGATTTTGAGCAGTTTCCGGTCCCCAACTCCTGCCACCATCTCCAGACTGATGTGGTGGACACCATGTCCTCCATGTCATCCAGCTCCTGGTGTGGCGCTGGACTCCCACCTCCGGTGTGCATTGCTGCCTTCTGGTTGTTGGCGTGTTTCTGCTTGTTTGTGCGTTTCGCACCATTCAGCTGTTCTGGTTTTCTGCCATTGTCCTCCTCCGCTCTCCGGCTGCATTCACCTTGTCCACGATGGCCTGCCATGTACAATGTTTTGTTGCCAATGGTGCTTGTGGGTTTGTGTACTAGCCCCGACTGCCTCCATTGTGCTTCGCTGTTGTTTTCTGTTTGGTTTGTCTTTCTTTTTCCTGCTTTTGTTGTGCTTATTCCCGCCTGCCGTATGTGTGTCACGGGCCTGGCGCTGCTTATCGCTGCTTTCCTCCTCGCGAATGGGCTCATCGCATGTTTTTTGGTGTTGGGGTTTGTGTTTTTATCTCCGTCGCGGTGGTTGTATCGCGGACATTGGCCGCGTTTTCGGCAACCTATCGCATGGTACCGCCGTGTTGTGAATTCCAGGTTAACACGGGGTTATTTTCCCGCGATCGACTGCTATGTGTAAAGTTGCGTTAACATTTTTTGGTGATGTTTAGCGCACGTTCTTGTGAATATCCCCCTTAGTGTGCTGCATTTTTTGGACAGTTTTTGTGAAGTTTACATTTTTTTAATTTGCTCTTTAATTGGTGGACGTAATTAAAGTTTATGTTTGAGTGTTATTTATATCTATTTGTAGAATATCATTATTTTTAAGTGTATATAATATAATTTTAGTAGGTAATAATGTTTCATTTATCTTATATTATCTTATTTATATTTTGTTGTATAGTAACTAAAGATGTTTTGTGAGTAAATATGTTTTTACACATTTTTATATTTCATCATTGTTTGTATATTAAGTATACATTATTAATATATTTTAATTGTGTTGGATGAATTTATGGGTTTTGAAATTCAATTATAAAAGATTTGTTAAATATTATTTTTTTATTATTATACCACTATTATTGCAGTCGATAATGTTAATTCCAATATTTTTGTTACTTTCTATATTTTTTATGACATTACTTGACAGTATCATGTAACTCGATATCTCTGTGTTTGTTAGATATTTTTACAGTGATATTTTTGTCATTGATAAGTGTGTTTTTCTTTGTTATGTATAGGGGGACGGTATTTATGTCAATGATAATTCATTTGGTGATATGTTCTTATTTCATATTACCCTCTGGGCAGCTGGCGCTGTCTGCTTGGTGGTGACAAACATCAAGTTATGCAAGTAGGGTCCTCTCTCCCCAGATTTTGGGGAAGTGGAGCCTTGGATGCAGTATGCAGAAGGGGCGTGGCCACAGTGGCATAACGTAAAATGATGGGGCCCCTTGCAGAATGTGAATAGGACACTCAATCCCAGATAATCATTGACTTTGGATGGAATGCCTCCCCTCCCCCAGAAGGGCTGGGGGCCCTGAATATTTGGGAGCTCCCCTGCAGCACAGGGGTTGCAGGAGCCTGTGTTACGCCCCTGCACAGTCACCCAGAAAACTTTAGGGGCAAGACTGCTTCGTCTTTTTCCCCATGACACTTACCCTCCAGCTACTCTCATATACAAGCAAAGATGAAAGAATATCTGGCCAAATCCAACAACAGCCAGGCCTAAAAAAATGGGGAAAGCATCCAAAATAATGTAATAGCAAGGCTGAGTTCTGAAAATGACAGAACAAATAAAGAGAAAAGAGCAAATGGAGCATCAAAAGCTAATAATGACTGCAGATCAAGTATTCTAAGGCATAAGTAAGGAAGCAAACCACTAGAAATAATAAAAGTAAAAGAAACAACTGCTCTGAAAGTAGCTAGCTTGGAAAACCTGGGAGAATGTGTTTAGCTTGTAAGCAAATAAAGTGCTAAATCCACCACCCAGATAAAAGACAGGGCCATAGCTTTAGGGAGTGGGGGGTGTTTGGGATGTTACACCCCCCAAATAAATGCACATTTGGCTTGGTAGTGGGTCTGGGGCGCTGATTCGGGTCCGCTATGTCTCTCTCGGTTTTTCGTGTAGTGCCCCAACAATTAAAGACAAAACAGTTATCTTTGATGTAAAACAGAACAGAGCGAGAGAGATATATAGCTGGTGTCTGAATTTCAAGATGTAAAACCAGATAACACAGAAAAAATATCAGCTTGCTTGTCTAAATTACGTCATGCTAGCCAAGCATTTTTTTTCACAGAGCCTCCTATTTCTCTATTATTCCATATGGGAGCACTTTATAAATACTTGAGTTCAAAATGTATACTGTACTATCAGCTCATATATTTAATAGACTGTGGGGTCGATTCCGATTCGGGCCGGAAAAAGCACCGACCGACTCGGATCCGGAAAAAATACCGACCGACACGTACCCGTGGCGCACGACACGCCAAGTACGATGCAAGGCGCGAAAAATCCGACCGACACGTACCGAAACAAAGTCGACCGACCGAGCCGCACGGAAAACAGCAATCCGGCCGGAAAAACACGCGAATCCAACCGACCGACACGCACCCGGAACAAATCCGACCGAAACGTACACGCGAACTCCAAACCGCAAAGTACGATGCAAGGCGCGAAAACCACGAGCGAGTCGGACGGAGGACAAGCCGTACGACCGACACACATACAAAACCGAGCCGAAGCAACACAATACACCGCGACCGACGCGTACGCAGCATAGACAACTGCACAAACACAGCGTGAACGAAACGGAGAACACCGTACGAGACCAATGCAGGGTCCGACTCGGTCACAAGAACGTCTCCAACATACACAAACAGCACAAAGGAAAAATCACCCAAAAAAAGGCCAAACAAGCAATTACCAAGCCAATAAATACTGGGGGGTGGGGACAGAGAACAAAGACACACCCACAACTCCACCTATATAAAGGACACAAATCACTACCATGAGCCTTTGCAAATGCCATTCCACTGCCAGCACCCAAGAGAAAGCAACCACACACCCACAGCTCATCCCTCACACAAGCCACACACCATCAGCACACCAACAAATACCTACCTCACATACACCCAGCAAAACACACACTCACACACCCTCACCTGCACACCAACACACACATCACCCACCATCACCACCCATCACCATGCCCCCCAAGAAGAATCCCAAGTTCCTAGATAGTGAATTGGAAGTCATGGTAGACGAGATCCTCAGGGTGGAGCCACAGCTGTTTGGCACACTGGTCCAACAGACCCCCATGTCGCAGAAAACCAAGATGTGGGAGAGGATCATCAACAGGGTGAACGCCCAATCACCATGTCGGCGCACAAAGACGGACATCCAGAACAGGTGGTATGACGTGCGCAGGAGGGTACGGGACATGCTGAAGAAAGACTACATCAACAGCCAACACACCGGCAGTGGCCCTCCTGCCAAGCCAATATACCTCAGGCCCTGGGAGGAGAAGGTGCGGGCCATCCTTCCGCCAGTGAGCGTATATGGACTAGAGGACATCCCAGAGCCTGGTGAGTACACAACAAATGTACACAATATACTGCCACAAAACACACACATCACTGTCAAACCATGCACTCATAGCAATTACACAGCAACTAGAACAGAATCATCCCAAAATGTGTATGTCAGTCAGATAAACACAACACATGCCATCAAAAAAGTCACATCCAACTGTACCAACACATGTACAAACACAACCACAACTACAGCTAGGCAGTGGCACAAATAGAACTAACAAACACATCCACACATGTAGCCACCACAACAACACCAACACACAGTGAAGACCACTCAAAGGAAGGAATTCTGTGTATGCTGGCCAAGTCAGTGTAGCCAATAGCACCATGGGAGTCGCAGTCACACATATTGCCCCCCCCCACAACTGTCCCATCAACACCACCATGAACCATGCGCACATCACAGGGAGTGGAGAAGGACACACAAGATGGCTGACACTGGCTACTGCTGTGGGGAGCACAAGGCCCTGCTGGCAACTGTGCACCAACAAACAGCAGGACACCACTGACTGACATCCTGAGAGACAACTTACACTCCCTGCAACGCAAGCACGTTCCATGGTGGGATAACTGACAGGCTGGGTGGGTGGGAAGGAGGGCCGGCTGTCAACCAAACACAACCAATGCAGACCATGTTCACACCCCAGAAAATACATAGAAATGCCCAAATAATGCAGGACAATGTGCCACACCAATATCAACCCCTGACTGTGACGACTTAGGACAATGCAATGTACAGGCCCGCACCCAGAGGCACAGTCACAACTGTCATGTGTGTCAACCATTGATGCCTGCAGAAACATGACATACATTGTTTGTGTCTCCCAAAAACAGGTGATGATGGGGACACAGCAGCAGACGCTGAGGAGTCCCAGTCCCAGGCTCAAGAGGATGCCGAGCTCACTGGCGTCGTACAGCCTCTGTCCTCCTTGGACGATGAAGAACAACCTGGCACATCCGGTGCAAGTCAACATGCAGCACCAGCAGGACCACCAGCTGCAGCACCAGCAGGACCACCAGCTGCACCCCCTGCACCCACCCCTCCAACGACTGTCACCACGAATACCATCCATGCCGACATGGACAGAACAAGGAGCAACACCAGCACAGTGACCCTGGACCAACCTGGGGCCATGGACACCACCACCACCACCAACCCCCAAGGTGGACCAGGGTTATCTGTGCGTGTCACTGCACACACTGCACATGTCAGCAGGGGTGGTGGGAGGGGTGGGAGACAGAGGTCGCTGCTTGCAGACGTTGCTGGTGTGCATGATGACCCACAACTGGTACGCATAGCTGATGCGTACCAGTCCAGCACCGGAGAGCTCAGCCAGGTAGTGGGGCTCCTCAGAGTCATTAAACAGCAGCAGGCTGCCCATCATGCCCGCTTGGACTCCCACATGTCCCACGTGGAGTCACACATGTCCCGCGTGGAGTCCAAGTGGGATGCACTGCATGAGATGACGGCGGTGCACAGGGACATTTTACAATGCCTCCGCCAGATGAACAGCAACCAGTCCACACCTCCCTGTGTGCCAACAACATCTGGTGCCGAACAAACTGCAACTGCCACAGGGAGGGAGGAGGACTCTGGCGGAGAGTCCCCTGCACCGCAGCAGCCTGTACTTGAGGCCCCCCCCCCAAGAAGAGGGGTCGTCCGAGGAGGGAAAAGTGAGAGGCCGATGGCCAAGCGCAACTCCCAGGAAGCCTGAACCTGTTCTGGATGTTCGCCTTTGTGCACAGACTGTTCACCCTGTTGAAGGCAACACTACTCCCACACATTGCATGGGGAGTACAAGTTGGACCAATGTGTCAGACAACTGTGGCCCCGATACTGGGGATCCTGTCTACCCGGACTTTCAATTCACCTAGGAACTTGGGATTGCAAGATTTATGTACAGCACAACCCATCCTATGCACTATTAACACAAATGTATCACAATAAACACACTAATACACCATACTTGCCTCTGTCGTGATTCCAACGTGGGTGCTGTTATGGGGATGATGAACTGCAAAATTACACTGTGTATGCGAACTGCAACAGCAAGGACAACACAGGCATGTGAGTACAGGCAACGTGACACACATGAGGGAGACACACCACCAGGGCTACACAACACATACACACCTAGGCCATCTGACTCATTGCCTACACTGATGTTGCCAGGGAAGACGGTGCAATGCACAGACACCACACCCATTCCCAGTTGTAGTCAAGTAGCCCACAGGTGCAGTAAGCAAATGGCAGTCAAATGTGTGACCACAGACAACGCACATCACAAAGTGAAGCACAGGTTTATTACACAGTTGCAACATGCCGTAACCACTACAGATGCAAGGTAACCCCACCTGGCAGCGGGCACACAGTCAACAACTGTAGACAGAAGGAAGTCCATGGGTGTGGCGCACATCACCTGTAGGGACACAACAGCTACCAGCCTGGATGTGCAATCACGTTGTCGGTGGACACAGTTGACCAAACGAATCTGAAAGTACCCTGTGAAGGACAGAAATGACACACAGTCAAAAGCAATGGAGTACAGGACAGAACAGCAAAACTCATGCACAATACATGTTACAAGATACCCACCCAGAACCAAGTTAGCATGTCAACACTGTTGGGGAGTACAGCCCACCTGTCACCACACATCGCAACACACATCCAGTCAAGTAGCCCATGGACACACTCCAACAGCACCAGAGCACCACCCACACATCATGCCAACTCACATCATTGACATGACACCTCAGGATACTCACATTCAGCTAAAGAAGTTGGTGATGAGCTGTGTGCGGACATCACCATCACCATCATCATCATCATCGTCACTGGCATCGTGGTCCAGGCCAGGATCCTCCACAGGTGGCGGATGTTGGTCATTGTCATCCTGGATGAGAGGCAACTCCTTCCGCACTGCCAGGTTGTGGAGCATGCAGCAGACGATGATAATCTTGCACACTTTCGTAGGGGCATATGGGAGGGACCCTCCGGTCTTGTCCAGGCAGCGGAAGCGGTTCTTCAGGAGACCAAAGGTCCGCTCAATCACTCTCCTGGTCCGACCATGTGCCTCATTGGAGCGCATCTGGGCAGGTGTCACAGGGTTCCTGAGGGGTGTCAGCAACCACGGCATGTTGGGGTATCCCGAGTCACCTACGGACAGACAAGTGCACATTAGCTGACTTGGAAAAGTGGGCGGAATACTACAGATCAGATCACACACAATGGCACAAAGTCAGTACACACCGACAAGCCAGGCACGCTGGTTCTGCATCTGTGCCATCATCCTGGGGATGCGACTACTCCTCATCACAAAGGCATCGTGTGCTGAACCAGGGAAACGGGCACACACGTGTGTGATGGTCATGTCTGCAAGACACACCACCAGTGCATTGACCGAGTGGTAGTGCTTGCGATTCCTGTAGGCCTGCTCCTGGGCCTGTGGTGGTACCAAAGCCACATGTGTCTCATCAATGGAGCCAATTACATGCGGCATCCTCCCCAGGGCATAAAAGTCACTCTTCACGTCAGTGAGTCGTCGCAGTCTAGGGAAATAGATGTACCGGTTCAGGAAGAGCAACATAGCCGCCAAAACATCGCGGAGCACACGGCTGAACATGGTCTGTGACATCCCACCAGCAGTCGCCACAGTATGTTGGAAGGTACCAGTGGCAAAGAAGTGTAGGGCTGCCATCACCTTCACCTTGGGGGTCAGCGCTGTAGGATACGGCCGGCCAGGCTGCAAATGTGGGGACAACTACACTGCCAAATCCTCAATCAGCTGCCTGGTGAAGCGGTACCGTCGGATGCTGTCCCGTTCCACCATCGTTGCCAGGTCTGGGAATGGCCGATGGACAGCAGGAGCCCTGCAGTGCAGAGGAGAAGTAAGCAAGATTGTCAGTCACCCCACATATGCGGCATTGAACACACTCAAGATCCCAACATACATCATTATGAGGCACAACTACATGAAGTGTGCAGTACCGGAAGGACATGTATGGTACATACATGGCCAACATCTGTCAACACGGTCCAACAGGTGGCATCAATTAGTCCCAGGTTGGCCCATTGGATATCATGAGGCCGTGTCACAGTTCCCATCTCCTGCTGCCGTGTCACAATAACCCCCACAGTGACATGTGAGGACAGATGTGCCCCAGGCACCACAGCTCAACGACAGGTACATTCCCAGGGACCCTGTAATGCCACATGGACACTGGCATTACATGGAGTATCATGTATACACCACAGCAAAACAACCATGACCCCCACAGGTAGTGGCCCCACTTGCCACGGCAGGACAGACATGGACGTCTGTGACACACACGCACAACATCAGAGTCCATGCACACACAACGTGGATGTGGAGACTGTCTCCCATTGTGCACATGAAATCAGAGACATTGTAAACACTACATGCACAAAGACTGTGGAGGACCATCACTATTGTGCCACTGGGACACCCTGGCTCAAACATACCGTCCCACATGGGACTCACGGGGTATGTGACATGACATACACATACACCACTGTGAAATGTGACCATGGCACATGCACAGATATGAACAGTTGCACATCACAGTGGTCACGTACACGTAACACCCAGGATCCTGTCCCCATGAACACGTGCACAGCCTGGGGGTGGCTGCCCACAGGTGACACCCACAGGACAACATGTACACCAACATACACACAATAGGAAATGCATACTTACATGCCTTATGATAAGGTTTGGACAGGCTGTCGTGATGTAGGTGTGCCCCTCACTCCCTGGGAGCTATCTGTGGCTGGCATATGTCCATCTGAGACAGGCATGCTGACATATGCCAGTCACATGTACAGTGATGCGTTGTACCGCAATGGACCGATCGGTGCCTCCGGCCGGCCCATTGCATTCAATGTGTGCGGGTACGCGTTGTACCCCTGTGCGCGTTGAACTGCAATGGACCGATCGGTGCCTCCGGCCGGCCCATTGCATTTAATGTGTGCGGGTACGCGTTGTACCCCTGTGCGCGTTGAACTGCAATGGACCGATCGGTGCCTCCGGCCGGCCCATTGCATTCAATGTGTGCGGGTACGCGTTGTACCCCTGTGCACGTTGTACCGCAATGGACCGATCGGTGCCTCCGGCCGGCCCATTGCATTCAATGTGTGCGGGTACGCGTTGTACCCCTGTGCGCCTTGAACTGCAATGGACCGATCGGTGCCTCCGGCCGGCCCATTGCATTCAATGTGTGCGGGTACGCGTTGTACCCCTCGTGCGCCTTGAACTGCAATGGACCGATCGGTGCCTCCGGCCGGCCCATTGCATTCAATGTGTGCGGGTACGCGTTGTACCCCTGTGCGCGTTGTACCGCAATGGACCGATCGGTGCCTCCGGCCGGCCCATTGCATTCAATGTGTGCGGGTACGCGTTGTACCCCTGTGCGCCTTGAACTGCAATGGACCGATCGGTGCCTCCGGCCGGCCCATTGCATTCAATGTGTGCGGGTACGCGTTGTACCCCTGTGCGCGTTGTACCGCAATGGACCGATCGGTGCCTCCGGCCGGCCCATTGCATTCAATGTGTGCGGGTACGCGTTGTACCCCTGTGCGCGTTGTACCGCAATGGACCAATCGGTGCGCACCCATTGACAATGGGCTTGCCTGGCAACGGACGCGTTTTCGAATTTCGAACGAGTCGGTTGCTGTAAATTCAGTTGGTCACCCACAACAATGTTGCAAAATCATGTATGTCATGAAGTTGAGGATTTGAAGGATGCTGTGGGCGTGTTTTGGTGCTGCTATTCCATGGATTGGCCAGATTCAGAAGATGCAAACGACTTGGACCTATCACTTTGGACACAAGGGACAGTATCTGCCTCTCCAGCACATATATATTGCTGGCTGTTCCCCTGAGAGCTCACTTGCCTGCACTACATGCTCCAGGACGACATCTGCCACTGCACTGCTGCTGTCTCTGCCCCTCTGGACCCTGCAATGGCACGTACTGTGGAGAGAGCCCCAGCCTTCAGCCTTGAAGAGAACCAGGCCCTGCTGGACAGCCTACTTCCACAGTACAGCAAGCTGTATGGGACACCAGGGGAGCAGGTGAGTGTTCTGTGCACTGCCTTTCTGAATGTGCATTTTGTGTGACTAGCAAGGCTGAAAGTCTGCACGCCACTGGCTAGCAGGCTCACTGAGTAGTTGTCACCCCCCATAGTGTGTAGTGACTTGCACTGGACAGGTATGGTGCAGTGACAGTGCATTTGAACATGGTTTTACTTCCCATGCAATGATACCATGTAGTGACGTCTGGCAAACTGTCCATGGTCAGCTTTGCACTGCCTGTGTACATCATGTGCCCCTGTGATTGAGACATGTATATGCAACTGTGTCATGCACGGATATGTTGCATGTGTGGTAATGGCCTTTTCACTTTGTCATCCTGACAGGTAAATGCCCATCGGAAGCAGGAAATCTGGAAGGACATCGTCCGGGCTGTCCGGTCCGTGGGGGTCTACAAGCGCCGGATCCGCAACTGCCAGAAGAGGTGGCAGGACCTTCGGGGCTGGACCCGGAGGATTGCACGGGTCCAGCTGAAGCTGTCGCCTCCTCGCAGGAGGGGCGGAACACGGACCCTGACCCCCCACATGCTCCAGATCCTGGCGGTGGTGTTTCCAGACCTGGATGGGCAGCTGAAGGCCAGACAGCAGCAAGGAGGGGGTGAGTCAAAGACTGCACTGTGAACTCTGTATTACATGCTTTGTGCCCTCCTCTGGCCTGGTTCAACTGCCACAGTGCAGCAGTCATGTTGTCCAGGAGCCATGTCCCTCTATTGTGCACTGCCCACTGCTCATCTGATACCCAGGTGTGGCCCTTACATTCAGGGAATTGTGTCACTTGGGACTGTGTCCTTGCAGTTTGCTTCACTAAAGGTGGGGGACAGCATCTGTTTCCCTAACTCTGTTGTGGGCATCATGGGTGGGTCCATTGTTCACACTACGCCTGTGTTCGGACATGTAATCTGCGTGTTGCTTTGATATGCGGTCCACTTGCTGTGCTGAGCCACCACATGTGCCTGGGGTATGTGGCACACGCCCATGCAGCGGGTGGGAACAATGTTTGGGCCCCAGGAGTGTGCAGATTACGTGTGTCACACATACATAGCCAGCTATCCACTGTCCAGGGCTCATCCCTCATTCATGTGGAGCAGGACAGTCATGCCTACTCCAGGCCATGCAATGCACTCTGTACTCCCACTCCCGTGTATCAGCTGACACATTGTGCGCAGTGATTTGACCCCTCAGGTGTCTGCCTCTGTGTCAGTGTGCTGTGGATTAGTTGCCAGGACTGCTGGGGTGTTTCTTGGTAGGGGCTCAGCATGCCCCTGGAGATGTGACCATAGGAGTGGGTGGGTCCATTGTTCACACAACGCCTGGGTTTGGACATGTGATCTGCGTGTTGCTTTGATATGCAGTCCACTTGCTGAGCTGAGCCACCACATGTGCCTGGGGTATGTGGCACACGCCCATGCAGCGGGTGGGAACAATGTTTGGGCCCCAGGAGTGTGCAGATTACGTGTGTCACACATACATAGCCAGCTATCCACTGTCCAGGGCACATCCCTCATTCATGTGGAGCAGGACAGTCATGCCTACTCCAGGCCATGCAATGCACTCTGTACTCCCACTCCCGTGTATCAGCTGACACATTGTGCACAGTGATTTGACCCCTCCGGTGTCTGCCTCTGTGTCAGTGTGCTGTGGATTAGTTGCCAGGACTGCTGGGGTGTTTCTTGGTAGGGGCTCAGCATGCCCCTGGAGATGTGACCATAGGAGACGATACTTGTGTGTCACATAGGTGTTTGATCAGCTGCCCGTGCAGACTGGGGTATGCGAATGTGATGTTCAGGCAGCTGTTCCCCATTCACAGCAAATTGTGAGGGGCTCAGGTTCAGAGGGTAGTGTCACAGGTCTCCCATATGTCCAATAGGTGTGACCTGGACAGATGAGGGTTGAGATGATGTGTTGTGTGGGGGATGTACATGTGCACTTGTGCAGCTCCAGGACTTGCATTCCCCATGACCTACTATTGTGACACAGTGCATAGTGTTGTTGTCTGGCTGCCAAGTCATACATCACTGAGACAGTGATGTATGACTTAGCAGTCATGCCTCTGCCATGGCATGTGTCAACTTATTTGTGGTCCTGCAGGGGAGTGACATGTGCTACATGCACACCATAGTGGCGCTGGCTATCAGGACATGGGTGCATCATGGTGTCTGTCGCTGGTATGCATCACATGCATTTCCTATTTGACTCTGGGCATCCCTTTCATCCGGAAACCTGTACTGACTCAGTGGCAAGAGCTGTGATGTGTCCACACTGTGTCCTCTGCACTGTCCAACTACTGTGTACTTGGTGCATGTGTCCACACTGGGGTGTTGCAATCCAACAGACACCAGACAGATGGGTGCAAGGCCATGTGGGATGTGAGTGCCATGCTTGGCATCAGACTGACAATTGGCTTCTCCTGTTCAGTTAGGGCACTTTTAGCAATGTACAACTAATGATGCCAGGGCTTGCTCTGTGATGTGCTGTGCTCACAGTGGTGTGTGCGTTTGGTGCAGGTGACTGATGTCTGTCTGTTTCCCCATTGTTTGCAGATACATCCACGGCCACGGAAGGGGACAGCTCCACGGACCAGGAGGAGCCAGAGAGCCAGACTGGGTCAGCAGCCGAGGAGTGGTCGGAGGGACCCAGTGGCAAAGAGGGCGAGGGGAGCCACACCGAGGAGTCCTCAGCACCATCCACCTCAGCTGAGGACCAGAGCAACTCGGAGGATGACTCCCTTGTGGAGGCGGGTGTCAGCAGCCACCACACCCCAGCTAGTGTTGCTGTCCCCGCCACCACCAGCACCACCACCGCCCTCCCATCGGCTCCCATTCCCAAGGTCCGTGGAGGCTCCCATGTTCGGGAGCGTGTCTCCTTTGGCCCAGGCACCGCACCCCCTGCCCCTGTGTCCCCTGCTGCCCTGAGTGAGGAGTCTGTGTACCTCCTTCGCCAGCTCCATGTAGGGCAGACAGCCATGCTGAGTGTCCTCCATGCGCACACCGCACTGTTGACTCAGCTGGTGTCGTTCATGGAGGGCATCTCATCGGGCATGTCTGACCTACAGAGGGGCAACAGGTCCATGGACTCCTCCCTGACGGCAGCAGTGTCCCTCCTCAGACAGTCCCTCACCCCTCCTGCCTCTGCTCCATCCACACTCCCCAGCACCTTGCCCGTCCCAAGCACACACACACCGGCACAGGCACACACCAGCACACACACATCCAGCACACAGACACACACGCCACAAACTAAACGCACACGCACGCACAGTCAGGGGACTGAAACCAGACTCACAGGGGATGGGGCCCTGGTACACACACACGCATCCACGGGCACTGCACAGTCCTCAGTTGCCTCTCCCTCCAAAGCACCCTCCCTTGCCTCACCTGCAACCCCAAAGACCCAGCGCCTCTTCCTCAGTGACCTTGGCCTCTTCCCCTCCGATCCAGCTGCCCCAGCATCCAGGGGGAAGAGGAAGCCCCCCACACGGAGCAGAGTGCCCCTCGCCCCCGGACACCCTCCCCCAGGCGCAGACAGACTGAGGCCCCCACCCGCAAGTCCCCCCGGAGTGCTAAGAGCAAGACCCCGCCGCCGCCCTGCAGCTCAAGCACCAGGTCTCCTTCCTCCATCCCTCAGGCCCCCACTCCACAGGTGCCCCCACCACACCCAGCCCCAGGTTCCCCCACCCACAGATATACCATCCCCAAGAGGCTCCGGCATTCTCCCCCTGCCACTTGCTCTCCCGGCACCACACCCCCGCTGCGCTTGTCTGTGCCACTGATGTGGTGAGGGTGTCCTCCCCCTCTGTCCAACCCACCTTGCCTGTTCCCCATTCTCCTCCCCTGGTGGTAGGCACTGCAGTGGAGTCCACTACCACCCTGTCTGACTTGGGCACTGCAGTGGCGGACCTGTCCACTCCATCTGCAGGGTCCACTGCAGTCGTGCCGGCATCCACAACATCTGAGCCATGCCCCCCAGTTGTGCCGGCACACACCATGTCAGACACCTCCACTGCAGTTGTCAGTGGCTCTTCAGCACCCACCACCCCTTCCCTGCTTCCTCCTGGTGAGCCCTGATCCTGTCCCTGCGGTGCCTGGCCTACCCCCCGGTTGCCCCTCCTAGTGGATTGTCCCTGGTTTTGTGCAGGCATGTGTAGGGTGGCATCTGCCACTGTCACCCACTTGTGACTTTGTTGATGGACTGGCCATTGGCCTTTGTTTATGTTCTACCGGACTTCTACTTTTAATGCCACATATGCTGAATAAAGCAACTTTCTGTTCTCTAGTGCTTTTGCTTCTGATGTACATGATGTTGATGATGCTAACAATGCCCTTGCTGCAGTGATGGTGATATTTGGTCTCATGATAATGAAGTGTTACTGTGTAGGAACCCATGTGGTCCAGGGGGAATGTGTCCTATCCTGTGGTGTATCCATGTCATCCATAGCAGCATCTGAGGGTGTCATGTGTTCAGTATCTGGCAATGAGATTTCCTACTTAGATTGGCAACTTCACATCTGTGGCTTCCACCCCTGCACATCTGTTGTGCCTGCCATTGTTCTATTCGTCTACTTCCCTGACCGTGTGGCCATCTCCAGTGAACATGCAGGTTTGGGCATCAATGGGGAAGGACTCATCTGTGTTGTCAGTGCAACATTGCTATACAAGTGTGTTGGATCTGTGCTGATGATTCCGTTGGCACTTCCATGACCAGGCTGATGGGACGGGAGCCCTCATTTGGTGCTAATTGTTCATTGTGTGTCCCATTGCTGCCATGGTATGGTATCTGTTCGCCTCACATCTGCAGTCTCCACAGGGTATCTGCATGTGTGTGCCCATTGGTGCAAATATGTGGGTCTGCATTCGGATGGTCACTTCTGTCATTGTGTCATTGATGATTGTTGACGGTGTCAGCCCCCATGGGTGTTGTTTGTCTGCACATGGCCAAAGTTATGTCTTATTTGCACTGCAGGATTTGGCTCCCCCAATTTATGTTGCAATGGGACACATACACTACTTTGCCACTGATGTGTTTGTTGTTCTGTGACCAGGAATCATCCATGCAGTTTGGCAGTTGCACCTCTTACTTTCTCAACACTTACCTTTTGGTCACTGTGATGATGGGGGTTTGGACACCATTGCCACAATGTTCAAAATGTGCTGCAGCTATGGACCCCACACTTGCCTTTTGGTCACTGTGATGATGGGTGTTTGGACCCCATTGCCACAATGTTCAAGATGTGCTGCAGCTATGGACCCCACACTTGCCTTTTGGTCACTGTGATGATGGGGGTTTGGACCCCATTGCCCCAATGTTCAAAAATGTGCTGCAGCTATGGACCCCATACTTACCTTTTGGTCACTGTGATGATGGGTGTTTGGACCCCATTGCCACAATGTTCAAAATGTGCTGCAGCTATGGACCCCACACTTGCCTTTTGGTCACTGTGATGATGGGGGTTTGGACCCCATTGCCACAATGGTCATGGCCTGCTTGCGTTGTGTGTGCCACGCACATATTTGTGTGGCACATGTGCTAGGGGTCACATTGTATGTTAGAAGTCATGTTCGGTGTTGTAGGCATTTGACACAGTCTACACATGCTTGTCATGGTGTTGGGGGATGTCTTCTTCTTGCATTCCCTAGGTTGTGGTGTGCTGGTTGTGTCATGCATTGTCCATCCTATGGGTGGGGGTGGTAGTGGTGGTAGGCATCCTGCCCCCCTGGCTAAGGGTGGTAGTAATGGTAGGCATCCTGCCCCCTGGGTGAGGGTGGTACTAGTGGTAGGCATCCTGCCCCCCTGGCTAAGGGTGGTAGTATTGGTAGGCATCCTGCCCCCCTGGGTGAGGGTGGTAGTAGTGGTAGGCATCCTGCCCCCTGGGTGAGGGTGGTAGTAGTGGCGGGCATCCTGCCCACCCTGGGTGAGGGTGGTAGTAGTGGTAGGCATCCTGCCCCCCCTGGCTAAGGGTGGTAGTAGTGGTAGGCATCCAGCCCACCCTGGGTGAGGGTGGTAGTAGTGGTAGGCATCCTGCCCCCCCTGGCTAAGGGTGGTAGTAGTGGTAGGCATCCAGCCCACCCTGGGTGAGGGTGGTAGTAGTGGTAGGCATCCTGCCCCCCCTGGGTGAGGGTGGTAGTAGTGGTAGGCATCCTGCCCCCCCTGGCTAAGGGTGGTAGTATTGGTAGGCATCCTGACCCCCCTGGGTGAGGGTGGTAGTAGTGGTAGGCATCCTGCCCCCCCTGGGTGAGGGTGGTACTAGTGGTAGGCATCCTGCCCCCCTGGCTAAGGGTGGTAGTATTGGTAGGCATCCTGCCCCCCTGGGTGAGGGTGGTAGTATTGGTAGGCATCCTGCCCCCCGGGTGAGGGTGGTAGTAGTGGTAGGCATCCTGCCCCCCTGGCTAAGGGTGGTAGTAGTGGTAGGCATCCTGCCCCCCTGGGTGAGGGTGGTACTAGTGGTAGGCATCCTGCCCCCCTGGCTAAGGGTGGTAGTATTGGTAGGCATCCTGCCCCCCTGGGTGAGGGTGGTAGTATTGGTAGGCATCCTGCCCCCCTGGGTGAGGGTGGTAGTAGTGGTAGGCATCCTGCCCCCCTGGGTGAGGGTGGTAGTAGTGGTGGGCATCCTGCCCACCCTGGGTGAGGGTGGTAGTAGTGGTAGGCATCCTGCCCCCCTGGCTAAGGGTGGTAGTAGTGGTAGGCATCCTGCCCCCCTGGGTGAGGGTGGTAGTAGTGGTGGGCATCCTGCCCCCCTGGCTAAGGGTGGTAGTAGTGGTAGGCATCCTGCCCCCCTGGGTGAGGGTGGTACTAGTGGTAGGCATCCAGCCCACCCTGGGTGAGGGTGGTAGTAGTGGTAGGCATCCTGCCCCCCTGGGTGAGGGTGGTAGTAGTGGTAGGCATCCTGCCCCCCTGGCTAAGGGTGGTAGTATTGGTAGGCATCCTGCCCCCCTGGGTGAGGGTGGTAGTAGTGGTAGGCATCCTGCCCCCCTGGGTGAGGGTGGTACTAGTGGTAGGCATCCTGCCCCCCCTGGCTAAGGGTGGTAGTATTGGTAGGCATCCTGCCCCCCCTGGGTGAGGGTGGTAGTATTGGTGGGCATCCTGCCCCCCCTGGGTGAGGGTGGTAGTAGTGGTAGGCATCCTGCCCCCCTGGCTAAGGGTGGTAGTAGTGGTAGGCATCCTGCCCCCCCTGGGTGAGGGTGGTACTAGTGGTAGGCATCCTGCCCCCCCTGGCTGAGGGTGGTAGTAGTGGTAGGCATCCAGCCCCCCCTGGGTAAGGGTGGTAGTGGTGGTAGGCATCCTGCCCCCCCTGGGTAGGGGTGGTGGTGCGCATTCAGGCCCCTGTGTGCATATGTGGCATTGGTGATGGGCATCCCGCCCCTATGGTGCTGCTGTTGCTGGTGTAAGTATATTCTGCATCCCTGTGTGTGTGTGTGATGTGTCGTGTACGTGTTGTATGTGTTTTGTGGTTAGTGTCTGGCTTACCTTCTGCGCCGTACGCGTCCGTGCCTGTTCCGGTAGTATATGTAGAATATTGGTATGATCGGGACGAAGGGATTCATGGTTGGTTCGTGTCGTTCGTCCTTCTCGTTGCTTCGCGTCGTCCTCGTCGCTTCGCCTCGTCCTCGTCGCTTCGCGTCGTCCTCGTCGCTGCCGTGTTCGTCTCGGAGCCGTGGATCGTGTTGTGGTGCGAATCGGAGCTTATGTGCGCCTCTCCCGGATGCTTTGACGTGCCGTGCGTAGCGACGGGTTCGGCGCGTACGGAAAGCGCATCGTACTTGTCCGGCCGGACGGGGCTGCATTTTTCCTTCCGTGCGACTCGATTCGGCGTTTCCGGATTCGCCTCGGTCGGAGAACAGGACCTGGTTTGGGTGAGTACGGCTCGGCCGGATTCTTTGCTGTTGTGCGCATCGTACTTGCTCGTTCGGTGTGCTGTACGGATCGGTCGGGAAACAGGCTTTCGCATGGCTTTTTTCCCGACCGAATGGTATTGGGTGCGCCTCCGACCGAGATCGGAATCGGCCCCTATGATGTTGCTCCATCTATAATAAGAATCTAGATCACGTTTACGATTCACATGACTACTGACTTGCCTCTTAGTTCACTAATGACATTGTAGTTGGGGGGCGAGCCGTTAATGTTTTTAAGTTCATGTTTAACAACCATCACCTTTTACTAAATGTCTGTCTATGAGGCAATATAATCTGATGTACCAAGGTGAAATGCTTTTTCAAGTTAAAGAATTACACTTTTTTTAATTTGAAGAGACTGTATCATATTTTTACATTATGTTTGTTGTACAAGTTACATGTCAAATGTTTTCATGGCTTGCCTCATGCATGGACTCTTAGAGCAAAGTCAGAATCTTGTCTCTGCTCTGGTTCAGCTCGCCCTATTAATTTACGGGCAAACCCACCTCTATTTGCAACTCAGGCTTAGTACATGGGTCCGTCAATGACTTGATAAAATCATTCGTAAAATGCGAGGATTGGAAACATGGAGTAAATGCACTGATTTCACAACTCTACCATTAAGGCTTTTCATTTCAGAGACGAACAAGCGTGGGGGCAGTAAAAATACATTCCAGGCCGTTGTTTTGTACATGACCATAGTCTTGAGTTCCCAGGGGGAACGACCAGGCTCAGGTGGGAAGGGCAGGTGCGTTGCTTAGGGGGGGTGTTTGGAGTGTGTGGGTGGGTAGTTGGGTCTTGGGACCCTCAGTCGGGCCTGCTATGTCTCTGTCAGTTTTTCTTGTCGTTCTCATTTCACTAAGAGCTTTAAATGTGTCCAGTTTTTGGGGTGGGGACTTAAATATATAGCGACCGATTTACCAAAAAATTGTAAATCCACACCCATTAAAGTACTTCTTGAATGGGTGCAAATGTACTCCTTTTGGAATTCATAATCATTGGCAGTAGTAGGCTTCGAAAGGTGTGTCAGTCCCAGGTTTCCAGGCATTCTACTGGCAATCAAACACCCCAAAGCTGAAGAGATGAATGCTTGCAAATAGTCTAACTACTGGCAATCACTTGGGATAGCATTCCAAATGATAGTTTTGTACCCACTGTTTTACCCACTTTTACCCACAACTCTAGACAGAGGCCAACCTTTTAGGGAACGGTTCATCCCGAACCTTGGTCATCTCAATCCTCCACCATGTAGCCCACTGCTTATTTAGGGCCTGATTACGATGTCAGGCGGATAACACCGTCTCTGTCCTGGGACCGACTGACCGACCTCCGGTCGGCGGTCCAGACCGCCTTATTACGATGCGACTGAACACTGTTCAGTCGCATACTTCCATTTCTCAATGGGAGCTCGTGTTACGACCATACACAGCCCGTAACACAAGCTCCCATTGAGAAATGGGAGGTGTTGTTCATCCCTGCACCACGTGGCAGGCACCTCAAGGTGCCTGCCACAAGGTGCAGGGATCAACAGGGGGGCACCATAGGTGCCCCCTCGGCCCCCAAACGAAGGCACAAGGGCCCTGCTGGGGGTTCCCGTACACGGTTTCCGACATGGTTTTCATGTCGGACATGCTGGCATGGAAACCATGTCAGAAACCGTGCATCATAATCCCAAGGGCGGAAAGGTCTGCCCTTTGGGATTACGAGCCGGTTTCAACTGGCCGACGGGCTCCATGAGCCCGTCGTAAGCCAGCTGGAATGACCGTCGGGTTTACTTTCCAGCCGACAGCATCATAATGCGGCGGTCAGAAAGTAAACCGAGCGGCCCATTACGATGCGACCAGGAAGGTTTCGACCATCGGTCAGAGCCTTTACGGGCCACATCGTAATCGGCCCCTTAGTTGGGAAATTTGAGAATCGAAAGTCACATCCCCCGAATCTCACTAGCTAAGTTACGCCTCTGATAAGAGAGCTTGAGTCTAGCCAAGTCATAGTACTAAACTGCAACATGATCTGAGAAAAGAGAGGCTGGAGGAAGGGAACATAACAAACAACAAGGAGAAGAAGCAATACATCCCTTGTCCTGATGACAAAGGAACTGGAGCAGAATCACTCTGTCTGGTTCATTGTATGCGCCCCCAAATCAGGCGAGGAGGTAGATGGAACTACTGATTGCCTGCTGTGAAGAATGATACTTGATGTTCTACCGAAATAATGTCTCAAAAATATTGTGGACCAAAATATCGAGGTTAATTACATCATTTTTTTATTATTATATTTGCATATATAATATTGTCTTCTTTAGTATCATTTTGTATTATGGTGCTTTATTTTATTGTTTTATGATTTTAGTTTACTATATATGTTATTGTAATATGATTTCCTTGAGTAAATAATATTGCTTTATATATATTATTTTTATTAAGTGATTTTAAAATGTTTATTAGTTTAACAAGTAGAGAGTTTGTTTTAGTTTTCGATAGAATTATTAATAATTGTACACATTTATAATTTTTATTACAAAATATTTATTATTGATATTCTTTTATATTAAAAAATTATAGTGATGTATTCAATACATGTTTTTGAATTTATAATTACATTTTAAAACATATGTACATTTTAAAATTTATTTTATATTTGCATGTTTTGAATGAATGAAAAGATTTTATGTTATTTAATTTTTGTTACGTTTTTATTCAATATATATTGTTTATAAATATCTTAATTTTTTAAAATTTAATTGAACTATTTTTTAAAGTTTTTATAATGTTAAGTATAATTATTTAGATATACTTTCGTCAACAGTTTTTTTTATTCAATGTTCTTGTACATGCTAGGTATGTAAAGTGGATATTTTATACCTTGTCATTTTTTTCACAACATTTTTGTATTATGATGTTCTGTCATAGTAACATGCTACTCCGAAGTTGATGCTGAGCGCCTGCGAATTTTGCCACCTGCAATGTCCTCACATACACCACCCATGAGGGAAAGTCCTCTCTGATAAATAAAGCTCTTAGGGCCTGATTACGATGCCGGTCGGACTCTGGACCGGCCGATTAAAAGTCGGCAGTCACGCTGTCCGCATTACGATGCCACCGCCTTAACGACTTCACGGCGGTCGCAATGAGCGTATTTTGCATTGTGGCATGTGCTGCGGGCTGCAGTACACGCCGCAATACAAAATATACACATTTGAAACATCCCTGCACTATGTGGCAGGCACCATGCGGTGCCCGCCACATGGTACAGGGATGTTTAGGGGGGAACCATAGGTGCCCCCCAGGCCCCATAGCGGAGGGCCAGGGGGGAAGGAGGCCCTGCTAGGGGCCCCCAAAGTCACTCTCCGCCTGCCTTTTCATGGCAGATTAACCGCCATGAAATGGCTGGCGGAAAGGGACATCCTAATCCCTATGGCAGTGCCTGAGCAGGCACCGCCCCATTGTCGGGAATAGTAGTCCGACCGCCACACTGACTGGATCCTTGATCCTGTCAGACACAGGGTCCTTCCCCCGACAGCCTGGCTCTGACCGCCTGTATCCTAATGTGGCAGTCGGATCCAATGGGCTGGATGGTCATGGGACGGCCACCAACGGCCTGGCGGTGGCGGTCCCACCGCCATCGTAATCAGGCCCTCAGTTACCTAAAGAAAAAGTTGGGCTAAGGGACAGTCAAAAGAAGCAATTTAACAATATTAAGAAGATTTTAACTGTGTTACAGGGTAATATTTCAACTATGTAACAATCCACAAACCAGCTAGCTCTTCCATCACTCGTTGACTGTATACTTACATTTGACCCTGAACAGCACTCCCTGCCTTTTGTTTAGGTTTGTGCCATTCAGATACACCATACATACATACATACATACATACATGCATACATACAGTGCTCGCAGCGAAGATGCAATTCTTGAGGACACAGGCAAGTCAAACGTCATTGAATACATGTTTTAAGCGAAGCCACAAACGTACCCCTTGCCAAAAATGTGAATTGATGTAACAAAACGTAATGAGGACCCACCTTCTGGTATAGACCATGCAGGTGCAAGAGAGATCAAGGAGAGATTAGACTGAAAAGGAACTAATGGGCATGAATGCAGAGTGGGCCAAGTAAAAGCAAGTTTGTTGCAGGTACCCAACTGAGAGAAAACTCTGAAACTGAGCAGGAGCTGACATACAAGTGGAGACGTGAATGACTCTAGAAAACCAGTACCCTGCTCCAAAAGAATAGACATGGAAAGAAGCCTAGAACCTACAAATAAGGGCCTGATTACAAGTTGAGACATTATTTATCACCCCTGATAAATAGCGATATGCCACGGGGTACTTTATTTATCGGGTGCTATAAATAACACCTATTATGAGTTTATCAGGAATAACATGCAGATTTTGGTGTTTAACGCACCAAATTTGCATGGTATGGTAAATACCTTATATCTTCTTCTGTTAAATTTCGGTAGGTTTGACCTTCCAAAATGTAACAAATGTTGAGTTATTTAACGCATCCAATAATAATCTGATGTGTTAAATCAAACCAAACTCGCATCTCCCGCCCCTGCATAAACAAGGGTTTATGCACTGGACAGAACTTAATGAGCCACTCCTTTTTAGGCCCTAAATTGAACAGAATGGCAAGCAGACAGCCATGGGTTTGATAGGGAGGATCTGGCCTTTTAAGGAAAAAAAACACTATTCTGTCATGGAATTGTGCAGACATTCTACAGAAATAGGGTGACAAGGCCCTGATGGACTATTTGAAGAAACACAAAATTCTGCCATTACAAGAAACATGGACTGCAGTGCTTAATTTGTAAATAAATAGGTATCGGGCCAAATGTTTTGCGGAGAAGCCAGCAGCCTATGATATCCAAGGTCAGGGCTGCTGAATTCCAAAGCTGCATAATCTTGATACCACCTACTGCCCCTTTAATTCACCAACACACACTCCCTGCCCCTTTATCTCACTTTTCAGGTTCTTTTTCAACCCCACTACTGTTTTTCCAGCATTCTCTTGCTCCTTCTTCCCCCTTTTGTGCTTGGTTTTCTCTCTCTTGCTTTTTTTTAAACAGATTTTATTGGGGTTTTGTACACACATAACATATCACAGTGGCACATTCAGTGCAGTTAACCGCTTGCCTGCGGCAGGAATTCCAGCCAGGTGCTGGACATTCCAATCGTGGGCGTGGTCATGACGAGCTGAGCTCGTCATGAGCATGGAACGGGTTAATCAAGTCATTGTTATCTGAGTTACAATTCCCCATTTCCTTCATCATTACAATTGTTCCCTCTCTCTTGCTCTTGGTCAAAGTCTGATGAGGTAAAGTAGGTGCCTGGACTCCACAAACAAGTGCCAGTGGGCCCCACCTGCAACCACCGGCTCAAATGAAGCACTGCTGGACAACATCCCTTTGGGACATCCAAGGTAGGAAAAACAGAAAATATGATCAAGAAATCGCAAAGGCTCCGTATAGCCTGCTGTATGGAAAAATGCAAACGCGTATAAAAACTGTGGCAGTTTGCACAATGACTTCCAAATATGCAATATCACCTTGTTCAATAACTCAATATTGAGAATAATGAATGTGTATACTCAGCAGAGAAGGAAGGCAGAATATTGCAAATGATTGGATTGCATCAGTGATGCAATGACATGTCCTGCAGAAACAGAACCATTCATCCTCGTGTGTGGCGATTTTCACAGCAAGATGAGAGAATGGGGAAATGAGTGAGAAATTACACTAGAACTGAAAAGCTCAAGGGGCAGACCCTCCTAGCACCATGATATTCATAAAATAGATGTAGGAGGAAAATGTATGAAATCCTTCTGAGCAAGTGAAGGCCTAATGTCAGCTAGAAATGTTTATGAGTTTAACGACCTTCAAAGTCACACCTGCAATGCACAGGGTGTCTCAACAGCTATCGACTCTGTCCTTTTAAGAGCGGAGGACTGGCATGAATAGGAGAAAGGTGGCATTCCCTGGAAACGCAGAAGTGACCATAATGCACTCCACTTGGACATTAAAGGGAATTTGACGAACCAGGCTTTTGAAATATATGAGCTGGAGACCTCTCTGGAATTTATTGCAAAAGAAAGCAGTTGCTGGCACCATGCCATGGACTGCAAATAAGATGAATGGAGCAATATGATGGAAACGGAAGACTTTGTGCCAATACTGAAAGTGGACAAACAACAAGGTGATGGATAGAACACTTGAAATAATCAGCCAGGTATAGCTTGGATCCAGTGGCACAGTGAGCCCTGGGCCACGTCTGGGCATACCTGGCACACTTAAGGCGCCAAATGCTAAAATAATATGGTGATGCATGGAATACTTGAATTAATCTCAACCACTGGCACTGGCTCAGGCCGCATCCCATTCATTATTTTTTGCCCCCCATGTCACCTCAGTTTGGACCCAGCCATACAAAAATCAGTCTTGACTCTCCTCCTAATGGGGACAGTCCAGTCTGAACAACCAGTTCAGGTCCTCCTTGAACCAGAACAAAAACAACCTAGGACTGGTTTTGCTCTAGTTAGGGCCCTTCAACCAGGTATAGCTTGGTTCCTGTGGCACAGTGAGTCCGGAACCCAAGTCTGGGCATATCCAGTGCACTGGGGCATCCAATGCAAAAACAACAAGATGATAGATGGAATGCTTGAAATAATATCAGCCACTGGCGAACATTTGGAGTCACATTCCAATCCATTATTTTTTGCCCACCATGCCACCTCAGTTTGGACCCAGTCATATGCAACTCAGTCTGGACCCTGCTCCTTATGGGAACAGTCCAACCCAAACTGCCATACCAGGTCCTTCTTGAACCAAAACACAAGTAAACCAGGAAAGGTTTCACCCTTGTTATGGGCTCTTCAGCCAGGTGTAGCTTGGTTCCAGTGGCATAATGAGCTTGGGACCCACGTCTAGGCTCGCCCAGCACACTTAGGGTGTCAAATGCAAATACAACAAGGTGATGGATGGAATGCTTGAATTAATCTCAGCCGCTGGCAATCCCTCAAGCCACATCCCAATACATCATTTTTGCCCACCAAGCCACCTCAGTTCGGACCCAGCTGTATGCAAATCAGTCTTGAACCTGCTCCTCATGGGAACAGTCTAACCCAAATTGCCAGGCCCTCCCTGAACCAGAACACATGTAACCTGGAACCGGTTTCACCCTAGTTATGGCTCTTCAGCCAGGTATAGCTTGGTTCCAGTGGCATGGTGAGCCGGGACCCACGTATGGGCATTGCTGGCACACTTGCCCCAGGGACCACTGCTCCTCTTAAACAAACTTTGTTTTACATTTACAACGGGGAATGGGTTACCACCTCCTTTGAGGTGTTGATAAAATATCAATTTTGTTTGCAAAATAATGATAAAAAGCAAATCGGTTTGTTTTTTTGGAAGGGCCGCCTACAACATACCCCTTCCAAAAACCGAATCAGTATCCATTTTTAAACACATTCAACAATTCTGAAACAATTTTTCTAATCGCTAAATGCATTAAGTACATAGGAGCAAGGGTATGAGCATTCACAAATGCTCTGAATTATTGATTCGGAGGGTTTGCAAATGTTGAAACATTTTGCACATCTGACATCTGGCCCTTTGTTCCAGTGACCAGCAATTAATTGGGATGTATGGCAGAAGGGGAATGACTGTTTGTTTCATAATTCCAATGAAAACGAAGGTTTCTGAGTGCCATTTATTCACATTTGAGCTCTTTCCCATTCACTGGTACATTGCTATTAATTCTACTGTTCCTTCCATCTGGGACATACCATGGTTTTGATTACCCTGGAGCTATGTTAACAATCCAGATGCCTGATTGGATATTTGATCTATCCATCTGGGGCATGTAATGGTTTCCGTCGCTCTGGGGCTTTGGTATTCACCCAGAGGCAGGATTGGATATTTGCTCTATCCATCTGGGACATTACATTGTAATTGTAATTGCATTTATACAGTCCTTACTACCCCATACAAGGTGTCGAAGTGCTTTTCAGAGAGTAGCACGCTACTCCGGAACCCAAAAAGGATTAGTGGTGAATTAATATAGGGAGATATGAAATTAATTTGAGCGGTGGACATGTGAGTTTGTTATTTGGATTGAAAAAGGATAGTGGAGTTATAGAAGAGGGAAGGGTTTGCATCTATATAGTGCTTCCTACCCCTGATGAGGTGTCAAAGCACTTTTTTGCGGGTATCACACTACTCCGGAACCCAAACAGGATTAGTGGGGAATTAGTATAGGAAATTATTAAATTAATTTGAGCTGTGGGCATGTGAGACTATTAGTTGGATTGAAAAGGATAGTGGCGGTATAGAAGAGGGAAGGGTCTACAAAGTATTTTTTGGAGATCATTGGCAATGATCCAGAGGCATGATTGGATACTTGGTCTATCCATCCGGAATATGTGATGATGCTTTTCGCTGTGGGGCTTTGGTGTCCATCCAGAGGCAAGGTTAGATATTTGGTCTAATATACCCTTATGGGGCTTACATTAAATTTCAGAAGCAGTAAGGTTCCGGTCAGGGTTCCTGACAGGTCAACCCCATAAACAAGGACAGGCATGAGGAATAAAAAGCCTGGTAGTGATAAAGAATAACTGTAAGTAATCTTTGCATTTTTCGCCTTCCTAATGAGAATTCAGGGAAGTCATATGTCAGTTTTTGCTTGCAGCAGCTTTATACATTTACCCGATTTACTTCACTCGTTACCCCTTTCTCTCAGGATTCTCTCACTTACTCTTAAATTTCTTTCGACTGTTATCCACTTTGCCACGCTCCCAGGGGCGTAGCTTGGTCAGTAAGATTGGGGTCGGGAGGTGAGCTTCAGATTTTCTGACAATCAGGCTGGCATATAATGTTTAAATACATTATACGACAAGCAGGGTGCATGAGAGGGGCCTAGGGAGCAGTGGAAAGGGAGAGCAATGAGGATTGGTAGGAGTACTAAGAGAAAAAACACAGGGCTTCATTTATGGGTTTTTGGCCATTAGGGCAGGGCCGCAGGCCTTGCTGCTGCGCTGCCATGCAGCAAAAGAAAAGGGAAGGAATGCGCTGTGTCTATTAGATACGGCGCATTCCTGTCTTTTTCCAATGCGCTGGAGCACAATGGGCTGCTGCGCGCCAACGCAGGCACCTTTGCGCCATGGTGCAAGGGTGCCTGCGTTGGTGGGAGGATTATTTTTGTGCACAAAAACAATCACAAGAGGCTTTTTCCTCTTTCTATGTGTGCTGCAGAATGCAGAAAGAGGAAAAACGAGGATAAATAAAGATGATTCTCCTCATTGTGCCTCCCTTTTGCCTCCCCTGGGGAGGCGTAAGTTTTCAGCGCTGCCTCAGAATTACGATTTCTCGTAAATCTGGGGCAGTGGCAAAAAGCCATGGATGTTGCTGGGAACGCCCCCAGCAACGCCCATGGAACGCCTCTTTCACCCAGTTTTCTGCGGGAAAGGGACACATATTTATAAGGCCATGAAAAGCCACGTAACGTGGCTTTACCTGGCCTTATAAATATGCTAGTGGCACATTGCGCCACCAGAACGTCCAAAAATTGACGTTCCTGCAGCGCAAAATAGCCAATATTTTTTAAACGTTTCAAAACAGAGTGAGAGAGTCAGTGTGCATTTTTGTCTGTGTGTATGTAAAAAATTCCTGCTGAAATCCGACTGACATCTCATAATACCCGCCTGAAAGCACCTGTACCCGACTATTTATCAGAAAACACATTTGTTAGGGGGTGTCACACCCTAAACACCCCCCTGAAGCTACGCCCCTGCCCGGCCCCCACCCCACTGGAAACCTTTCGTTTTTCCAATACTTCGCTATTAACCACTGTTAATATGAATCTCCCTCTGTAAATTCACCCTGAAAGAAACCCTTCCGCCAAACGCCCCCACCCGCCGCCATCAATCCATCTTTATTGTTATCAGCATTTTGCCATAACAATTACTACTATTTCGCATTTAAAAACACATAATACATTACATATACCAAAGTAGTTTACGCTTACATTACATAGGGAAATTGCTAGCCAATATGGGCAGTTGCTCCCTTAAGTAAACATCCATTAAACTTTTCAATAAGGTTCTCAGTAGGCCTTTATCCAATGCAGCGGGTCTAGCAGTCCTGCTACAGTTGTCAGCAGGTACCCCGCCGCCATCTAACTTCCCAAATTATTTTCTGAAATCCTTTAGTAGAATAGGCCAGTGTGTTATATGCCCTTTTCAAAAATGTAGAGTTGAAAGGCTCGAATTCTTCTTTCCGGATTAGGTCTGTTTCATGTTAACATGACCTTCTCCTCTGCGCGCCTGTCCAGCTTACACTCTTCATCACTTACTCATTGACAGTCATTCTTGAATGGCCAATCCCCCAAGGGCACAAATCCTGTATGTCACACCTCCTTGGTATTTACCCGCCAGTATGATATTTAAACAGCTCTGCGAAAGTGCCACCGCACCCACCCTATTAATAAATCCAAAACGAATCCTGAATTCTTGGAGGTCCCCTTGGGATTTGGTTGAGAGGTTGGGGTGGGTCCAAGCATGATTTGCTTATTGTTGCAGTCTGTCAGTAATGGAACAGACCGGCTAAAAACAATGGAATGGAATGCATCAAGAGTAATGATCTGTGATTCAGTGGCATCAAGATATTTCAATCCATCATTTTTTGTGTAAGGTTAATTCTGTTGCCCGAAAGTGGCACAGCTATGCCCACATATAGGCCTTGAGTTTGCTGTTCCACAGTGACATGAGTAGCATCTCAACTCTGAAAGTGAACTGCAGCTGAGGGTCTTTTTTGTCCCATCGCTTAGCAATTCCGCCTGGACTGTTCTTTTTCAGTAGGGCCTACTCTGATTTGCATATGGTTCATTCTAGCCTGTAAATGGCAGCAGTGAACAAAACCAATGGACTGGAAAACATCCAGAATAATGAACTGTGGTTCAAGCTGTTTCAAGCATTTCCATCCATGAATTTTGTGCTGCCCAATGGTGTGTAACTTACTTTTACCTCTACGTTGTTTGACCCAAGGGCACAACACCTGTACAATGGGCATACATACTTGAGCTTTGCTCCTGATGTGTTTTATCTTTCCCTATATTTTCTGTATTGTTCCTAGCTTGTGGGCATATCTTTCATCTATTTACAGGTTGCCCGGAATACCTCCACTGATTCCAGCACATCTGTTATCCAGGCGGTATGTCATCTCTACAACTCACCCAATACCATGCAGCAGCTTTACCACACAGTCTTTACCACACAGATAAGTACCATGCAGGTAATTTCTAGGTACCTTACAATGCAGAACTTTACTACTCAGGTAAGTCAGGTAAGTATTTTTTTTAAATGACATAAATGCTTATATATATATATATATATATATATATATATATATATATATATATAAATATATATATCTATATATATATCTATATATATATGTATATATATATATATATTTACACAAATACATATGTGTGTGTGTGTGTGTGCGTTTCAAGGGGTAAGTGGTGGTAAACAAACCGTTTCTAGGGGTCCGGGATGAGGAAGGATTAAAGAAGTGAGGGGTTTTTAGAGTTCAGAAATGGGTAAGGGGTAATCAGTGTTTTTCATGGTTTAGAGATTGACAGGTGTAAAGGGTAGTAAGTGGTATTAAGGGATCAGGGATGGGTAAAGGTAAGGGCGGTAGTAGAATTTTTATGTTTCAGGGATGGGTTGGGGTAAGTGTAGTAGGGTTTTTTTTAGGGTTTAGGGATGGTAGGGCTAAAAGTACTAGGGATGTGGAGATGGTTTCCATAAAATAAATATACATGTATATATATATATATATATATATCAAAAACCACGCTGCGTTCTTTCCAAATAAACAGCTGCTGAGGACAACAAATTGCTTTTCAAAGCGGTATTTTATTCCGTGATCAGACCAGCTCGACGCGTTTCGGGACAACTCCCTTGTTGACTCGTGAACAAGGGAGTTGTCCCGAAGCGCGTCGAGCTGGTCTGCTCACGGAATAAAATACTGCTTTGAAAAGCAATTTGTTGTCCTCAGCAGCTGTTTATTTGGAAAGAACGCAGCGTGGTTTTTGATGTTTAGAGGTTTGCCCCCTCGCTGAGGACCGCCGTTGAAAGTGGAAGGAGAAAGGCAACGGCAGTGTGGCTGCACTGCTTAGCGGTTTGATATATATATATATATATATATATATCATCCACAGAAACCGGTAAGGGTAAAAGGCTGTCAGACGGGGCGGTCCATGTTCAGGGTACCGGAAACCCTGCAATATACCAATACAAACTTCTGTTTCTCCAGAAAGAAGCACGGACGCCTTGGAAGATTGCAGTTAAGGTGTTTATTGACTGCACAAGCAACGCAAAGTTTGTATTGGTATATTGCAGGGTTTCCGGTACCCTGAACATGGACCGCCCTGACTGACAGCCTTTTACCCTTACCGGTTTCTGTGGATGATAAATGGTGAATTAAGGCTGACCACGCAGCAGAGAAGTCGCCTGGATATTGTCGAATCCAGCCTTCGGCAGTGATTAAAAAAATCGCCGTGACCGTCACATTGGAGATACATGCGTGACGAGCGATACCGGCAGACGAGAGAGATTTATTGCTGAGCAGCTCGGCGGATTGAGGCTGGATAGGAGTGTTTTTGCCCGGCAGCGAAGCAGTCACCGGCGCCGGCTGACGCAGTGTCTGTCTTGAGCACGCTGGGTTTCACTCCGGTCCGGGCTTTGCTCTGCCGAAGTGCTGTGCAGCGTGTCTGAGCGTGAGGGGAGTCGAGGAGAGCGCAAGACGGACGGGTCTTGCTAGCGGCATTGGAAGTTGCCAAAAACGGTGGTGATTACCCGTAATGGCTGCAGCTTTGGAGGCAAAGCGGAAAGACACAGCAAACAAATTATTTTTTGCACCAGCAGGTGTGAGTGGCGATGCAGTGAATGCCACCAAAACCATCATGGAGGAAATTCAAACGCAGGCATTGTTTAATCAATTGGAGAAATTACATAGGAAGGAACTTGCCAAATGGTGGGAAGCGGAATCCCTCCAAAGGTATATTGACGTGGCACGTGTACCTCGTGGTTTACGCATTTTTACGATACCAACCTACGAGGACCCTGATCTGGAAATGCTAGAGGAGTGCTCCAATAATTCGAATGCTTGCTCTGTTACTATGTTACGGATCCTGGTCAAATACGCCTTGAAAGACCGTAGCAAATTATTGGTAGAAATTGAACTGTTGTTGGCTGAGCTTGAAAAATTAACGACAAAGGAGGTGATTGAAGACTTTATGACAAATCTGGCCACGCGAATGTAAAAACTTGAAGAAGAAATCACGGCCAAGAAACAGCGGAAATTCCTCAGGGATTATAAAGATTACCAATCAGGTCGGACTTTAACGTTTCACAGGAAATATGATCACCTGTTTGAGAAAGATGGAAGTGGTCCAATTAATCCCACCACGGCACCAGTGAGTGTTGAAATTTCGGAAAGTGATGTGTCTGACGGAAGTCTATCAGATGCATCTACATCAGCAGCCCAGTCTGTAGGTACTCAAGCACAACAGAAAAAATCTACCAATTTTTTAGCCCAATTCCAAATGATGAATCAAGGATGGACAGAACAGCAACAAAAGCAGGGGGCTCAGAGAGGGAGAGGGCGAGGCGGCAGAGGAAGAACCAGAGGAATAAACAAGCCAAGCAAAGGAGTAAGAAAAGACACGACAACCCCCATGGGAATGGTGACAAGGGGAAAGAAGACGCAAATATGACGGTGATCAACATTTCCCAGCGAACTTTGACAGCAGAAGAAATTGGACTACTCCAACTAGGTTTGTCTTTTTGCCCTACAATGAATTTAAATTTTGCTCAAACGAGGATTGATTTGTTTTACTTTTCACGTAAGTTGAAATTAAAAAAGTGGTTTGATACCAAACACACATCAGACCCCCCACCTGTAGAGGGAGTACCTATGAGCAATTTGAATATCGATGATATTGAAGTTCTAAATGCCTTGGCATCCCAGTATGATCTAGGGATGGGGAATGCTGATGTAATTTCTAACTTACAGTAGTTTGATATTGATGTGAATGTCAATCCAGGTAGTGGCTTTAAACCGAAGTCACTATTTCTGCCCCAGATTGAATGTGATGCCATAGAGTTTTTTGAAAGAGGGGTTTTGAATGACCTTAAGAAGATCAGGCATAAAAAAACGCCCATTCAAAAGAAAAATCTTAGTTTTGATCAACTTGTGGCATTAGATAATTTAAAATCAGATAATACGATCGTAATTCGCCAGTCTGATAAGGGCGGTAATGTTGTGGTGCAAGATAAACAGGCCTATTTGATGGAAGGTCGGAGACAACTGAGCGATGAAACATGTTACTGCATTTCTGATAGAAGTGCCATAGTCAAATCTAATGAGAAATATGGTGAGATGTTGGTGGAATGGCGAGAACGGGGGTTACTGGAGTGGGAGGAATATAATTTCCTTAAATGCCCCCACCCAAGGATCCCTATCCTCTATCTACTTCCAAAACTCCACAAGGACCCTGTGAACCCTCCGGGTAGGCCCATTGTTTCCTCTATTGGGTCGTTACTTGAAAAGACCTCCCAGTTCATTGATCACTATTTACGATCTTTTGTAGTGAGTTTACCAGCCTATTTAAGGGATACTACCCACTTTTTGACCATTATTGATGGGATCTATTGGGAGCCAAATTATACGTTGGTTACTCTTGACGTATGTAGTTTATATACATGTATTCAACATCAATTTGGGCTTCAAGCAATAAGGCACTATTTGAAAACTCGCTCCATTTCCTTATTCTCACATTCAGAAATGATTCTTGTAATGATTGAGTTTTGTTTAACCAACAATTTTTTTCTGTTCGATGACGTCATCTACCGGCAGTCACAGGGCACAGCCATGGGCACCTGCTTCGCCCCCAGCTATGCTAATCTTGTCATGGGCTCGTGGGAGGAGCGGGTGGTCTCCCAGACGGCGGAATACGATCATTGTGTCCTGTGGCTGCGGTACATAGACGACATCTTTTTAATTTGGAACGGAGACATTAATTCAGCAAAGGCATTTGTTGAGAAATTGAATGAGAACAACTACAATCTCTGTGTTACAGAACATATGAGTAAAACCAAAATTGAATTCTTGGATGTGATGGTGGAAATTGTCGAGCATACTGTACATACACATCTATTTCGTAAATCAACTGCTGGGAATAGTATCTTAAGTGCATCCAGCTCTCATCCACGTAAACTGGTCTATAGTATTCCCTTTGGTGAACTGCTGCGTGCCAAGCGCAACTGCAGTTCCGAAACCAGTTACCTCAGAGAAAAAGAAATAATGTCACAGCGCTTCAGGGAGAGAGGGTATAGCCGTAGAACTATATCGGAAGCATGCAACAAAGTTGAGGCCGTAACTCGCACTCAACTATTACATCCAGTAAAACGACAAGCAGAATCTGACATGCTTAGGTTCATTACGACCTATTCAGGACAGGCACAAGAAGTTCGCAAGATACTGAAAAAACACTGGCATGTATTGCTAACTGACACCAATTTGCGGAAATTTCTTAACAGCTGTCCGCAGATTACTTTTCAGAGAAATCGGTCGTTAAAAGACGAATTAAGTCTAAATCTGGTTACCCAGAAAATTGAATCCAGTAGTGGTAGCCGGTCTGGCTTTCGTTGCTGTAGGAATTGTAAGGCATGCAAGTACAGCATAGATTGTTCTACACTGGTGATAGCAAGTAGCAGAAGGGAATTTAAGATAAAAAAACCCTTACCTGTAACACTATGTACTGTATTTATGCGTTGATCTGCCCTTGCAATAAGGCCTATATAGGCAGCACCATTCATCGTGCAAAAAAACGAGTGCTGGAGCACATCAGGGCTATCCGTCATAACAACAGACAATACCCTGTAGCGTGACATTTCTTTGACCATCATTTTCAAAATGAGAAATTGCTTAGGATGGTAGTCATTGACACTGTTTCTGATAAGGTACGAGGAGGAAATAGACAACTTTCCCTATGCCAACTTGAGTCAAGGTATATTATTGACTTAAAAACTATGACCCCCTTGGGGTTAAACTCTAGCGAGGAACTATCAGTACACCTACAGAAGTAATGCCTCAAATGGTGCAAATAGAAATATATGCTGTGACTGCTATAACATTTGCTAAAAATTGCCTAGAATTTGGGATTTTAAATTTTAAAATTTTATTATTATTTTTCACTTTGCAGGTATCTGGCACACGTTTATTTTCTGGCCAATGTAATTACTGATGTGTCATGCATGGAACTCGTGCCCACTTGGGCAGAATTGTCGGATGACGCTGTTGGGGCTCTGTGGATTAGGATTGCAAACAATTTACTTGCAAGATTGTTATATATGATGTATAATTAATACTTCGTTACACGCCTCATAAAAACTTCTGGGGAGTTGTTTAAATTGTATTAGGGTACAACTTTATAACATGGAGCTAACAACTGTTTAAAATTATTTGGTTTGTGTATCTGACAAAATATATATGGAGTATGTATTTATCCAATGCATTGTGACAGTGTTAAGATGGCCGCCACTTTTTTATATTTTTTTATATTTTGATATTTTTTCACTCTTTTCCACTATTGGTGTAAACACAGTCCTTTCACTATGTTTAATGGCATAGGTTAAATATGTGTGGAATGCTGCCAATTCCTTAGCGTGATCAAGGCGAAAGCTGAAACGCGTTGCTTGTGCAGTCAATAAACACCTTAACTGCAATCTTCCAAGGCGTCTGTGCTTCTTTCTGGAGAAACAGAAGTTTGTATTGGTATGCGCAAATGATAATGGGCCTCTGAGGAAGTGGCGTTCTGGCCACGAAACGCGTCAGGCCGCAATCATTATACCGGATGGTAAAGGCAAGCTGATAATTGAAGCCTAAAGGCAGGCAAGCTGTTGTGTGCGTCCTGGGAGCTCAAGGGCGTTTTGGTGGAAAATAATTGTCATGGGGGCCTGTACCATGCAGGACGGCACCATCTTTTAATTTTAAGAGGCTGTGGAGGGAAACGAATTCCAATCTGAATATACAGCACAGTGAGCCCAAATGAAAATTGTCTTGCTTTTACGATGCTGGATCCTACTAAGGAATTAATTGATGTCTTACTTATTTTGCGCAGGGAAACCTACTAAGGAAATAAAAAATTGCTGAAAGGACTAAACTACATGTCCCAACATGCCGCATGAACTTGTATTTAACTAGCAAGGCCCACTCGGGGCCGTGAACCAATTGAAGGCATGTATATAAAGAAGCCAAATTCTCTGCGCAAATGATAATGGGCCTCTGAGGAAGTGGCGTTCTGGCCACGAAACGCGTCAGGCCGCAATCATTATACCGGATGGTAAAGGCAAGCTGATAATTGAAGCCTAAAGGCAGGCAAGCTGTTGTGTGCGTCCTGGGAGCTCAAGGGCGTTTTGGTGGAAAATAATTGTCACGGGGGCCTGTACCGTGCAGGACGGCACCATCTTTTAATTTCAAGAGGCTGTGGAGGGAAACGAATTCCAATCTGAATATACAGCACAGTGAGTCCAAATGAAAATTGTCTTGCTTTTATGATGCTGGACACTACTAAGGAATTAATTGATGTCTTACTTATTTTGCGCAGGGAAACCTAGTAAGGAAATAAAAAATTGCTGAAAGGACTAAACTACATGTCCCAACATGCCGCATGAACTTGTAATTAACTAATAAGGCCCACTGGGGGCCGTGAACCAATTGAAGGCATGTATATAAAGTAGCCAAATTCTCTGCGCAAATGATAATGGGCCTCTGAGGAAGTGGCGTTCTGGCCACGAAACGCGTCAGGCCGCAATCATTATACCGGATGGTAAAGGCAAGCTTATAATTGAAGCCTAAAGGCAGGCAAGCTGTTGTGTGCGTCCTGGGAGCTCAAGGGCGTTTTGGTGGAAATTAATTGTCACGAGGGCCTGTACCGTGCAGGACGGCACCATCTTTTAATTTTAAGAGGCTGTGGAGGGAAACGAATTCCAATCTGAATATACAGCACAGTGAGCCCAAATGAAAATTGTCTTGCTTTTACGATGCTGGATCCTACTAAGGAATTAATTGATGTCTTACTTATTTTGCGCAGGGAAACTTACTAAGGAAATAAAAAATTGCTGAAAGGACTAAACTACATGTCCCAACATGCCGCATGAACTTGTAATTAACTAATAAGGCCCACTGGGGGCCGTGAACCAATTGAAGGCATGTATATAAAGAAGCCAAATTCTCTGCGCAAATGATAATGGGCCTCTGAGGAAGTGGCGTTCTGGCCACGAAACGCGTCAGGCCGCAATCATTATACCGGATGGTAAAGGCAAGCTGATAATTGAAGCCTAAAGGCAGGCAAGCTGTTGTGTGCGTCCTGGGAGCTCAAGGGCGTTTTGGTGGAAAATAATTGTCACGGGGGCCTGTACCGTGCAGGACGGCACCATCTTTTAATTTTAAGAGGCTGTGGAGGGAAACGAATTCCAATCTGAATATACAGCACAGTGAGCCCAAATGAAAATTGTCTTGCTTTTACGATGCTGGATCCTACTAAGGAATTAATTGATGTCTTACTTATTTTGCGCAGGGAAACCTACTAAGGAAATAAAAAATTGCTGAAAGGACTAAACTACATGTCCCAACATGCCGCATGAACTTGTAATTAACTAGCAAGGCCCACTGGGGGCCGTGAACCAATTGAAGGCATGTATATAAAGAAGCCAAATTCTCTGCGCAAATGATAATGGGCCTCTGAGGAAGTGGCGTTCTGGCCACGAAACGCGTCAGGCCGCAATCATTATACCGGATGGTAAAGGCAAGCTGATAATTGAAGCCTAAAGGCAGGCAAGCTGTTGTGTGCGTCCTGGGAGCTCAAGGGCGTTTTGGTGGAAAATAATTGTCACGGGGGCCTGTACCGTGCAGGACGGCACCATCTTTTAATTTTAAGAGGCTGTGGAGGGAAACGAATTCCAATCTGAATATACAGCACAGTGAGCCCAAATGAAAATTGTCTTGCTTTTACGATGCTGGATCCTACTAAGGAATTAATTGATGTCTTACTTATTTTGCGCAGGGAAACTTACTAAGGAAATAAAAAATTGCTGAAAGGACTAAACTACATGTCCCAACATGCCGCATGAACTTGTAATTAACTAGCAAGGCCCACTGGGGGCCGTGAACCAATTGAAGGCATGTATATAAAGAAGCCAAATTCTCTGCGCAAATGATAATGGGCCTCTGAGGAAGTGGCGTTCTGGCCACGAAACGCGTCAGGCCGCAATCATTATACCGGATGGTAAAGGCAAGCTGATAATTGAAGCCTAAAGGCAGGCAAGCTGTTGTGTGCGTCCTGGGAGCTCAAGGGAGTTTTGGTGGAAAATAATTGTCACGGGGGCCTGTACCGTGCAGGACGGCACCATCTTTTAATTTTAAGAGGCTGTGGAGGGAAACAAATTCCAATCTGAATATACAGCACAGTGAGCCCAAATGAAAATTGTCTTGCTTTTACGATGCTGGATCCTACTAAGGAATTAATTGATGTCTTACTTATTTTGCGCAGGGAAACCTACTAAGGAAATAAAAAATTGCTGAAAGGACTAAACTACATGTCCCAACATGCCGCATGAACTTGTAATTAACTAGCAAGGCCCACTGGGGGCCGTGAACCAATTGAAGGCATGTATATAAAGAAGCCAAATTCTCTGCGCAAATGATAATGGGCCTCTGAGGAAGTGGCGTTCTGGCCACGAAACGCGTCAGGCCGCAATCATTATACCGGATGGTAAAGGCAAGCTGATAATTGAAGCCTAAAGGCAGGCAAGCTGTTGTGTGCGTCCTGGGAGCTCAAGGGCGTTTTGGTGGAAAATAATTGTCACGGGCGCCTGTACCGTGCAGGACGGCACCATCTTTTAATTTTAAGAGGCTGTGGAGGGAAACGAATTCCAATCTGAATATACAGCACAGTGAGCCCAAATGAAAATTGTCTTGCTTTTACGATGCTGGATCCTACTAAGGAATTAATTGATGTCTTACTTATTTTGCGCAGGGAAACTTACTAAGGAAATAAAAAATTGCTGAAAGGACTAAACTACATGTCCCAACATGCCGCATGAACTTGTAATTAACTAGCAAGGCCCACTGGGGGCCGTGAACCAATTGAAGGCATGTATATAAAGAAGCCAAATTCTCTGCGCAAATGATAATGGGCCTCTGAGGAAGTGGCGTTCTGGCCACGAAACGCGTCAGGCCGCAATCATTATACCGGATGATAAAGGCAAGCTGATAATTGAAGCCTAAAGGCAGGCAAGCTGTTGTGTGCGTCCTGGGAGCTCAAGGGCGTTTTGGTGGAAAATAATTGTCACGGGGGCCTGTACCGTGCAGGACGGCACCATCTTTTAATTTTAAGAGGCTGTGGAGGGAAACAAATTCCAATCTGAATATACAGCACAGTGAGCCCAAATGAAAATTGTCTTGCTTTTACGATGCTGGATCCTACTAAGGAATTAATTGATGTCTTACTTATTTTGCGCAGGGAAACCTACTAAGGAAATAAAAAATTGCTGAAAGGACTAAACTACATGTCCCAACATGCCGCATGAACTTGTAATTAACTAGCAAGGCCCACTGGGGGCCGTGAACCAATTGAAGGCATGTATATAAAGAAGCCAAATTCTCTGCGCAAATGATAATGGGCCTCTGAGGAAGTGGCGTTCTGGCTACGAAACGCGTCAGGCCGCAATCATTATACCGGATGGTAAAGGCAAGCTGATAATTGAAGCCTAAAGGCAGGCAAGCTGTTGTGTGCGTCCTGGGAGCTCAAGGGCGTTTTGGTGGAAAATATATATATATATATATATATATATATATAAACCACCAGACGGTCCTCTCTCGACTCCACACACTCGCTTGCTTCTGCCGAAAAGGAACCACGAACCACTGGATATTGAGGCAAATAAATTATTTATTGTTTCCTCGGATTACGCGTTTTGGGCAACACTTGCCCTTGATCACATACTCGTGAGGTTAGAACGCCTTCATTTTAAAGTGCAAAACCACGTGACAAAACACACAATAAACATAGTAAAAATACTAAAAATACTATCACCTATCCCAATAGAGCACAATATCCATTTTTTCTCGTTATTTTCTCTCTTACTTTTCTTTGTGCAATAACCAAATTAGCCATAATCATGACATAGGGGCCGATTCCGATCTCGGTCGGAGGCGCACCCAATACTATTCGGTCGGGAAAAAAGCCATGCGAAAGCCAGTTTCCCGACCGATCCGTACAGCACACCGAACGAGCAAGTACGATGCGCACAACAGCAAAAATTCCGGCCGAGCCGTACTCACCCAAACCAGGTCCTGTTCTCCGACCGAGGCGAATCCGGAAACGCCGAATCGAGTCGCACGGAAGGGAAAATGCAGCCCCGTCCGGCCGGACAAGTACGATGCGCTTTCCGTACGCGCCGAACCCGTCGCTACGCACGGCACGTCAAAGCATCCGGGAGAGGCGCACATAAGCTCCGAATCGCGCCACAACACGATCCACGGCTACGAGACGAACACAGCACCGACGAGGACGACGCGAAGCGACGAGGACGAAGCGAAGCGACGAGGACGAAGCCAAGCGACGAGGACGACGCGAAGCAACGAGAAGGACGAACGACACGAACCAACCATGAATCCCTTCGTCCCGATCATACCAATATTCTACATCTACTACCGGAACAGGCACGGACGCGTACGGCGCAGAAGGTAAGTCAGACACCAACCACAAAACACATACAACACGTACACGACACATCACACACATACACTGGGAATCTGAATATACTTACACCAGCAACAGCAGCACCATAGGGGCGGGATGCCCATCACCAATGCCACATATGCACACAGGGGCCTGAATGCGCGCCACCACCCCAACTCAGGGGGGCTGGATGCCTACCACTACTACCACCCTTAGCCAGGGGGCTGGATGCCTACCACTACTACCACCCTCACCCAGGGGGGCAGGATGCCCACCACTACTACCACCCTTAGCCAGGGGGCAGGATGCCCACCACTACTACCACCCTCACCCAGGGGGGCAGGATGCCCACCACTACTACCACCCTTAGCCAGGGGGCAGGAAGCCTACCACTACTACCACCCTTAGCCAGGGGGCAGGATGCCTACCACTACTACCACCCTTAGCCAGGGGGCAGGATGCCTACCACTACTACCACCCTTAGCCAGGGGGCAGGATGCCTACCACTACTACCACCCTTAGCCAGGGTGGCAGGATGCCTACCACTACTACCACCCTTAGCCAGGGGGCAGGATGCCTACCACTACTACCACCCTTAGCCAGGGGGCAGGATGCCTACCACTACTACCACCCTTAGCCAGGGGGCAGGAAGCCTACCACAACTACCACCCTTAGCCAGGGGGCAGGATGCCTACCACTACTACCACCCTTAGCCAGGATGGCAGGATGCCTACCACTACTACCACCCTTAGCCAGGGGGCAGGATGCCTACCACTACTACCACCCTTAGCCAGGGGGGCAGAATGCCCACCACTACTACCACCCTTAGCCAGGGGGCAGGATGCCTACCACTACTACCACCCTCACCCAGGGGGGCAGGATGCCCACCACTACTACCACCCTTAGCCAGGGGGCAGGATGCCCACCACTACTACCACCCTCACCCAGGGGGGCAGGATGCCCACCACTACTACCACCCTTAGCCAGGGGGCAGGAAGCCTACCACTACTACCACCCTTAGCCAGGGGGCAGGATGCCTACCACTACTACCACCCTTAGCCAGGGTGGCAGGATGCCTACCACTACTACCACCCTTAGCCAGGGGGCAGGAAGCCTACCACTACTACCACCCTTAGCCAGGGGGCAGGATGCCTACCACTACTACCACCCTTAGCCAGGGGGCAGGATGCCCACCACTACTACCACCCTCACCCAGGGGGGCAGGATGCCCACCACTACTACCACCCTTAGCCAGGGGGCAGGATGCCCACCACTACTACCACCCTCACCCAGGGGGGCAGGATGCCCACCACTACTACCACCCTTAGCCAGGGGGCTGGATGCCTACCACTACTACCACCCTCACCCAGGGGGGCAGGATGCCCACCACTACTACCACCCTTAGCCAGGGGGCAGGATGCCTACCACTACTACCACCCTCACCCACGGGGGCAGGATGCCTACCACTACTACCACCCTCACCCAGGGGGGCAGGATGCCCACCACTACTACCACCCTTAGCCAGGGGGCTGGATGCCTACCACTACTACCACCCTTAGCCAGGGGGCAGGATGCCTACCACTACTACCACCCTCACCCAGGGGGGCAGGATGCCCACCACTACTACCACCCTTAGCCAGGGGGCAGGAAGCCTACCACTACTACCACCCTTAGCCAGGGGGCTGGATGCCTACCACTACTACCACCCCCACTCATAGGATGGACAATGCATGACACAACAAGCACACCACAACCTAGGGAATGCAAGATTAAGACATCCCCCACCACCATGACAAGCGTGTGAGCAGGCTGTGTCAAATGCCTACAACACCGAACATGACTTTGAACATACAATGTGACCCCCTAGCACATGTGCCACACATATATGTGTGTGGCACCCACAATGCAAGCAGCCCATGACCATTGTGGCAATGGGGCCTAAACCCCCATCATCACAGTGACCAAAAGGCAAGTGTGGGGTCCATAGCTGAAGCACATTTTGACCATTGTGGCAATGGGGTCTAAACCCCCATCATCACAGTGACCAAAAGGCAAGTGTGGGGTCCATAGCTGAAGCACATTTTGACCATTGTGGCAATGGGGTCTAAACCCCCATCATCACAGTGACCAAAAGGCAAGTGTGGGGTCCATAGCTGAAGCACATTTTGACCATTGTGGCAATGGGGTCTAAACCCCCATCATCACAGTGACCAAAAGGCAAGTGTGGGGTCCATAGCTGAAGCACATTTTGACCATTGTGGCAATGGGGTCTAAACCCCCATCATCACAGTGACCAAAAGGTAAGTGTGGGGTCCATAGCTGAAGCACATTTTGACCATTGTGGCAATGGGGTCTACACCCTCATCATCACAGTGACCAAAAGGTAATTGTTGACAAAGAAAGAGCTGCAACTGCCAAACTGCATGGATCATTCCTGGTCACAGAACCAAAAACTCATCTGTGGCAAAGTAGTGTATGTGTCCCATTGCAACATAAATTGGGGGAGCCAAATACTGCAGTGCAAATGAAACATTCCTTTGGCCATGTGCAGACAAACAACACCCATGGGGGCTGAGACCGTCAACAGTCATCAATGACACAATGACAGAAGTGACCATCAGAATGCAGAACCACATATTTGCACCAATGGGCACACAAATGCAGATACCCTGTGGAGACAGCAGATGTGAGGTGAACAGATACCATACCATGGCAGCAATGGGACACACAAACCATGATCACCTTGCTGACCGATGACCTAGGAGTCCCAGGGACAGCAGGGGAAACACACCAAACAACATACAGCCAATGGCACACCCAAGATATGCCAATGCAGTGGTGCAGATGCACAAACACAAACAGGCAGACCAACACTGTCATCATACACAGCAGGTGAGGGGTGGGGGTGCCAGTGTCCCCAGGCAACAACACAACACATGAGGAGAGCTGAATACCAATCATACAGATGTGCATACACTGCCACACTAAGGTAACTCATGGATCCAAATCCCCTATGTAGGCAAGCAGGCATTGACAGGTGAGAGGGAGCACAAAACACACATGTCACACAGGCACGTAGGAACAACAACTGACACAGCAAGTCACAGACACACCACAGCACCACCCCCAGGGCCCCCACAATGTGGTGACCCTGGGCTGAATAAAAATACCACTGTGATGACAAAGCTAAATGTCGATCACACTGTGAACCACAGTCAGGTGTCCTGAACAACTAACTACCATCACACCTACACAAGCACAAATCAATCAGCTTGGCCAGTAAGCCAAGGCCAACATGGAGGCAGGGGACTAGCCGGGCAACAACTCTCATCTGCACACACTCAAGACCACACCCCTCGACCTCCAACAATGTGCAGCAGTGAAGTACACATGCACTGGTGACATTGCACATGCACCCATGACTATTCCAGGGTGGTGGGTGGGAACCAAGGTGTAGAAACACATCACACATGGACACTCAACAAGACTCCTGAATGTCTGACACACTGCACACTACGCTGTACATGGACATGACGGCAATACCACACCGACCAATGGGATCCCAGCCACAGTCACACACCAATGAAGAAGCCAAGGTCACCCACAAAGAACACACATAGACAACAACCAACATTGCAGCCCGGACCCTAAGGAGTGCCAGCAGTCACACACACAACGTGTCACAATCACTGAAAGATAACACAAACTGGAAATCACATGACAGGGGCAAACAACAAGTGCCAAAGGGAAACCTGACTGTGACCCATCTGCGTCTGCACACAAACTCTGCCCTGACAGCAAACACACCTATGGGTGACACCCTGATGACCAGTAATGTGCCATGCACCCACATCACAGAGAACACAGGGAGAAGACTTTGGGGGAACATAGCTCAAGTCAGCAAGCATCACAAACAGGTACAACACTAGGGATCACAGCATGCGCAGATGAATGGAAGTGAACACACAGACATGCACATACAACACACACCTTGGGCGCAGGCAATGTCACACGTGTACACACTGCCATGAGGGGACTCCACTCCTGTGTGAGGAAAGCTGTGCCATATGTTGCCTCAGTAGGGCCCCATCATGTCAGCTGAGCACTTGGTCACACAATCAACAATTAGCACCAAATGAGGGCTCCCATCACATCAGCCTGGTCATGGATGTGCCAACGGAATCATCAGCACAGATCCAACACACTTGTATAGCAATGTTGCACTGACTACACGGATGAGTCCCTCCCCATTGATGCCCAAACCTGCATGTCCACTGGAGATGGCAACACGGTCAGGGAAGTAGACAAATGCAACGATGGCAGGCACAACAGATGTGCAGGGGTGGAAGCCACAGATATGAAATTGCCAATGTAAGTAGGAAACCCATTGCCAAATACTGAACACATGACACCCTCAGATGCTGCTATTGATGACATGGATACACCACATGATAGGACACATTCCCCCTGGACCACATGGGTTCCTGCACAGTAACACTTCATAATCATGAGACCAGATATCACCATCACTGCAGCAAGGGCATGGTTAGCTGCACCAACAACATGTACATCTGAAGCATGAGCACTAGAGAAAAGAAAGTTGCTTTATTCAGCATATGTGTTGTTTGATAACGACGTCCAGAAGAAATTAGAGCAAAGGCCAATGGCCAGTCCATTGTCAAAGTTCAAACAGGGTGACACTGGCAGATGTCACCCTACGCATGCCTGCACAATACCAGGGACAATCCACTAGGAGGGGCAACCGGGGGGCAGGCCAGGCACCGCAGGGACAGGATCAGGGCTCACCAGGGGGAGTCAGGGAAGGGGTGGTGGGTGCTGGAGAGCCACTGACAACTGCAGTGGAGGTGTCTGACATGGTGTGTGCCGGCACAACTGGGGGGCATGACACAGATGTCGTGGGTGCCGGCACAACTGCAGTGGACCCTGCAGATGGGGTGGACAGGTCCGCCACTGCAGTGCCCAAGTCAGACAGGGCGGTAGTGGACTCCACTGCAGTGCCTACCTCCAGGGGAGGAGAATGGGGAACAGGCAAGGTGGGTTGGACAGAGGGGGAGGACACCCTCACCACATCAGTGGCACAGACAAGCGCAGCGGGGGTGTGGTGCTGGGAGAGCAAGTGGCAGGGGGAGAAGGCCGGAGCATCTTGGGGATGGTATATCTGTGGGTGGGGGAACCTGGGGCAGGGTGTGGTGGGGGCACCTGTGCAGTGGGGGCCTGAGGGATGGAGGACGGAGACCTTGTGCCTGAGCTGCAGGGCGGTGGCGGGGTCTTGCTCTTAGCACTCCGGGGGACTTGCGGGTGGGGGCCTCAATCCGTCTGCGCCTGGGGGAGGGTGTCCGGGGGCGAGGGGCACTCTGCTCCGTGTGGGTGGGCTTCCTCTTCCCCCGGGATGCTGGAGCAGCTTCATCGGTGGGGAAGAGGCCGAGGTCACAGAGGAAGAGCTGCTGTGACTTTGGGGTTGCAGGTGAGGCAAGGGAGGGTGCTTTGGAGGGAGAGGGAACTGAGGACTGCGCAGTGCATGTGGATGCGTGTGTGTGTTCCAGGGCCCCATCCCCTGTGAGTCTGGCTTCAGTCCCCTGAATGTGCGTGCGTGTGCGTTTTGTCATTGGCGTGTGTGTCAGTGTGCTGGATGTGTGTGTGCTGGTGTGTGCCTGTGCCGGTGTGTGTGTGCCTGGGATGGGTAAGGTGCTGGGGAGTGTGGATGGAGCAGAGGCAGGAGGGGTGAGGGACCGTTTGAGGAGGGACACTGCTGCCGTCAGGGAGGAGTCCATGGACCTATTGCCCCTCTGTAGGTCAGACATGCCCGATGAGATGCCCTCCATGAACGACACCAGCTGAGTCAACAGCGCGGTGTGCGCATGGAGGACACTCAGCATGGCTGTCTGCCCTACATGGAGCTGGCGAAGGAGGTACACAGACTCCTCACTCAGGGCAGCAGGGGACACAGGGGCAGGGGGTGCGGTGCCTGGCCCAAAGGAGACACGCTCCCGGACATGGGAGCCTCCACGGACCTGGGGAATGGGAGCCGATGGGAGGGCGGTGGTGGTGCTGGTGGTGGCGGGGACAGCAACACTAGCTGGGGTGTGGTGGCTGCTGACACCCGCCTCCACAAGGGAGTCATCCTCCGAGTTGCTCTGGTCCTCAGCTGAGGTGGATGCTGCTGAGGACTCCTCGGTGTGGCTCCCCTCGCCCTCCGTGCCACTGGGTCCCTCCGACCACTCCTCGGCTGCTGACCCAGTCTGGCTCTCCGGCTCCTCCTGGTCCGTGGAGCTGTCCCCTTCCGTGGCCGTGGATGTATCTGCAAACAATGGGGAAACAGACAGACATCAGTCACCTGCACCAAACGCACACACCACTGTGAGCACAGCACATTACAGAGCAAGCCCTGGCATCATTAGTTGTACATTGCTAAAAGTGCCCTAATTGAACAGGAGAAGTCAATTGTCAGTCTGATGCCAAGCATGGCACTCACATCCCACATGGCCTTGCACCCATCTGTCTGGTGTCTGTTGGATTGCAACACCCCAGTGTTGACACATGCACCAAGTACACAGTAGTTGGACAGTGCAGAGGACACGGTGTGGACACATCACAGCTCTTGCCACTGAGTCAGTACAGGTTTACGGATGTAAGGGATGCCCAGAGTCAAATAGGAAATGCATGTGATGCATACCAGCGACAGACACCATGATGCACCCATGTCCTGATAGCCAGCGCCACTATGGTGTGCATGTAGCACATGTCACTCCCCTGCAGGATCACCAATCAGTAGACACATGCCATGGCGGAGGCATGACTGCAAAGTCATACATCACTGTCTCAGTGATGTATGACTTTGCAGCCAGACAACAACACTCTGCACTGTGTCACAATAGTAGGTCATGGGGAATGCAAGTCCTGGAGCTGCACAAGTGCACATGTACATCCCCCACAACACATCCTCTTAACCCTCATCTGTCCAGGTCATACCTATTGGACATATGGGAGACCTGTGACACTACCCTCTGAACCTGAGCCCCTCACACTCTGCTGTGCATGGGGAACAGCTGCCTGAACTTCACATTTACATGCCCCAGTCTGCATGGGCAGCTGATCAGACACCTATGTGTCACACAAGTATCGTCTCCTATGGTCACATCTCCAGTGGCATGCTGAGCCCCTACCAAGAAACTCCACAGCAGTCCTGGCGACTAATCCACAGCACACTGACACAGAGGCAGACACCTGAGGGGTCAAATCACTGTGCACAATGTGTCCTCTGATACACGGGAGTGGGAGTACAGAGTGTATTGTATGGCCTGGAGTAGGCATGACTGTCCAGCCCCACATGAATGAGGGATGAGCCCTGGACTGTAGGCAGCTGGCTAAGTATGTGTGACACACGTCATATACATACTCCTGGGGCCCGAACATTGTTCCCACCCGCAGCATGGGTGTGTGCCAGGTACCCCAGCCACATGTGGTGGATCAGCTCAGCAATTGGACCACAGATCAAAGTAACACGCTGAATACATGTCAGAATACAGGCATTGTGTAAGCAATGGACCCACCCATGATGCCCACCACAGAGTCAGGGAAACAGATGCTGTCTCCCACCTTGAGTCAAGCAAACTGCAAGGACACAGTCCTAAGTGACAGAATTCCCTGCATGTAAGGGCCACACCTGGGTATCAGATGAGGAGTGGGCAGTGCACAATAGAGGGACATGGCTCCTGGACAACATGACTGCTGTACTGTGGCAGTTCAACCTGGCCCGAGGAGGGCACATAGCATGTTAGACAGAGTACACAGTGCAGTCTTTGACTCACCCCCTCCTTGCTGCTCTCTGGCCTTCAGCTGCCCATCCAGGTCTGGAAAGACCACCGCCAGGATCCTGAGCATGTGGGGGTCAGGGTCCGTGTTCCGCCCCTCCTGCGAGGAGGCGACAGCTTCAGCTGGACCCGTGCAATCCTCCGGGTCCAGCCCCGAAGGTCCTGCCACCTCTTTTGGCAGTTGCGGATCCGGCGCTTGTAGACCCCCACGGACCGGACAGCCCGGACGATGTCCTTCCAGATCTCATGCTTCCGATGGGCAGAAGCCTGTCAGGATGACAAAGTGATAAGGCCATTACTACACATGCAACATATCCGTGCATGACACAGTTGCATATACATGTCGCAATCACAGGGGCACATGGTGTACCCAGGCAGTGCACGGCTGCCCATGGACAGTTTTCCAGAAGTCACTACATGGTATCATTGCATGGGGAGTAAAACCCTGTTCAGAAGCACTGTCACTGCACCATACCTGTCCAGTGCAAGTCACTACACACTATGGGGGGTGACAACTACTCAGTGAGCCTGCTAGCCAGTGGTGTGCTGACTCTCAGCCTTGCTAGTCAGACAAAATGCACATTCAGAAAGGCAGTGCACAGAACACTCACCTGCTCCCCTGGTGTCCCATACAGCTTGCTGTACTGTGGAAGTAGGCTGTCCAGCAGGGCCTGGTTCTCTTCAAGGCTGAAGGCTGGGGCTCTCTCCACAGTACGTGCCATTGCAGGGTCCAGAGGGGCAGAGACAGCAGCAGTGCAGTGGCAGATGTTGTCCTGGAGCATGTAGTGCAGGCAAGTGGGCTCTCAGGGGAACATGCAGCAATATATATGTGCTGGAGAGGCAGATACTGTCCCTTGTGTCCAAAGTGATAGGTCCAAGTCGTTTGCATCTTCTGAATCTGGCCAATCCATGGAATAGCAGCACCAAAACACGCCCACAGCATCCTTCAAAATTTCAACTTCATGACATACATGATTTTGCAACATTGTTGTGGGTGACCAACTGATTTTCCAGCAACCGACTCGTTCGAATATTCGAAAACGCGTCCGTTGCCAGGCAAGCCCATTGTCAATGGGTGCGCACCGATCGGTCCATTGCTGTTCAACGCGCACAGGGGTACAACGCGTACCCGCACACATTGAATGCAATGGGCCGGCCGGAGGCACCGATCGGTCCATTGCTGTTCAACGCGCACAGGGGTACAACGCGTACCCGCACACATTGAATGCAATGGGCCGGCCGGAGGCACCGATCGGTCCATTGCAGTACAACGCGCACAGGGGTACAACGCGTACCCGCACACATTGAAAGCAATGGGCCGGCCGGAGGCACCGATCGGTCCATTGCTGTTCAACGCGCACAGGGGTACAACGCGTACCCGCACACATTGAATGCAATGGGCCGGCCGGAGGCACCGATCGGTCCATTGCTGTTCAACGCGCACAGGGGTACAACGCGTACCCGCACACATTGAATGCAATGGGCCGGCCGGAGGCATCGATCGGTCCATTGCTGTTCAACGCGCACAGGGGTACAACGCGTACCCGCACACATTGAATGCAATGGGCCGGCCGGAGGCACCGATCGGTCCATTGCTGTTCAACGCGCACAGGGGTACAACGCGTACCCGACACATTGAATGCAATGGGCCGGCCGGAGGCACCGATCGGTCCATTGCTGTTCAACGCGCACAGGGGTACAACGCGTACCCGCACACATTGAATGCAATGGGCCGGCCGGAGGCACCGATCGGTCCATTGCTGTTCAACGCGCACAGGGGTACAACGCGTACCCGCAGACATTGAATGCAATGGGCCGGCCGGAGGCACCGATCGGTCCATTGCTGTTCAACGCGCACAGGGGTACAACGCGTACCCGCACACATTGAATGCAATGGGCCGGCCGGAGGCACCGATCGGTCCATTGCTGTTCAACGCATCACTGTACATGTGACTGGCATATGTCAGCATGCCTATCTCAGATGGACATATGCCAGCCACAGATAGCTCCCAGGGAGTGAGGGGCACACCTACATCACGACAGCCTGTCCAAACCTTATCATAAGGCATGTAAGGCTGCATTTCCTATTGTGTGTATGTTGGTGTACATGTTGTCCTGTGGGTGTCACCTGTGGGCAGCCACCCCCAGGCTGTGCACGTGTTAATGGGGACAGGATCCTGGGTGTTACGTGTACGTGACCACTGTGATGTGCAACTGTTCATATCTGTGCATGTGCCATGGTCACATTTCACAGTGGTGTTTGTGTATGTCATGTCACATACCCCGTGAGTCCCATGTGGGACAGTATGTTTGAGCCAGGGTGTCCCAGTGGCACAATAGTGATGGCCCTCCACAGTCTTTGTGCATGTAGTGTTTACAATGTCTCTGATTTCATGTGCACAATGGGAGACAGTCTCCACATCCACGTTGTGTGTGCATGGACTCTGATGTTGTGCGTGTGTGTCACAGACGTCCATGGCTCTCCTGCCATGGCAAGTGTGGCCACTACCTGTGGGGGTCATGTTTGTTTTGTTGTGGTGTACACATGATACTCCAGGTGATGCCAGTGTCCATGTGGCATTACAGGGTCCCTGGGAATGTGCCTGTCGTTGAGCTGTGGTGCCTGGGGCACATCTGTCCTCACATGTCACTGGGGGGGTGACTGTGACACAGCATCATGATATCCAATGGGCCAACCTGGGACAAATTGATGCCACCTGTAGGACCGTGTTGACAGATGTTGGCCATGTATGTACCATACATGTCGTTCCGGTACTGCACACTTCATGTAGTTGTGCCTCATGATGATGTATGTTGGGATCTTGAGTGTGTTCAATGCCGCATATGTGGGGTGACTGACGATCTTGCTTACTTCTCCTCTGCACTGCAGGGCTCCTGCTGTCCATCGGCCATTCCCAGACCTGGCATCGATGGTGGAACGGGACAGCATCCGACGGTACCGCTTCACCAGGCAGCTGATTGAGGATTTGGCAGTGCAGTTGTCCCCACATTTGCAGCCTGGCCGGCCGTATCCTACAGCGCTGACCCCCAAGGTGAAGGTGATGGCAGCCCTACACTTCTTTGCCACCGGTACCTTCCAACATACTGTGGCGTCTGCTGGTGGGATGTCACAGACCATGTTCAGCCGTGTGCTCCGCGATTTCTTGGCGGCAATGTTGCTCTTCCTGAACCGGTACATCTATTTCCCTAGACTGCGACGACTCACTGACGTGAAGAGTGACTTTTATGCCCTGGGGAGGATGCCGCATGTCATTGGCTCCATTGATGGGACACATGTGGCTTTGGTACCACCACAGGCCCAGGAGCAGGCCTACAGGAACCGCAAGCACTACCACTCGGTCAATGCACTGGTGGTGTGTCTTGCAGACATGACCATCACACACGTGTGTGCCCGTTTCCCTGGTTCAGCACACGATGCCTTTGTGATGAGGAGTAGTCGCATCCCCAGGTTGATGGCACAGATGCAGAACCAGCGTGCCTGGCTTGTCGGTGTGTACTGACTTTGTGCCATTGTGTGTGATCTGATCTGTAGTATTCCGCCCACTTTTCCAAGTCAGCTGATGTGCACTTGTCTGTCCGTAGGTGACTCGGGATACCCCAACATGCCGTGGTTGCTGACACCCCTCAGGAACCCTGTGACACCTGCCCAGATGCGCTACAATGAGGCACATGGTCGGACCAGGAGAGTGATTGAGCGGACCTTTGGTCTCCTGAAGAGCCGCTTCCGCTGCCTGGACAAGACCGGAGGGTCCCTCCCATATGCCCCTGCGAAAGTGTGCAAGATTATCATCGTCTGCTGCATGCTCCACAACCTGGCAGTGCGGAAGGAGTTGCCTCTCATCCAGGATGACGATGACCAACATCCGCCACCTGTGGAGGATCCTGGCCTGGACCACGATGCCAGTGACGATGATGATGATGATGGTGATGGTGATGTCCGCACACAGCTCATCACCAACTTCTTTAGCTGAATGTGAGTATCCTGAGGTGTCATGTGAATGATGTGAGTTGGCATGATGTGTGGGTGGTGCTCTGGTGCTGTTGGAGTGTGTCCATGGGCTACTTGACTGGATGTGTGTTGCGATGTGTGCTTACAGGTGGGCTGTACTCCCCAACAGTGTTCACATGCTAACTTGGTTCTGGGTGGGTATCTTGTAACATGTATTGTGCATGAGTTTTGCTGTTCTGTCCTGTACTCCATTGCTTTTGACTGTGTGTCATTTCTGTCCTTCACAGGGTACTTTCAGATTCGTTTGGTCAACTGTGTCCACCGACGACGTGATTGCACATCCAGGCTGGTAGCTGTTGTGTCCCTACAGGTGATGTGCGCCACACCCATGGACTTCCTTCTGTCTACAGTTGTTGACTGTGTGCCCGCTACCAGGTGGGGTTACCTTGCATCTGTAGTGGTTACGGCATGTTGCTACTGTGTAATAAACCTGTGCTTCACTTAGTGATGTGCGTTGTCTGTGGTCACACATTTGACTGCCATTTGCTTACTGCACCTGTGGGCTACTTGACTACAACTGGGAATGGGTGTGGTGTCTGTGCATTGCACCGTCTTCCCTGGCAACATCAGTGTAGGCAATGAGTCAGATGGCCTAGGTGTGTATGTGTTGTGTAGCCCTGGTGGTGTGTCTCCCTCATATGTGTCACGTTGCCTGTACTCACATGCCTGTGTTGTCCTTGCTGTTGCAGTTCGCATACACAGTGTAATTTTGCTGTTCATCATCCCCATAACAGCACCCACGTTGGAATCACGACAGAGGCAAGTATGGTGTATTATTGTGTTTATTGTGATACATCTGTGATAATAGTGCATAGGATGGATTGTGCTGTACATGAATCTTGCAATCCCAAGTTCCTAGATGAATAGAAAGTCCAGGTAGACAGGATCCCCAGTATCGGGGCCACAGTTGTCTGACACATTGTTCCAACTTGTACTCCCCATGCAATGTGTGGGAGTAGTGTTGCCATCAACAGGGTGAACAGTCTGTGCACAAAGGCGAAAATCCAGAACAGGTTCAGGCTTCCTGGGAGTTGCGCTTGGCCATCAGCCTCTCACTTTCCCCTCCTCGGACGACCCCTCTTCTTGGGGGGGGCCCTCAAGTGCAGGCTGCTGCGGTGCAGGGGACTCTCCGCCAGAGTCCTCCTCCCTCCCTGTGGCAGTTGCAGTTTGTTCGGTACCAGATGTTGTTGGCACACAGGGAGGTGTGGACTGGTTGCTGTTCATCTGGCGGAGGCATTGTAAAATGTCCCTGTGCACCGCCGTCATCTCATGTAGTACATCCCACTTGGACTCCACGCGGGTCATGTGGGAGTCCACACGTGACATGTGTGACTCCACGTGGGACATGTGGGAGTCCAAGCGGGCATGATGGGCAGCCTGCTGCTGTTTGATGTCTCTGAGGAGCCCCACTACCTGGCTGAGCTCTCCGGTGCTGGACTGGTACGCATCAGCTATGCGTACCAGTTGTGGGTCTTCATGCACACCAGCAACGTCTGCAAGCAGCGACCTCTGTCTCCCACCCCTCCCACCACCCCTGCTGACATGTGCAGTGTGTGCAGTTGCACGCACAGATAACCCTGGTCCACCTTGGGGGTTGGTGGTGGTGGTGGTGTCCATGGCCCCAGGTTGGTCCAGGGTCACTGCGCTGGTGTTGTTCCTTATTCTGTCCATGTCGGCAGGGATGGTATTCGTGGTGACAGTCGTTGGAGGGGTGGGTGCAGGGGGTGCAGCTGGTGGACCTGCTGGTGCTGCAGCTGGTGGTCCTGCTGGTGCAGCATGTTGACTTGCACCGGATGTGCCAGGTTGTTCTTCATCGTCCGAGGAGGACAGAGGCTGTACGACGCCAGTGAGCTCGGCATCCTCTTGAGCCTGGGACTGGGACTCCTCAGCGTCTGCTGCTGTGTCCCTATCATCACCTGTTTTTGGGAGACACAAACAATGTATGTCATGTTTCTGCAGGCATCAGTGGTTGACACACCTGACAGTTGTGACTGTGCCTCGGGGTGCGGGCCTGTACATTGTATTGTCCTAAGTCGTCACAGTCAGGGGTTGATATTGGTGTGGCACATTGTCCTGCATTATTTGGGCATTTCTATGTATTCTCTGGGGTGTGAACATGGTCTGCATTGATTGTGTTTGGTTGACAGCCAGACCTCCTTCCCACCCACCCACCCACCCAGTCAGTTATCCCACCATGGAACGTGCTTGCATTGCAGGGAGTGTAAGTTGTCTCTCAGGATGTCAGTCAGTGGTGTCCTGCTGTTTGTTGGTGCACAGTTGCCAGCAGGGCCTTGTGCTCCCCACAGCAGTAGCCAGTGTCAGCCATCTTGTGAGTCCTTCTCCACTCCCTGTGATGTGAGCATGGTTCAGGGTGGTGTTGATGGGCCAGTTGTGAGGCTGAGCAATGTCTGTGACTACGACTCCCATCATGCTATTGCCTCCACCCCCTTCCCAGCATGCCCATGCTTCCTTCCTTTTGACTCTGCTTCCCTGTGGGGTGGGCTGGCTGTGCTGACAGGATGGCTGGGAGTGTTGTCCTGGCAGTTGTTTGGCTAAGAGTCCCAAGAGTGTCCCTGTGCTTCACACAACATAACCCAGGGTGGTGGTGCTTTGTGGGATCTTGTGTTAGGATGGAGGGCATTGCATTCTACCAGGTGGGTACTGTGGAGTTTGTGTTGGGGGGGTGTGAGGGGAGGTGCTGGTGACTATGGTCAGTGCTGCAAGTCCCCCTTCCCACCCAGCCAGCCAGATATCCCACCATGGAACGTGCTTGCATTGCAGGGAGTGGAAGTTGTCTCTCAGGATGTCAGTCAGTGGTGTCCTGCTGTTTGTTGGTGCACAGTTGCCAGCAGGGCCTTGTGCTCCCCACAGCAGTAGCCAGTGTCAGCCATCTTGTGAGTCCTTCTCCACTCCCTGTGATGTGAGCATGGTTCAGGGTGGTGTTGATGGGACAGTTGTGGGGGTGAGCTATGTCTGTGACTGTGACTCCCATCATGCTATTGCCTCCACCCCACTTCCCAGCATTCCCATACTTACTTGCTTTTGTGGGGAGTTCAGTGTGTGTGGGTGTGAGGGCAATGGCAAGATGGCTGACAGTGGTGTCCTGCTGTTGGTTGGTGTGCAGTTCCCAGCATGCCCTTGTGCTCCCCACAGCAGTAGCCAGTGTCAGCCATCTTGTGTGTCCTTCTCCACTCCCTGTGATGTGAGCATGGTTCAGGGTGGTGTTGATGGGCCAGTTGTGAGGCTGAGCAATATCTGTGACTACCACTCCCATCATGCTATTGCCTCCACCCCCTTCCCAGCATGCCCATGCTTCCTTCCTTTTGACTCTGCTTCCCTGTGGGGTGGGCTGGCTGTGCTGACAGGATGGCTGGGAGTGTTGTCCTGGCAGTTGTTTGGCTAAGAGTCCCAAGAGTGTCCCTGTGCTTCACACAACATAACCCAGGGTGGTGGTGCTTTGTGGGATCTTGTGTTAGGATGGAGGGCATTGCATTCTACCAGGTGGGTACTGTGGAGTTTGTGTTGGGGGGGTGTGAGGGGAGGTGCTGGTGACTATGGTCAGTGCTGCAAGTCCCCCTTCCCACCCAGCCAGCCAGATATCCCACCATGGAACGTGCTTGCATTGCAGGGAGTGTAAGTTGTCTCTCAGGATGTCAGTCAGTGGTGTCCTGATGTTTGTTGGTGCACAGTTGGCAGCAGGGCCTTGTGCTCCCCACAGCAGTAGCCAGTGTCAGCCATCTTGTGAGTCCTTCTCCACTCCCTGTGATGTGAGCATGGTTCAGGGTGGTGTTGATGGGCCAGTTGTGAGGCTGAGCAATGTCTGTGACTACGACTCCCATCATGCTATTGCCTCCACCCCCTTCCCAGCATGCCCATACTTCCTTCCTTTTGACTCTGCTTCCCTGTGGGGTGGGCTGGCTGTGCTGACAGGATGGCTGGGAGTGTTGTCCTGGCAGTTGTTTGGCTAAGAGTCCCAAGAGTGTCCCTGTGCTTCACACAACATAACCCAGGGTGGTGGTGCTTTGTGGGATCTTGTGTTAGGATGGAGGGCATTGCATTCTACCAGGTGGGTACTGTGGAGTTTGTGTTGGGGGGGTGTGAGGGGAGGTGCTGGTGACTATGGTCAGTGCTGCAAGTCCCCCTTCCCACCCAGCCAGCCAGATATCCCACCATGGACTGTGCTTGCATTGCAGGGAGTGGAAGTTGTCTCTCAGGATGTCAGTCAGTGGTGTCCTGCTGTTTGTTGGTGCACAGTTGCCAGCAGGGCCTTGTGCTCCTCACAGCAGTAGCCAGTGTCAGCCATCTTGTGAGTCCTTCTCCACTCCCTGTGATGTGCGCATGGTTCATGGTGGTGTTGATGGGACAGTTGTGGGGGGTGCAATATGTGTGACTGCGACTCCCATGATGCTATTGGCTACACTGACTTGGCCAGCATACACAGAATTCCTTCCTTTGAGTGGTCTTCACTGTGTGTTGGTGTTGTTGTGGTGGCTACATGTGTGGATGTGTGTGTTAGTTCTATTTGTGCCACTGCCTAGCTGTAGTTGTGGTTGTGTTTGTACATGTGTTGGCACAGTTGGATGTGACTTTTTTGATGGCATGTGTTGTGTTTATCTGACTGACATACACATTTTGGGATGATTCTGTTCTAGTTGCTGTGTAATTGCTATGAGTGCATGGTTTGACTCTCCCTTGACAGTGATGTGTGTGTTTTGTGGCAGTATATTGTGTACATTTGTTGTGTACTCACCAGGCTCTGGGATGTCCTCTAGTCCATATATGCTCACTGGCGGTAGGATGGCCCGCACCTTCTCCTCCCAGGGCCTGAGGTATATTGGCTTGGCAGGAGGGCCACTGCCGGTGTGTTGGCTGTTGATGTAGTCTTGCTTCAGCAGTTTCCGTACCCTCCTGCGCACGTCATACCACCTGTTCTGGATGTCGGTCTTTGTGCGCCGACATGGTGATTGGGCGTTCACCCTGTTGATGATCCTCTCCCACATCTTGGTTTTCTGTGACATGGGGGTCTGTTGGACCAATGTGCCAAACAGCTGTGGCTCTACCCTGAGGATCTCGTCTACCAGGACTTCCAATTCACAATCTAGGAACTTGTGATTCTTCTTGGGGGCATGGTGATGGGTGGTGATGGTGGGTGATGTGTGTGTTGGTGTGCAGGTGAGGGTGTGTGGGTGTGTGTTGTGCTGGGTGTATGTGAGGTAGGTATTTGTTGGTGTGCTGCTGGTGTGTGGCTTGTGTGAGGGATGAGCTGTGGGTGTGTGGTTGCTTTCTCTTGGGTGCTGGCAGTGGAATGGCATTTGCAAAGGCTCATGGTAGTGATTTGTGTCCTTTATATAGGTGGAGTTGTGGGTGTGTCTTTGTTCTCTGTCCCCACCCCCAGTATTTATTGGCTTGGTAATTGCTTGTTTGGCCTTTTTTTGGTTGATTTTTCCTTTGTGCTGTTTGTGTATGTTGGAAACGTTCTTGTGACCGAGTCGGACCCTGCATTGGTCTCGTACGGTGTTTTCCGTTTCGTTCACGCTGTGTTTGTGCAGTTTTGTATGCTGCGTACGCGTCGGTCGCGGTGTATTGTGTTGCTTCGGCTCGGTTTTGTATGCGTGTCGGTCGTACGGCTTGTCCTCCGTCCGACTCGGTCGTGTTTTCGCGCCTTGCATCGTACTTTGCGGGTTGGAGTTGGCGGGTACGATTCGGTCGGATTTGTTCCGGGTGCGTGTCGGTCGGTTGGATTCGCGTGTTTTTCCAGCCGGATTGCTATTTTCCGAGCGGCTCGGTCGGTCGGCTTGGTTTCCTGACGTGTCGGTCGGATTTATCGCGGCTTGCATCGTACTTGGCGTGTCGGGCGCCACTGGTACGTGTCGGTCGGTAATTTTTCCGGCTCCGAGTCGGTCGGTGCTTTTTCCGGCCCGAATCGGAATCGACCTCATAGTGTTCGTGAGTGTCAGTGATCCATCTATAAAAGAATAAAATTCATTAAGTATCTTTAACAAGCATTTTTGGCATTTGTCATAATTCCAACATCACTGATACTCCTTAGCTAAATATGTGGTTGCACTACCTATTTTTAACATCTATGTAAAATACTACTATTTGGGATCATCTTCTATAATAAAATATTCTTTAAAATATTTTATTAAAATATTTCAAATAATTATAAAAAATGGGATAAATCCCTTTTTATTCTCCCACAGTTATATATCTACATAAATGCTGACAATAACAAACAACTGCCCAAATGTCATATTTCATGGATTGGAAATGGGATAAATCCCACTAGTGCCCTTCAATTTAAATATTAAAAATACTAAGTGTACCAACATGTTACCTAATGTGCAAAATAGCCAATATTAAAGTGCAAATGCAAAATACGTCACATACATCATAAAAAATACCACACTAAAAATAAATCTCATTCGGGCCTTGGCCAAATTGGTTCAATCAGAACCGGAATTTCCAATTCCGACCGAACCAAATCCGGACACAAGGTTCAGCAGCTGCCATCAAAAATATCATTATTATAACTCTCTTTTTATAAACGGATACAAATATATGTGTGTGTCTGTTTATATATAACATAAAACAATGTGTTGTAAAGTTAATCGTGTTCCATTACATGCATTTTAAAGGACCACGTGGAAAAGTCTGACATTCTATTCAGGCATTTGACTTGCGGTCTGATCTTTTTCTCCCTGCCCTACCCTTTGACTCATATGCAGTAAGTAAACTGCGTTTTGCCAACAGATGACTTTCAACTATATTTTTAATGCTCGTGGATGGAGTCTACCACATGGTTTTCAGGACACAGGCTGCTTTCAATTTCATGGTACAACATAGTCAACAAGCCCACAGGTACAGCAGAGACAAACTCAGAAGGTTCCTGAGCATTGGATGCATTAGCTTTTCATGCAAAGCCGGTATGGCTTAGTAGCAGCCACGGCCCATGCAGGAAAGAGCGGTGGGCCCGGGTTTGGGGGGGGGGGGGATTTGACAGACTACCACGAGGGAAAAGTAAATAAATGATACAATTTCCCTCGTCGTCTGTCGAAATTCCCCCCACCCCCACCCGGCCCCACCGCTCTTACCAGAACGGCCCGCGGCTGCTTAGTAGATCGGGCCTTGCATCAAAACCTACGGGTGTTTGTATTGCTACGCCCCAGTAGCACACCCTTGAGGCAAAGCAGTACAAAACAGTTTTTGGGCTGGAAAAAGTTCACCTTTCAAGCCAAAACACTTTTTGGGCTCGACCGTGATTTGGCATGTGTTATTTTGCATCGCTTTAAGTCATGCTAGCACAGGTTTAGTAAACCTGGGCCAAAACCTTTAAAATATTGCTCTAGGAAAATAAGGGTATATTCTGGAACACAAAAAGCAACCAGGACAGCAATATACCATTGCTATCTTCCAAGTGAGTGTCCAGGAGGTCTGGCTTATATCCCTCCCAAAGGGATACAAAGGTAATTTAGCTGGCATGAACAATCCTGATATGATCCTACAGTCCTGCACTGTTTCTAACATCTGCAGGAAGGTTTGAGTTGGCTTCCTTGTACAAGAGAGCATGTCATCTAAAAGAATGATACTACTTGGGTGGGGTACCACATCTGGATATCCTTAAGAGCACACCATCCACACAGAAGACACACCAATGGTAATGGAAATCAGTAGACACCCCTCCCTGGTTCCCTGAGCTAAAAGCCACCTCTGGGATGCTACCTGAAACTATTTGATGCAGTTGATCAATCCCAGACTAATCATTATTTTGTAGTGCTACAAAAACAAATTTCAGTTAATGGGATGATATAGGCCTTTTATAGAATTAGGCTTGCAATTTTCCACGTTGGACCAAATTAGCATTGCATTAGCATTGTATTTCTGCCTGTAATAATCCTTGCCCGTTCAGTATCCAGTATACTTTACTGTGACTACTCTACCTGAGAGTATTTTGACCAAAGAATTGTTTGTCTACATCAAAAACCGTGACTGCAGTGGCGGCCGGCACCGATCGGGGGCAGGGGGCGGGGGGTGAAGGGTGAGGGGATGTAAAAAAAGAAAATAGAAAAAAACCTACTTGCTTGAAGCGTCCCTCCTCTGTGTCCTTCGTCGTCTCTCCTGGCCAAAACAGGAAGGAGGAAGCACCAGGCTCCCCATAGCCAATCACAACACTGCAATGCAGCGTTGTGATTGGTCTGAGAGCTGTGGTTCGGCACTCACACAGGCAGTGGGAGCCTGGGCATATTCTCCACCCAGACTGTAATGCAGCCTGGGTGGAGAACATGCAAAGTTGCATGAATGTTAGGCCAGCCCGAGACGGCCGGCCAAACATTCATGCGCACTTGGAGTGGGCAAACCACTCTCCCTCTGCTCCTGTGTGAGCAGCCTGGCCTTCCTCACCCGCAAAGCTGCAGCAGCAGGACAACATGAAATGATAATAACATTGAGTTATTATCATTTAATGTTTTCTTTATTTCACTGCTGCGTCAGTGGGACGACGCTCCTCTGCCTTAGTGGAGGAGCCACCACTGCGTGACTGATAGCTTGGTGGAATTGCGGGTGTAGACTCCTAATGTCTAATTTACACTCTAGGGCCCGATTCAAAAAGGTAAAATGACTCGAAAGTCTAACTTTACAACTTTCAGTATTCACAAAGGGTATTTACTACTCGTAAATGCCATTTTTGAATACCGAAAGTCATATAATTCAACTTTTGGTATTCACAAAGGGCATTTACAAATAGTAAATGCCCTTTGTGAATACTAAAATCCGTAAAGTTAGGCTTTCGTCTCAGGTTACCTATGTGAATCGGGCCCAATATATTTTGGTTGATGTATGTTGCTGCTTTTTCTGTGTAAGACCTAAAGAACCAGCTGTCCAGAGATAATCATTTATTAGTAAGCGGTATCCACCAAATTCGCTGCAATTAACACCAGTATTATTTTTTCACATGTTTGATAATGATGAGCCACATCAATAAGGTAGCCCGTCATGACGACAACACAGACAGATGCATACAGACTGAGAGACACTATGGGACTGCACAGTGGGGTGGTGGAACCTGATCCAATGAACCTCAGAGCTATGGATACCAATAACAGGTAAATACAACAGCTCAGACTTAAGAAAGGTTGTGATACAGTCTGCCAGAAGGGTGAAACATGTGCCAGCTATCAACATCCGTGCTAAAGTTACACTGACAAGCTATTGAATTATTAAAGGAGTTTATACTACCTGACCAATGTCATTTGTCATTAGCAATCATGCAGACAACTGCTAAGGATATCAGTTCTACGGAGTAGGGTGCATGCTGCTCATTAATAACAATGTGTACATTCATTCGAGACAAAGGGCATCATATGATGCATCCAGTTTTACCTTGTCCTAGTATTTCTAGTACCGCAATAGAGGCATCCATCATGGTGACAAGTAAAATCAACTGTTCATCAATTTGTTATAGACGTTTTTGTAGCTTGAGCATTCATTTATTTTATGTTAGACTTTGTTATTGCCATTTGTATAGCACACAATCCACCTCTTTATGTGTGTAAACATTTCTGTCTTAAGTGCTCTTTTGTATAATTGTGCGTGATATGCGCTGGTGAAGCGAGGTTATCATAAAATATCTTACAAGACATGAATTAGTGCTTTCCCTAATAATGCTATTGTTGGCTTAATGAATATCCGCCTCCATAAAGAACACAAAATCTTCATTCCTCTTGTGTTTTGGTAAATCCTAGATTTCCTCTACTTGTTCACTGCTGATTCTAACACATATGTGCGAGTGTGTGTACGAAAACTTTGGTAGTACAATGTTATTACCCATTTAACTTCATTTGATCATGTGTCAATCTTCATGTCTTCTTCCTCATTCACAACACTTTTTATGAACCTACTGTGTGTAACTATTCATGATAGCATTCTACTGACTTTGTCCCCCTCATCCTAGAGTTTATGCCCACACTTGTACGTTTGTTTACCTGTTTCCTATAGCACTTCTGCATGAGGTTGGTGTCCATCTTTCTTTAAGTCAATTTGTTGCAATGCCATTTCTGCAGTTTCAGTATCCCCCAATGACAGTCTTTATTAGCTATTTATAAGTAGCCTTTATAGAATCCAGGTGATACATACATACACATTTCCCTAACTAAAGGAATTCAGGGGCATATCTACAAGGGCTGGCGATAATTATCCCTCAGCGCTCTTAGCGTGAGGATAATTATCGCCGGCCAACTCTGAATTTTATCGCGGAGATAGCGTGCTATCAGCAACGCTTATCTCCAAAGCGATAAAATTCAGAGCGCAAGCTGCCAACTGTGCGATTATCGCTGGAAATCCAGCGATAATCGCACAACTTTTGGCGATAGCTTGCTGATAGGGCTACACATACTTAGCCATGATATCCACCTTCCATAGGATATCATGGCTAAGTCAGTGTCAAAGCAGGCGTAAGGGAAGTAGCGATAACAGAGGTTATCGCTACTTTTCTTGTCGCCATGCTTCGTAGCTTGAGGCTTGATAATAGGAGAAATGTCGCTTAGCGACATTTCTCCCGTTATTCTGGGGAGGAACGCCCACTTTGCATCTCATTAGAGATGCAAAGCTGGGCGATATGTGAAAGGGCGAAGAAGCATGGATTCACGCGTCAGCGTGTCCTTGCTAATAGGGCGTTAAAATGATCGCCGCTTTTCATCCGAAAACGGACGCTAAAGCGGCGATAATTTTATCGCCAGCCCTTGTAGATATGCCCCTCAGTTATTCCATTGTGTTTCTTGCACTTTTCTTTTTCTGAATATATAAATTCTCAAAATGCTCTTGAATTGCATTATTCTTCTGCTAAATGTCTAATTGTTTTCCTCCTACAACTGAATGTTCTTCCTGTATGTGTTCTTACCTAACTCTTCCTTACCATAAATCCTAAAATGGCAGACCATGAAAAGGCCTGAAGGCAGTCAAAGAACACTTGATGAGGTGGTCACCAAAGGTGAAGTGTGGTGGGGGACAAAGGAGCGCTCGCCCTGAAAAAACATGTTATGACCATAGCTACAAAATGGCGACCTTATAGTGCAGGAAGGAAAGGGTCAGGAATCAGCATACAGGCTGTGACCAGTGAGAGAGCGCAATTTCGCTCTTTCATTTGTGGTTCGCTCTTTCATTTGTAGGGGTGCATTATAATCACAGTTAGTCCTCATCCACATGTAATCTGTTGTCACATTAACATTAGGTTATTAGAATGTGTATTGTAATAAAGCGTAAGTGAAGTGTTAGGTATTTTTTTCCATGTAAGCAAAGAGTTAACGTAGCAAATGTACATGTTTAAGTGAAATATAAACGTTTAAAGGTATATTCATGACTAATAAACGTTTTAGACATTAATGCTTATGTAATGTGTCGATATTAATGATTCATATGTGCGTATATTCTAAAGTTATGTATTGTTCTCATGTTAGCCGAACTCGGTAGGCCTAACTTTCATTTCTCCCTGTTTTCTCTCACGTTAAAGGCTGCTAATAGAATTCATGTGTATGTGGAATTTTCCTCTCTTCACGTTTCTGTTGCAGGTGCAAGAATTTGTCCTTGTTAGTTAGAATAACATCTTTGTTTCAGGAGCTAGACAGACATAGGGAGGAGAGGATGCCTTTGAACAGCGGTGCTGATAATGTAGGAGGTGTTCTTCCGTGTCTGCAGAAGGCCTGGGAACCAAGGTCATCGAGCAAGCCTGGAAGCACCGTTGCCTCATGGCAATTTACCTACAAGGAGGGCCCTGAATGGATGAAGTGGTCTCGTGATGTGTTTGGGGGTGTGATTTTCGACTTTTGTATTGGGGTTAGGGACAGAGTCCTGGAATTCGCCTTCTGCCATACCTTGAGAGAAGAGAGTATCTTAAAACGAGCTCTGTAGCTTTATGCTACTCGACCCATTCAGTGTGAGTTCACTTCTTAGGAAGACTTCATTTGCTGTCACCTTTCTGGGGACTTGCCTGGGGAAATGTTAAGTAGGGATGTCACGCTAGTAGTAGTGTAGGGAAAGATTAATGCTTTCCCTACGAACCGCCAATGAAGGGGGCTCTTGATGTAGGCTCAATGATTATTTGTGTGTGTCAAATGGGCTTTGTAGATAACACAAGGATAGTCGTATTCAGACTTCACTTAGTCTCTTTTATTTTACAGAAAACGTAAGGATATGCAGATTAGATATAGATGAATAGTCACTTCTTATACAGCATCTTCTTTGCTTCTCCTACCCACAGGGCCTTGGAACTCCCGTCCGCCGGTACCCTCGACAAAATTAAACATAAATCAGGTAAGTGACTAATTTTCCTTCTCCTTTCTTCGTGTGGGTTAGATTAGTGCTCTATTTCCCCTTCTCTCTTTCTTCTTTTAGGTGTGTTGTTAATAAGAATGAGAGGGTGGCAAATAGGATGAAGGTTTTGAGTTAAAGGAAAGAAAAAAAACATACGTAAACAAATATGAACCCTTGCTTTCAGGAACTATGGGAAATTCTCTCCCCATAAGGTCTTCTTTTCATCTTTTCCTCCAATTTCTTTATTCTCTCCCCAACCAGTTTCCTTTTAATATGCAGACCCCCCTTCCTTCCCTAACACCTGCCAGTCCTGCCGAGGAATCTCTCACGCACCTGAGTAAGCCACGTCCCTCCTAGGACGTGGCTAGGAGCAGGAGACCACCGGCTGACAGGGTATGTTCTTCTTCAGGAGTCCTTGAACCTTTCTTCATTTCTGGCTCCAGTTGGCTTTCGTTCTTTGGGCTTCCAGAACCCTCTCCTAGAGCGCTGATCAGAGGCGTGTACTCCTCAGGGCATTCGCGCCCTGGTGTCCAAATGCATGCTGGATTCTGGTTTCTCGTTGTCTCTCTCTCTGACGACTCCACCACCTCTCCTCATTCGTTTTCTTCCGTAGTTGCTGTGTCCCCGCCTCCTGACTGGCTGATGTACAGCAGAAGTTCCTGTCTTCTCCAGGCTGCCTGACTTCCGGTTTTGTCGGGGCGAGCCTGTAAAATAAGAAGACCGTGGTCGGCCCCGTCTCCCTGTTTGTGACAGTGTGCTAATTCTTGAATTGGTTATTCTGTGCATGTTGCACTGTCTAAATTTCACTCGTAAGTTTGGTTCTGTATTAGTGCCCATGTACCTTTGCACTCTCGTTTTGAGGGGTTTGTATGTCCAACTTTTCTTGGCTTTATAATAAACTACTAAAATTTGGATCAGGAGTCTGTGTTCCTTTAGTGTCATGGGCAATGGCAATGTATATTTGATTAATGATTTTCTCTCCCCTCCACACTTATAAGCAGGCAATAAAGACCCACCGGCCAGGGATTCCAGAGAAAGTCTAGAACGTGTAACCCAGCTCCTTCACCTGGAAATGGAAGTGAGGATTGCCGCCAAGGCTGCAGTGAATCAGGCACACCAGTCACCAGCCTGCTGGGGAGCACAAGCATTGGGACCATCTAGGAGCAGAGGCAATAGAGTAAATAGGTGGTCACTATGGCGGCTGTATGTCAAAATATTGAGAATAGAAATATCATCCTACAAAAGTATTCCTGCCTACATATTGAGAATCAAAATATCCTGAAGATCAGTATATTTAAGTAAGTATAAATGTACTATTCCTAACTTTACATTTTACGTTCATTTACCTTAAAGATAAATATACGGTGAAGGTACATATCTGTAGAGTTAAATTGTGTAAAAATATATTGCCTATATATAATTACCTTCACAAAATTTTGCTACTCAATATTTTGTTCACAATACTTTTGCAGGATGAAATTTTGTCCACTAAATTTTGGTAGTGCACCCAATGGGACTAATATCAGCTTACACTATGCAAGCAAAAATGGCCTGCCTTTCTAACCTGTCACTCCTAGCTTTCACAATCTATGGTCCATTTTGTTCTTTTATTAAATATTGTTAGCCATCACATGTTCCATTGCATGCGTTTGCCATGCAAAGCTGCATCTTTACTAACTTATATGCCTTTTTCCTGCATTTTAATACATAACATTTATATTGGACACCTTTACCTCTATTTAACTTTTACTTTACAGCAGCTAGCTACTTATTGTCTACTTATAATTAATCATTTTGGTCCGCTACGGAGGGAACTAATGTTAATGGCCTGGAACCCGATTTACAGGTAAAAGCATCAGGCATAGGCCTCTAACGAGGGAGAGGGCCTTTAACAACCAGTGTAGTCAGGGCAGAAGGGCTATAATGCTATTAAAATATTCCACTCTCTAGGGGTAAAACATGGAGAAACAGTAAGACAAAGAGACGGAATGTGGTGGCAGAAGCCTTATACTAGCCATTATTAGCCCCGAGCTGCTCCATTGTCTTCAATGGCTCTCAACATTCCATTGTTCTTATATAGCCTTATAGCCCGCCGTAGCGGGCTATTCCGGTTATTAAAGGCCCGCTTCAGCGTTAAAGGCCCTCGCCTTCGGCTCGGGCCTTTAATAAGGGAGCGGGACTTTAATAGCCGGTATAGCCCAGCTACGAAGGGCTATAAGGCTATTAGAACATTCTGCCACTAGAGGGCAGAATGTTCTAACAAATAAAACAAAGGCCTCTCGGAGCCCGAGGGGGTTTAAATCCCCTCGGGCTCCAAGAGGCCTTTGCAAAACAACATAGGAATGTTGCTTTGCGGGCTTTTACGGGCCCGTAGAAGCTCTGAGCACTCCATTGTATTCAATGGAGTGCTCCACATTCCATTGCTTGTTAAATGCACATCTATTTGAAGTCTGGCTTTTGGCAGCAGCACACTTGGATTTCCCCTCTCTCTGTGTTCTTGCTTTACAATATCAAACACCCTACTTAACTACAGAGTCTCTCCCACAAGTCAGAATAAAAAGAGTGTTTGCTTCCACTGTGTTTTATATCTCACTGCTATCTGCGCCTCTGCTGGTATCTTCTCCTTATCCCTGTATCTCTGCAATTGTATAATAATTTCAGTCAGCATGCCTGGTGATTGCCTTGCATTAGTAATCTTTGTCCTTTTTCATTTGTATGCCCCCTATACTTCCATATTAAAGCCTCTGTATTCTCAGTACCTGATCAGGGTATTCCCATGGTTAATCTAACAAACAGGGAATTAATTTGTCTCGAGCTGTATTTGAGGTCACATAGCTCAGCAGTCTGCTTTTTTGGTCGGGCATCAGCCAAGGCCTCTTGATTTTACAAAAAGTATATGTGTAATACACTTCATTATTGGGGCTTTGAGACAGCCCTTCCTCTCATTCCACTGGTCTGTAGTTGTGTCACTCACATTTTACTTCCACCCACTACAGCATATTTCAATGGATCAGCCCTCATCAGCCATGGGATAACTTCAATGAGAGAGATTACATTATGCCTTTTCACAAGGAGCACGTCCATGCACAAAGCAGTTCCATTAAGCGCCAAGTACTACTATAGCAATGTGTGCTTTTTTAAACCAAAAACATTTTTTCCTCTTACCCAATGTTTTTAGATGGATTAGGGCCTGACAGTTTCTTCAAAATTATAGTTTTGCAAAAACTAAGGGCCTGATTTCGATCTTGGTGGATCGGGTCCCACCGTTGCTTTTTCAGGGTTCTTCCCGCCCGCCGACTTGGCGGGCCACCCACCCTATTTAGATGTTGGCCAGTCCATAGACGAAAGACCGTTGCGGTCCTTCTGACTCTGCCAGGAATTCCCAACCACGTTGATGGCAGGATAGGCAGAATCGGCTGTAGGCAGGACTCCAGCCCAGATTCCCGCCGAGCTTATTACAATGTGCCTTTTCGCCATGGCAACTGTTGCAGAAATCCCTCCTACTTTGAGTTGGCGGTATCGAAGGAAATGAGGTAAAAACCTACCTTTTTCCTGCTTTCCCCTTCTGTTTCCATCTTGTATGCCATCGTCCAGGTCCCTCCTTTGCTTCACTGACTCCACTACAATGCCAAACAACTCTGTTGCCAAGATCTACAATAAGCTAATTTAAAATGTTTCCTATGTATCGCATATTAACAATTGCTGTAGCCTGTCTGCATTGCTCTGACGTGCAATATTTTCCTTAGGTGTAATGCAGTAGTGTTAATTTTCCTACAAATCAAGGTAAATTAAACACATCTCTAGTGACACTTAAAAAATAAATATATTTTTTGTTGTGGTGCTTGTTTTTGTTATTGTTAGTGTTGCCTTTGGGTGTGCATTCAATAGTGTGTGTATGTTGTGTGAGTGACATGTAACCAGTAACACAAAGGGGCATATCACATTGCCTACATAAGGTTTACATGCAAACATGACACATATGTGTAATGACACATTATTAAGTAGTACTTACCTGTCTCCCCACCACCATGAACCTCACTCTGTTAGGACACCACCGTCAGGACATCGCCAGCACACCGCCAGCACAATGGGAACATCTATATCTGCTCGTCACAATCCCGCTGGCCTGACGGCGGCGGAGTACTGCTAGCCAGCAGAGAAGACCACAGCAGTCTTCTGTCAATAGGTGCAACATCTAAATACGGTGGGTGGACCACCGTCAGCTTGATGGAGTACTTAGAACCGCCGCTGCGGCAGGACGGCGGTAGCCCCGCCAACATATAAATCAGGCCCTAAGACAAAACAAAATAAGTATTGATAAAGACAAAAGGTGTGCTGCCATTGCCAGAACTATTTGCTTTGCCAATGCTTGTTTAAGTAGGACATGACATGTTTATCATTTCCTTAGCACAGTCATTTGCCATTACTGATGTTCTTAGGTCCACTTCAGTAGTCGTACTCTATGACATCCATGTTTCTCATTATCATCGTGGCACTTAAAGTTGGAGTCTTTATTTTTTCCACTCATTTGTTTTTACAATACCATTAACACATGTTCTGCTCTGAATGGACTATGCTAGTTGCCATCTATACTTTGAATGCTTTTCTCCTCATGCTCATTTGCCATTTTCACCCCTAATGTTAGTCCGTTTTATTTCAAATCTTAATTCTTTTGAATGCTTTTACTCATGTCCCGTCTTACCTCACCCTTCCTTTTTCTACTCATCGGCAAGAATGCTAAACGATGGGCACTCATGCTTCTCCAGTATCTTCTTAAATACCACAGCTAAGATCACAATTTCAGGTATCCACTGTGCCAGAACATGAGATATGCTGTGTAGACTTATAAGGGCCTCTTGGAAGAAATCTCCAACATAAGGAAAAGGCCAAAGGTAATAAAAAAGCCTTTTTGCTAAAGGTGTTTTACCAAAATATTAAGCTAAAACAGGTCTACCATGATATTGCTGGATTTATATTGTGATCACCAAAATATTGTCGTTTATATATCACAAGTAAGAATATCGTTTTTAAGTGTTGTATTTAATTTTTGGTAAAAAAAAATAGGTTGTATATACTGTAGATGTATGTAATATTGCTTTTTACTATATTATTGTGATATTTAAAATGGTATATTTATTAGATGCATTTTTTGTTTAAAATGATTAAATATTTTATCAGGTGGAAGCCATTTTGTAGGGGCATGGGGTGGGTAATTTTAAAGTAATTTTTCATTTTAAAATTGAAAAAAATAAATGTTATTACACTTTTATTTTATTGGTTTGTTTTTATTAGTTTAACAGTGTGTTTTTATTGTGTGAATGTAATGTAGCATTTATTAAACAGTGTTTGTTTAGTTTTTTTATTGCAGGATGTAGGGTTTCGGGGAAAAAGATGGAGCGTATTTTATAAAAAAAATTATTTGTTCAAAATTTTTCAGAAAGTTATTCTTATATAATGTTCCTTTCTACATATTTACATTTATTGGTGATTTAACTTGTATATTTGGTAGTTATTTATATTTTTACAAAGAAAATGTTTTTAATTGAAATGAGTTTGTATTTTTGTTTTAGAATGTTAGGGCTGTTTTTAAAAAAGTACTTGTGTGAATAAAAAGTAGTGTTTTTTAAATATTTAGTATTTTTAAATTTTTTATTACATTGTCTTGATTTTTTATATTTGTAAATTGAGAATTGTTTTATGTATTTAAATCTTATGTAATTAATTATATATTTATCTAAATAATGTCAAGTTTAATGTTTATGGTATTTTTATTTTGAAAACAAAAAAATATTTTTGTTGGAAATTAATTGATTTGTCTAAATCAATACTACTCAAATGTGTATATTTTATTAATATTTAGTTATAAAGTATGATTTTATTTAATTAGATTCATTATATATTATAATATTTTAGTTTTTCCCCCAATTTCTGACAACAACAAAAAAATATATATATATATATATCAATATATATATATATATATCAATATTATCTACTGGCGGTCGCCAGTAGATAGTTATAGTTAGGACCTAGTTTCCATAGGAAACTCGTTTATTGTTTTCTCAATATCTTTGGCACCGGTCGACGAATCTTCGTGAAATTTTCAAAAATCGTAGTCCGCTCCGGTCAGCTCCTGTCTTGAAAGTTTCGGGGTGATTCGTCAAGCGGGGGCCGAGAAAAAAGGGGGGTCCCTAAACATGTTTTCTCCATGTTAATTCCCATAGGAAATTTTAGACACGACTACAGCCCGAACTGCTGAACGGAATTACACCAAATTTGGCAAAAAGGTAGCCCTTGGTTCAGAAAGAGAACATTTTTTTAAATGGTGTAAATCTGTTCAGTAGTTCCTGAGAAATTAAAAAAATAGAGGTCGGAAAATCAATTTCCCATAGGAAACTTTAGACACGGTTACAGCCGAAACTGCTGAACGTAATTACACCAAATTTGGCAAAAAGGTAGCCCTTGGTTCAGAAAGAGACCTTTTTTTTAAATGGTGTAAATCCGTTCAGTAGTTGCTGAGAAAATCAAAAAATAAAAGTTTCAAAGGCACAAGAAAACAGGGAAACAAACGCAAAACACAAGAAAAGGGGGCAGGGTAGAAACACCCTGACCCCCTAGGCCTGCTCAGGGGGTCCCACAAGGAACCCCAGGGCCCCAAAAAGCATTTGTTTTAAAAAAAAAAAAATCGGCAGAATTCGCGCTGGGTGCGCGAATCCGGGCCGAAAATAAAAAAAACGAAGCGCTGGCTCCCGCGCTTCGTTTAATTAAGCCCCCGGGTGGGCCAGGTCCCGGGGGCATGCAGAAATAACATTTCGGGGGCCCAGGGGGACCCCCGCAGCCCCTGGGACCGCCACCCCCCGGGGCCAAAACCTTTAAAATATTGCTCTAGGAAAATAAGGGTATATTCTGGAACACAAAAAGCAACCAGGACAGCAATATACCATTGCTATCTTCCAAGTGAGTGTCCAGGAGGTCTGGCTTATATCCCTCCCAAAGGGATACAAAGGTAATTTAGCTGGCATGAACAATCCTGATATGATCCTACAGTCCTGCACTGTTTCTAACATCTGCAGGAAGGTTTGAGTTGGCTTCCTTGTACAAGAGAGCATGTCATCTAAAAGAATGATACTACTTGGGTGGGGTACCACATCTGGATATCCTTAAGAGCACACCATCCACACAGAAGACACACCAATGGTAATGGAAATCAGTAGACACCCCTCCCTGGTTCCCTGAGCTAAAAGCCACCTCTGGGATGCTACCTGAAACTATTTGATGCAGTTGATCAATCCCAGACTAATCATTATTTTGTAGTGCTACAAAAACAAATTTCAGTTAATGGGATGATATAGGCCTTTTATAGAATTAGGCTTGCAATTTTCCACGTTGGACCAAATTAGCATTGCATTAGCATTGTATTTCTGCCTGTAATAATCCTTGCCCGTTCAGTATCCAGTATACTTTACTGTGACTACTCTACCTGAGAGTATTTTGACCAAAGAATTGTTTGTCTACATCAATAACCGTGACTGCAGTGGCGGCCGACACCGATCGGGGGCAGGGGGCGGGGGGTGAAGGGTGAGGGGATGTAAAAAAAGAAAATAGAAAAAAACCTACTTGCTTGAAGCGTCCCTCCTCTGTGTCCTTCGTCATCTCTCCTGGCCAAAACAGGAAGGAGGAAGCACCAGGTTCCCCATAGCCAATCACAACACTGCAATGCAGCGTTGTGATTGGTCTGAGAGCTGTGGTTCGGCACTCACACAGGCAGTGGGAGCCTGGGCATATTCTCCACCCAGACTGTAATGCAGCCTGGGTGGAGAACATGCAAAGTTGCATGAATGTTAGGCCAGCCCGAGACGGCCGGCCAAACATTCATGCGCACTTGGAGTGGGCAAACCACTCCTCCCTCTGCTCCTGTGTGAGCAGCCTGGCCTTCCCCACCCGCAAAGCTGCAGCAGCAGGACAACATGAAATGATAATAACATTGAGTTATTATCATTTAATTGTTTTCTTTATTTCACTGCTGCGTCAGTGGGACGACGCGCCTCTGCCTTAGTGGAGGAGCCACCACTGCGTGACTGATAGCTTGGTGGAATTGCGGGTGTAGACTCCTAATGTCTAATTTACACTCTAGGGCCCGATTCAAAAGGTAAAATGACTCGAAAGTCTAACTTTACAACTTTCAGTATTCACAAAGGGTATTTACTACTCGTAAATGCCCTTTTTGAATACCGAAAGTCATAAAATTCAACTTTTGGTATTCACAAAGGGCATTTACAAATAGTAAATGCCCTTTGTGAATACTAAAATCCGTAAAGTTAGGCTTTCGTCTCAGGTTACCTATGTGAATCGGGCCCAATATATTTTGGTTGATGTATGTTGCTGCTTTTTCTGTGTAAGACCTAAAGAACCAGCTGTCCAGAGATAATCATTTATTAGTAAGCGGTATCCACCAAATTCGCTGCAATTAACACCAGTAATATTTTTTCACATGTTTGATAATGATGAGCCACATCAATAAGGTAGCCCGTCATGACAACAACACAGACAGATGCATACAGACTGAGAGACACTATGGGACTGCACAGTGGGGTGGTGGAACCTGATCCAATGAACCTCAGAGCTATGGATACCAATAACAGGTAAATTCAACAGCTCAGACTTAAGAAAGGTTGTGATACAGTCTGCCAGAAGGGTGAAACATGTGCCAGCTATCAACATCCGTGCTAAAGTTACACTGAAAAGCTATTGAATTATTAAAGGAGTTTATACTACCTGACCAATGTCATTTGTCATTAGCAATCATGCAGACAACTGCTAAGGATATCAGTTCTACGGAGTAGGGTGCATGCTGCTCATTAATAACAATGTGTACATTCATTCGAGACAAAGGGCATCATATGATGCATCCAGTTTTACCTTGTCCTCGTATTTCTAGTACCGCAATAGAGGCATCCCTCATGGTGACAAGTAAAATCAACTGTTCATCAATTTGTTATAGACGTTTTTGTAGCTTGAGCATTCATTTATTTTATGTTAGACTTTGTTATTGCCATTTGTATAGCACACAATCTACCTCTGGATGTGTGTAAAAATTTCTGTCTTAAGTGCTCTTTTGTATAATTGTGCGTGATATGCGCTGGTGAAGCGAGGTTATCATAAAATATCTTACAAGACATGAATTAGTGCTTTCCCTAATAATGCTACTGTTGGCTTTATGAATATCCGCCTCCATAAAGAACACAAAATCTTCATTCCTCTTGTGTTTTGGTAAATCCTAGATTTTCTCTACTTGTTCACTGCTGATTCTAACACATATGTGCGAGTGTGTGTACGAAAACTTTGGTAGTACAATGTTATTACCCATTTAACTTCATTAGATCATGTGTCAATCTTCATGTCTTCTTCCTCATTCACAACAGTTTTTATGAACCTACTGTGTGTAACTATTCATGATAGCATTCTACTGACTTTGTCCCCCTCATCCTAGAGTTTATGCCCACACATGTACGTTTGTTTACCTGTTTCCTATAGCACTTCTGCATGAGGTTGGTGTCCATCTTTCTTTAAGTCAATTTGTTGCAATGCCATTTCTGCAGTTTCAGTATCCCCCCAATGACAGTCTTTATTAGCTATTTATAAGTAGCCTTTATAGAATCCAGGTGATACATACATACACATTTCCCTAACTAAAGGAATTCAGGGGCATATCTACAAGGGCTGGCGATAATTATCCCTCAGCGCTCTTAGCGTGAGGATAATTATTGCCGGCCAACTCTGAATTTTACCGCGGAGATAGCGTGCCATCAGCAACGCTTATCTCCAAAGCGATAAAATTCAGAGCGCAAGCTGCCAACTGTGCGATTATCGCTGGAAATCCAGCGATAATCGCACAACTTTTGGCGATAGCTTGCTGATAGGGCTACACATACTTAGCCATGATATCCACCTTCCATAGGATATCATGGCTAAGTCAGTGTCAAAGCAGGCGTAAGGGAAGTAGCGATAACAGAGGTTATCGCTACTTTTCTTGTCGCCATGCTTCGTAGCGTGAGGCTTGATAATAGGAGAAATGTCGCTTAGCGACATTTCTCCCGTTATTCTGGGGAGGAACGCCCACTTTGCATCTCATTAGAGATGCAAAGCTGGGCGATATGTGAAAGGGCGAAGAAGCATGGATTCACGCGTTAGCGTGTCCTTGCTAATAGGGCGTTAAAATTATCGCCGCTTTTCGTCCGAAAACGGACGCTAAAGCGGCGATAATTTTATCGCCAGCCCTTGTAGATATGCCCCTCAGTTATTCCATTGTGTTTCTTGCACTTTTCTTTTTCTGAATATATAAATTCTCAAAATGCTCTTGAATTGCATTATTCTTCTGCTAAATGTCTAATTGTTTTCCTCCTACAACTGAATGTTCTTCCTGTATGTGTTCTTACCTAACTCTTCCTTACCATAAATCCTAAAATGGCAGACCATGAAAAGGCCTGAAGGCAGTCAAAGGACACTTGATGAGGTGGTCACCAAAGGTGAGGTGTGGTGGGGGAAAAAGGAGCGCTCGCCCTGAAAAAACATGTTATGACCATAGCTACAAAATGGCGACCTTATAGTGCAGGAAGGAAAGGGTCAGGAATCAGCATACAGGCTGTGACCAGTGATAGAGCGCAATTTCGCTCTTTCATTTGTGGTTCGCTCTTTCATTTGTAGGGGTGCATTATAATCACAGTTAGTCCTCATCCACATGTAATCTGTTGTCACATTAACATTAGGTTATTAGAATGTGTATTGTAATAAAGCGTAAGTGAAGTGTTAGGTATTTTTTTCCATGTAAGCAAAGAGTTAACGTAGCAAATGTACATGTTTAAGTGAAATATAAACGTGAAAGGTATATTCATGACTAATAAACGTTTTAGACATTAATGCTTATGTAATGTGTCGATATTAATGATTCATATGTGCGTATATTCTAAAGTTATGTATTGTTCTCATGTTAGCCGAACTCGGTAGGCCTAACTTTCGTTTCTCCCTGTTTTCTCTCACGTTAAAGGCTGCTAATAGAATTCATGTGTATGTGGAATTTTCCTCTCTTCACGTTTCTGTTGCAGGTGCAAGAATTTGTCCTTGTTAGTTAGAATAACATCTTTGTTTCAGGAGCTAGACAGACATAGGGAGGAGAGGATGCCTTTGAACAGCGGTGCTGATAATGTAGGAGGTGTTCTTCCGTGTCTGGAGAAGGCCTGGGAACCAAGGTCATCGAGCAAGCCTGGAAGCACCGTTGCCTCATGGAAAGTTACCTACAAGGAGGGCCCTGAATGGATGAAGTGGTCTCGTGATGTGTTTGGGGGTGTGATTTTCGACTTTTGTATTGGGGTTAGGGACAGAGACCTGGAATTCGCCTTCTGCCATACCTTGAGAGAAGAGAGTATCTTAAAACGAGCTCTGTAGCTTTATGCTACTCGACCCATTCAGTGTGAGTTCACTTCTTAGGAAGACTTCATTTGCTGTCACCTTTCTGGGGACTTGCCTGGGGAAATGTTAAGTAGGGATGTCATGCTAGTAGTAGTGTAGGGAAAGATTGATGCTTTCCCTACGAACCGCCAATGAAGGGGGCTCTTGATGTAGGCTCAATGATTATTTGTGTGTGTCAAATGGGCTTTGTAGATAACACAAGGATAGTCGTATTCAGACTTCACTTAGTCTCTTTTATTTTACAGAAAATGTAAGGATATGCAGATTAGATATAGATGAATAGTCACTTCTTAAACAGCATCTTCTTTGCTTCTCCTTCCCACAGGGCCTTGGAACTCCCGTCCGCCGGTACCCTTGACAAAATTAAACATAAATCAGGTAAGTGACTAATTTTCCTTTACCTTTCTTCGTGTGGGTTAGATTAGTGCTCTATTTCCCCTTCTCTCTTTCTTCTTTTAGGTGTGTTGTTAATAAGAATGAGAGGGTGGCAAATAGGATGAAGGTTTTGAGTTAAAGGAAAGAAAAAAACATACGTAAACAAATATGAACCCTTGCTTTCAGGGACTGTGGGAAATTCTCTCCCCATAAGGTCTTCTTTTAATCTTTTCCTCCAATTTCTTTATTCTCTCCCCAACCAGTTTCCTTTTAATATGCAGACCCCCTTCCTTCCCTAACACCTGCCAGTCCTGCCAAGGAATCTCTCACGCACCTGAGTAAGCCACGTCCCTCCTAGGACGTGGCTAGGAGCAGGAGACCACCGGCTGACAGGGTATGTTCTTCTTCAGGAGTCCTTGAACCTTTCTTCATTTCTGGCTCCAGTTGGCTTTTGTTCTTTGGGCTTCCAGAACCCTCGCCTAGAGCACTGATCAGAGGTGTGTACTCCTCAGGGCATTCGCGCCCTGGTGTCCGAATGCATGCTGGATTCTGGTTTCTCGTTGTCTCTCTCTCTGACGACTCCACCGCCTCTCCTCATTCGTTTTCTTCCGTAGTTGCTGTGTCCCCGCCTCCCGACCGGCTGATGTACAGCAGAAGTTCCTGTCTTCTCCAGGCTGCCTGACTTCCGGTTTAGTCGGGGCGAGCCTGTAAAATAAGAAGACCGTGGTCGGCCCCGTCTCCCTGTTTGTGACAGTGTGCTAATTCTTGAATTGGTTATTCTGTGCATGTTGCACTGTCTAAATTTCACTCGTAGGTTTGGTTCTGTATTAGTGCCCATGTACCTTTGCACTCTCGTTTTGAGGGGTTTGTATGTCCAACTTTTCTTGGCTTTATAATAAACGTACTAAAATTTGGATCAGGAGTCTGTGTTCCTTTAGTGTCATGGGCAATGGCAATGTATATTTGATTAATGATTTTCTCTCCCCTCCACACTTATAAGCAGGCAATAAAGACCCATCGGCCAGGGATTCCAGAGAAAGTCTAGAACGTGTAACCCAGCTCCTTCACCTGGAAATGGAAGTGAGGATTGCCGCCAAGGCTGCATTGAATCAGGCACACCAGTCACCAGCCTGCTGGGGAGCACAAGCATTGGGACCATCTAGGAGCAGAGGCAATAGAGTAAATAGGTGGTCACTATGGCGGCTGTATGTCAAAATATTGAGAATAGAAATATCATCCTACAAAAGTATTCCTGCCTACATATTGAGAATCAAAATATCCTGAAGATCAGTATATTTAAGTAAGTACAAATGTACTATTCCTAACTTTACATTTTACGTTCATTTACCTTAAAGATAAATATACGGTGAAGGTACATATCTGTAGAGTTAAATTGTGTAAAACTATATTGCCTATATATAATTACCTTCACAAAATGTTGCTACTCAATATTTTGTTCACAATACTTTTGCAGGATGAAATTTTGTCCACTAAATTTTGGTAGTGCACCCAATGGGACTAATATCAGCTTACACTATGCAAGCAAAAATGGCCTGCCTTTCTAACCTGTCACTCCTGGCTTTCACAATCTATGGTCCATTTTGTTCTTTATTAAATATTGTTAGCCATCACATGTTCCATTGCATGCGTTTGCCATGCAAAGCTGCATCTTTACTAACTTATATGCCTTTTTCCTGCATTTTAATACATAACATTTATATTGGACACCTTTACCTCTATTTAACTTTTACTTTACAGCAGCTAGCTACTTATTGTCTACTTATAATTAAGCATTTTGGTCCGCTACGGAGGGAACTAATGTTAATGGCCTGGAACCCGATTTACAGGTAAAAGCATCAGGCATAGGCCTTTAACAACCAGTGTAGTCAGGGCAGAAGGGCTATAATGCTATTAAAATATTCCACTCTCTAGGGGTAAAACATGGAGAAACAGTAAGACAAAGAGACGGAATGTTGTGGCAGAAGCCTTATACTAGCCATTATTAGCCCCGAGCTGCTCCATTGTCTTCAATGGCTCTCAACATTCCATTGTTCTTATATAGCCTTATAGCCCGCCGTAGCGGGCTATTCCGGTTATTAAAGGCCCGCTTCAGCGCAAAGGCCCTCGCCTTCGGCTCGGGCCTTTAATAAGGGAGCGGGACTTTAATAGCCGGTATAGCCCAGCTACGAAGGGCTATAAGGTTATTAGAACATTCTGCCACTAGAGGGCAGAATGTTCTAACAAATAAAACAAAGGCCTCTCGGAGCCCGAGGGGGTTTAAATCCCCTCGGGCTCCAAGAGGCCTTTGCAAAACAACATAGGAATGTTGCTTTGCGGGCTTTTACGGGCCTGTAGAAGCTCTGAGCACTCCATTGTATTCAATGGAGTGCTCCACATTCCATTGCTTGTTAAATGCACATCTATTTGAAGTCTGGCTTTTGGCAGCAGCACACTTGGATTTCCCCTCTCTCTGTGTTCTTGCTTTACAATATCAAACACCCTACTTAACTACAGAGTCTCTCCCACAAGTCAGAATAAAAAGAGCGTTTGCTTCCACTGTGTTTTATATCTCACTGCTATCTGCGCCTCTGCTGGTATCTTCTCCTTATCCCTGTATCTCTGCAATTGTATAATAATTTCAGTCAGCATGCCTGGTGATTGCCTTGCATTAGTAATCTTTGTCCTTTTTCATTTGTATGCCCGCCTATACTTCCATATTAAAGCCTCTGTATTCTCAGTACCTGATCAGGGTATTCCCATGGTTAATCTAACAAACAGGGAATTAATTTGTCTCGAGCTGTATTTGAGGTCACATAGCTCAGCAGTCTGCTTTTTGGTCGGGCATCAGCCAAGGCCTCTTGATTTTACAAAAAGTATATGTGTAATACACTTCATTATTGGGGCTTTGAGACAGCCCTTCCTCTCATTCCACTGGTCTGTAGTTGTGTCACTCACATTTTACTTCCACCCGCTACAGCATATTTCAATGGATCAGCCCTCATCAGCCATGGGATAACTTCAATGAGAGAGATTACATTATGCCTTTTCACAAGGAGCACGTCCATGCACAAAGCAGTTCCCTTAAGCGCCAAGTACTACTATAGCAATGTGTGCTTTTTGAAACCAAAAACATTTTTTCCTCTTAGCCAATGTTTTTAGATGGATTAGGGCCTGACAGTTTCTTCAAAATTATAGTTTTGCAAAAACTAAGGGCCTGATTTCGATCTTGGTGGATCGGGTCCCACCGTTGCTTTTTCAGGGTTCTTTCCGCCCGCCGACTTGGCGGGCCACCCACCCTATTTAGATGTTGGCCAGTCCATAGACGAAAGACCGTTGCGGTCCTTCTGACTCTGCCAGGAATTCCCAACCATGTTGATGGCAGAATCGGCTGTAGGCAGGACTCCAGCCCAGATTCCCGCCGAGCTTATTACAATGTGCCTTTTCGCCATGGCAACTGTTGCAGGAATCCCTCCTACTTTGAGTTGGCGGTATCGAAGGAAATGAGGTAAAACCTACCTTTTTCCTGCTTTCCCCTTCTGTTTCCGTCTTGTATGCCATCGTCCAGGTCCCTCCTTTGCTTCACTGACTCCACTACAATGCCAAACAACTCTGTTGCCAAGATCTACAATAAGCTAATTTAAAATGTTTCCTATGTATCGCATATTAACAATTGCTGTAGCCTGTCTGCATTGCTCTGACGTGCAATATTTTCCTTAGGTGTAATGCAGTAGTGTTAATTTTCCTACAAATCAAGGTAAATTAAACACATCTCTAGTGACACTTAAAAATAAATATATTTTTTGTTGTGGTGCTTGTTTTTGTTATTGTTAGTGTTGCCTTTGGGTGTGCATTCAATAGTGTGTGTATGTTGTGTGAGTGACATGTAACCAGTAACACAAAGGGGCATATCACATTGCCTACATAAGGTTTACATGCAAACATGACACATATGTGTAATGACACATTATTAAGTAGTACTTACCTGTCTCCCCACCACCATGAACCTCACTCTGTTAGGACACCACCGTCAGGACATCGCCAGCACACCGCCAGCACAATGGGAACATCTATATCTGCTCGTCACAATCCCGCTGACCTGACGGCGGCGGAGTACTGCTAGCCAGCAGAGAAGACCACAGCAGTCTTCTGTCAATAGGTGCAACATCTAAATACGGTGGGTGGACCACCGTCAGCTTGATGGAGTACTTAGAACCGCCGCTGCGGCAGGACGGCGGTAGCCCCGCCAACATATAAATCAGGCCCTAAGACAAAACAAAATAAGTATTGATAAAGACAAAAGGTGTGCTGCCATTGCCAGAACTATTTGCTTTGCCAATGCTTGTTTAAGTAGGACATGACATGTTTATCATTTCCTTAGCACAGTCATTTGCCATTACTGATGTTCTTAGGTCCACTTCAGTAGTCGTACTCTATGACATCCATGTTTCTCATTATCATCGTGGCACTTAAAGTTGGAGTCTTTATTTTTTCCACTCATTTGTTTTTACAATACCATTAACACATGTTCTGCTCTGAATGGACTATGCTAGTTGCCATCTATACTTTGAATGCTTTTCTCCTCATGCTCATTTGCCATTTTCACCCCTAATGTTAGTCCGTTTTATTTCAAATCTTGATTCTTTTGAAGGCTTTTACTCATGTCCCGTCTTACCTCACCCTTCCTTTTTCTACTCAGCGGCAAGAATGCTAAAAGCTGGGCACTCATGCTTCTCCAGTATCTTCTTAAATACCACAGCTAAGATCACAACTTCAGGTATCCACTGTGCCAGAACATGAGATATGCTGTGTAGACTTATAAGGGCCTCTTGGAAGAAATCTCCAACATAAGGAAAAGGCCAAAGGTAATAAAAAAGCCTTTTTGCTAAAGGTGTTTTACCAAAATATTAAGCTAAAACAGGTCTACCATGATATTGCTGGATTTATATTGTGATCACCAAAATATTGTCGTTTATATATCACAAGTAAGAATATCGTTTTTAAGTGTTGTATTTAATTTTTGGTTAAAAAAAATAGGTTGTATATACTGTAGATGTATGTAATATTGCTTTTTACTATATTATTGTGATATTTAAAATGCTATATTTATTAGATGCATTTTTTTGTTTAAAATGATTAAATATTTTATCAGGTGGAAGCCATTTTGTAGGGGCATGGGGTGGGTAATTTTAAAGTAATTTTTCATTTTAAAATTGAAAAAAATAAATGTTATTACACTTTTATTTCATTGGTTTGATTTTATTAGTTTAACAGTGTGTTTTTATTGTGTGAATGTAATGTAGCATTTATTAAACAGTGTTTGTTTAGTTTTTTTATTGCAGGATGTAGGGTTTCGGGGAAAAAGATGGAGCATATTTTATTTAAAAAATTATTTGTTCAAAATTTTTCAGAAAGTTATTTTTATATAATGTTCCTTTCTACATATTTACATTTATTGGTGATTTAACTTGTATATTTGGTAGTTATTTATATTTTTACAAAGAAAATGTTTTTAATTGAAATGAGTTTGTATTTTTGTTTTAGAATGTTAGGGCTGTTTTTAAAAAAAGTACTTGTGTGAATAAAAAGTAGTGTTTTTTAAATATTTAGTATTTTTAAATTTTTTATTACATTGTCTTGATTTTTATATTTGTAAATTGAGAATTGTTTTATGTATTTAAATCTTGTTATGTAATTAATTATATATTTATCTAAATAATGTCAAGTTTAATGTTTATGGTATTTTTATTTTGAAAACAAAAAAATATTTTTGTTGGAAATTAATTGATTTGTCTAAATCAATACTACTCAAATGTGTATATTTTATTAATATTTAGTTATAAAGTATGATTTTATTTAATTAGATTCATTATATATTATAATATTTTAGTTTTTCCCCCAATTTCTGACAACAACAAAAAAAAATATATATATATATATATATATCAATATTATCTACTGGCGGTCACCAGTAGATAGTTATAGTTAGGACCTAGTTTCCATAGGAAACTCGTTTTTTGTTTTCTCAATATCTTTGGCACCGGTTGACGAATCTTCGCGAAATTTTCAAAAATCGTAGCCCGCTCTGGTCAGCTCCTGTCTTGAAAGTTTCGGGGTGATTCGTCAAGCGGGGGCCGAGAAAAAAGGGGGGTCCCTAAGCATGTTTTCTCCATGTTAATTCCCATAGGAAATTTTAGACACGGCTACAGCCCGAACTGCTGAACGGAATTACTCCAAATTTGGCAAAAAGGTAGCCCATGGTTCAGAATGAGAAAAATTTTTTAAATGGTGTAAATCTGTTCAGTAGTTCCTGAGAAATTAAAAAAATAGAGGTCGGAAAATCAATTTCCCATAGGAAACTTTAGGCACGGTTACAGCCGAAACTGCTGAACGGAATTACACCAAATTTGGGAAAAAGGTAGCCCTTGGTTCAGAAAGAGACCTTTTTTTTAAATGGTGTAAATCTGTTCAGTAGTTGCTGAAAAAATCAAAAAATAAAAGTTTCAATATCTATGGCCGCGGTGGATCCGCGCACCCTCCCGATCACGAGCTTTATTCTAATTGGCTGTCAACACTCCAAACCAGGAAGTGTTGGCAGCCATCTTGTGCCTCGGTAACCGAGGCACAAGAAAACAGGGAAACAAACGCAAAACACAAGAAAAGGGGGCAGGGTAGAAACACCCTGACCCCCTAGGCCTGCTCAGGGGGTCCCACAAGGAACCCCAGGGCCCAAAAAAGCATTTTTTTTTTTTTTTTAAATCGTCCGAATTCGCGCTGGGTGCACGAATCCGGGCTGAAAATAAAAAAAACAAAGCGCGGGCTCCCGCGCTTCGTTTAATTAAGCCCCCGGGTGGGCCAGGTCCCGGGGGCATGCAGAAATAACATTTCGGGGGCCCGGGGGGACCCCCGCAGCCCCGGGGACCGCCACCCCCCGGGGCCAAAACCTTTAAAATATTGCTCTAGGAAAATAAGGGTATATTCTGGAACACAAAAAGCAACCAGGACAGCAATATACCATTGCTATCTTCCAAGTGAGTGTCCAAGAGGTCTGGCTTATATCCCTCCCAAAGGGATACAAAGGTAATTTAGCTGGCATGAACAATCCTGATATGATCCTACAGTCCTGCACTGTTTCTAACATCTGCAGGAAGGTTTGAGTTGGCTTCCTTGTACAAGAGAGCATGTCATCTAAAAGAATGATACTACTTGGGTGGGGTACCACATCTGGATATCCTTAAGAGCACACCATCCACACAGAAGACACACCAATGGTAATGGAAATCAGTAGACACCCCTCCCTGGTTCCCTGAGCTAAAAGCCACCTCTGGGATGCTACCTGAAACTATTTGATGCAATTGATCAATCCCAGACTAATCATTATTTTGTAGTGCTACAAAAACAAATTTCAGTTAATGGGATGATATAGGCCTTTTATAGAATTAGGCTTGCAATTTTCCACGTTGGACCAAATTAGCATTGCATTAGCATTGTATTTCTGCCTGTAATAATCCTTGCCCGTTCAGTATCCAGTATACTTTACTGTGACTACTCTACCTGAGAGTATTTTGACCAAAGAATTGTTTGTCTACATCAATAACCGTGACTGCAGTGGCGGCCGGCACCGATCGGGGCAGGGGGCGGGGGGTGAAGGGTGAGGGGATGTAAAAAAAGAAAATAGAAAAAAACCTACTTGCTTGAAGCGTCCCTCCTCTGTGTCCTTCGTCGTCTCTCCTGGCCAAAACAGGAAGGAGGAAGCACCAGGCTCCCTATAGCCAATCACAACACTGCAATGCAGCGTTGTGATTGGTCTGAGAGCTGTGGTTCGGCACTCACACAGGCAGTGGGAGCCTGGGCATATTCTCCACCTAGACTGTAATGCAGCCTGGGTGGAGAACATGCAAAGTTGCATGAATGTTAGGCCAGCCCGAGACGGCCGGCCAAACATTCATGCGCACTTGGAGTGGGCAAACCACTCCTCCCTCTGCTCCTGTGTGAGCAGCCTGGCCTTCCCCACCCGCAAAGCTGCAGCAGCAGGACAACATGAAATGATAATAACATTGAGTTATTATCATTTAATGTTTTCTTTATTTCACTGCTGCGTCAGTGGGACGACGCTCCTCTGCCTTAGTGGAGGAGCCACCACTGCGTGACTGATAGCTTGGTGGAATTGCGGGTGTAGACTCCTAGGGGTCGATTCCGATTCGGGCCGGAAAAAGCACCGACCGACTCGGAACCCGGAAATTATACCGACCGACACGTACCTGTGGCGCCCGACACGCCAAGTACGATGCAATGCGTGCAAAATCCGACCGACACGTACCGAACCCAAGTCGAACGACCGAGCCGCACGGAAAACAGCAATCCGGTCGGAAAAACACGCGAATCCAACCGACCGACACGCACCCGGAACAAATCCGACCGAAACGTACACGCGAACTCCAAACCGCAAAGTACGATGCAAGGCGCGAAAACCACGACCGAGTCGGACGGAGGACAAGCCGTACGACCGACACGCATACAAAACCGAGCCGAAGTAACACAAAACACCGCGACCGACGCGTACGCAGCATAGAAAACTGCACAAACACAGCGTGAACGAAACGGAGAATACCGTACGAGACAAATGCAGGGTCCGACTCGGTCACAAGAACGTTTCCAACATGCACAGACAGTACAAAGGAAAAATCACACAAAAAAAGGCCAAACAAGCAATTACTAAGCCAATAAATACTGGGGGGTGGGGACAGAGAACAAAGACACACCCACAACTCCACCCATATAAAGGACACAAATCACAACCATGATCCTTTGCAAATGCCATTCCACTGCCAGCACCCAAGAGAAAGCAACCACACACCCACATCTCATCCCTCACACAAGCCACACACCATCAGCACACCAACAAATACCTACCTCACGTACACCCAGCAAAACACACACTCACACACCCTCACCTGCACACCAACACACACATCACTCACCATCACCACCCATCACCATGCCCCCCAAGAAGAATCCCAAGTTCCTAGATTGTGAATTGGAAGTCATGGTAGACGAGATCCTCAGGGTAGAGCCACAGCTGTTTGGCACACTGGTCCAACAGACCCCCATCTCCCAGAAAACCAAGATGTGGGAGAGGATCATCAACAGGGTGAACGCACAATCACCATGTCAGCGCACAAAGAGCGACATCCAGAACAGGTGGTATGACGTGCGCAGGAGGGTACGGGACCTGCTCAAGAAAGACTACATCAACAGCCAATACACCGGCAGTGGCCCTCCTGCCAAGCCAATATACCTCAGGCCCTGGGAGGAGAAGGTGTGGGCCATCCTTCCGCCAGTGAGCGTATATGGACTAGAGGACATCCCAGAGCCTGGTGAGTACACAACAAATGTACACAATATACTGCCACAAAACACACACACATCACTGTCAAGGGGAGAGTCAAACCATGCACTCATAGCAATTACACAGCAACCAGAACAGAATCATCCCAAAATGAGTATGTCAGTCAGATAAACACAACACATGCCATCAAAAAGTCACATCCAACTGTGCCATCACATGTACAAACACAACTACAACTACAGCTAGGCAGTGGTACAAATAGAACTAACAAACACATCCAGACATGTAGCCACCACAACAACACCAACACACAGTGAAGACCACTCAAAGGAAGGAATTCTGTGTATGCTGGCCAAGTCAGTGTAGCCAATAGCATCATGGGAGTCGCAGTCACACATATTGCCCCCCCCACAACTGTCCCATCAACACCACCATGAACCATGAGCACATCACAGGGAGTGGAGAAGGACTCACAAGATGGCTGACACTGGCTACTGCTGTGGGGAGCACAAGGCCCTGCTGGGAACTGTGCACCAACAAACAGCAGGACACCACTGACTGACATCCTGAGAGACAACTTCCACTCCCTGCAATGCAAGCACGTACCATGGTGGGATATCTGGCTGGCTGGGTGGGAAGGAGGACTTGCAGCACTGACCATAGTCACAAGCACCTCCCCTCACACCCCCCCCAACACAAACTCCACAGAACCCACCTGGTAGAATGCAATGCCCCCCATCCTAACACAAGATCCCTCAAAGAACTACCACCCTGGGTCATGTTGTGTGAAGCACAGGGACACTCATAGGACTTTTAGCCAAACAACTGCCAGGACAACACTCCCAGCCATCCTGTCAGCACAGCCAGCCCACCCCACAGGGAAGCAGAGTCAAAAGGAAGCATGGGCATGCTGGGAAGGGGGGTGGAGGCAATAGCATGATGGGAGTCGTAGTCACTGATATTGGTCACCCCCACAACTGTCCCATCAACACCACCCTGAACCATGCTCACATCACAGGAAGTGGAGAAGGACTCACAAGATGGCTGACACTGGCTACTGCTGTGGGGAGCACAAGGCCCTGCTGGCAACTGTCCACCAACAAACAGCAGGACACCACTGACTGACATCCTGAGAGACAACTTCCACTCCCTGCAATGCAAGCACGTACCATGGTGGGATATCTGGCTGGCTGGGTGGGAAGGAGGACTTGCAGCACTGACCATAGTCACAAGCACCTCCCCTCACACCCCCTCAACACAAACTCCACAGAACCCACCTGGTAGAATGCAATGCCCCCCATCCTAACACAAGATCCCACAAAGAACCACCACCCTGGGTTATGTTGTGTGAAGCACAGGGACACTCTTGGGACTGTTAGCCAAACAACTGCCAGGACAACACTCCCAGCCATCCTGTCAGCACAGCCAGCCCACCCCACAGGGAAGCAGAGTCAAAAGGAAGGAAGAATGGGCATGCTGGGAAGGGGGGTGGAGGCAATAGCATGATGGGAGTCGTAGTCACTGATATTGGTCACCCCCACAACTGTCCCATCAACACCACCCTGAACCATGCTAACATCACAGGAAGTGGAGAAGGACTCACAAGATGGCTGACACTGGCTACTGCTGTGGGGAGCACAAGGCCCTGCTGGCAACTGTGCACCAACAAACAGCAGGACACCACTGACTGACATCCTGAGAGACAACTTCCACTCCCTGCAATGCAAGCACGTTCCATGGTGGGATATCTGGCTGGCTGGGTGGGAAGGAGGACTTGCAGCACTGACCATAGTCACAAGCACCTCCCCTCAAACCCCCCCTCAACACAAACTCCACAGAACCCACCTGGTAGAATGCAATGCCTCACATCCTAACTCAAGATCCCACAAAGAACCACCACCCTGGGTTATGTTGTGTGAAGCACAGGGACACTCTTGGGACTGTTAGCCACACAACTGCCAGGACAACACTCCCAGCCATCCTGTCAGCACAGCCAGCCCACCCCACAGGGAAGCAGAGTCAAAAGGAAGGAAGCATGGGCATGCTGGGAAGGGGGGTGGAGGCAATAGCATGATGGGAGTCGTAGTCACTGATATTGGTCACCCCCACAACTGTCCCATCAACACCACCCTGAACCATGCTCACATCACAGGAAGTGGAGAAGGACTCACAAGATGGCTGACACTGGCTACTGCTGTGGGGAGCACAAGGCCCTGCTGGCAACTGTGCACCAACAAACAGCAGGACACCACTGACTGACATCCTGAGAGACAACTTCCACTCCCTGCATTGCAAGCACGTTCCATGGTGGGATATCTGGCTGGCTGGGTGGGAAGGAGGACTTGCAGCACTGACCATAGTCACAAGCACCTCCCCTCACACCCCCCTCAACACAAACTCCACAGAACCCACCTGGTAGAATGCAATGCCTCACATCCTAACTCAAGATCCCACAAAGAACCACCACCCTGGGTTATGTTGTGTGAAGCACAGGGACACTCTTGGGACTGTTAGCCAAACAACTGCCAGGACAACACTCCCAGCCATCCTGTCAGCACAGCCAGCCCACCCCACAGGGAAGCAGAGTCAAAGGAAGGAAGCATGGGCATGCTGGGAAGGGGGTGGAGGCAATAGCATGATGGGAGTCGTAGTCACTGATATTGGTCACCCCCACAACTGTCCCATCAACACCACCCTGAACCATGCTCACATCACAGGAAGTGGAGAAGGACTCACAAGATGGCTGACACTGGCTACTGCTGTGGGGAGCACAAGGCCCTGCTGGCAACTGTGCACCAACAAACAGCAGGACACCACTGACTGACATCCTGAGAGACAGCTTCCACTCCCTGCAATGCAAGCACAGTCCATGGTGGGATAACTGACTGGCTGGGTGGGAAGGAGGGCCGGCTGTCAACCAAATACAACCAATGCAGACCATGTTCACATCCCAACAAATACATAGAAATGCCCAAATAATGCAGGACAATGTGCCACACCAATATCAACCCCTGACTGTGACGACTTAGGACAATGCAATGTACAGGCCCGCACCCAGAGGCACAGTCACAACTGTCATGTGTGTCAACCATTGATGCCTGCAGAAACATAACATACATTGTGTGTGTCTCCCAAAAACAGGTGATGATGGGGACACAGCAGCAGACGCTGAGGAGTCCCAGTCCCAGGCTCAAGAGGATGCGGAGCTCACTGGCGTCGTACAGCCTCTGCCCTCCTCGGACGAAGAAGACCAACCTGGCACATCCGGTGCAAGTCTACATGCAGCACCAGCAGGACCACCAGCTGCAGCACCAGCAGGACCACCAGCTGCACCCCCTGCACCCACCCCTCCAATGACTGTCACCACAAATACCATTCCTGCCGACATGGACAGAACAAGGAGCAACACCAGCACAGGGACCCTGGACCAACCTGGGGCCATGGACACCACCACCACCACCAACCCCCAAGGTTGACCAGGGTCATCTGTGCGTGCCACTGCACACACTGCCCATGTCAGCAGGGGTGGGAGACAGAGGTCGCTGCTTGCAGAGGTTGCTGGTGTGCATGATGACCCACAACTGGTACGCATAGCTGATGCGTACCAATCCAGCACCGGAGACCTCAGCCAGGTAGTGGGGCTCCTCAGAGACATGAAACAGCAGCAGGCTGCCCATCATGCCCGCTTGGACTCTCACATGTCCCACGTGGAGTCACACATGTCCCGCGTGGACTCACACATGTCCCGCGTGGAGTCCAAGTGGGATGCACTGCATGAGATGACGGCGGTGCACAGGGACATTTTACAATGCCTCCGCCAGATGAACAGCAACCAGTCCACACCTCCCTGTGTGCCAACAACATCTGGTGCTGAACAAACTGCAACTGCCACAGGGAGGGAGGATGACTCTGGCGGAGAGTCCCCTGCACCGCAGCAGCCTGTACTTGAGGGGCCCCCCCCCAAGAAGAGGGGTCGTCCGAAGAAGGACAAGTGAGAGGCCGATGGCCAAGCGCAACTCCCAGGAAGCCTGAACCTGTTCTGGATGTTCACCTTTGTGCACAGACTGTTCACCCTATTGACGGCAACACTACTCCCACACATTGCATGGGGAGTACAAGTTGGACCAATGTGTCAGACAACTGTGGCCCCGATACTGGGGATTCTGTCTACCAGGACTTTCAATTCACCTAGGAACTTCTGATTGCAAGATTTATGTACAGCACTACCCATCCTATGCACTATTCACACAAATGTATCACAATAAACACACTAATACACCATACTTGCCTCTGTTGTGATTCCAACGTGGGTGCTGTTATGGGGATGATGAACTGCAAAATTACACTGTGTATGCGAACTGCAACAGCAAGTACAACACAGGCATGTGAGTAAAGGCAACGTGACACATATGAGGGAGACACACCACCAGGGCTACACAACACATACACACCTAGGCCATCTGACTCATTGCCTACACTGATGTTGCCAGGGAAGACGGTGCAATGCACAGACACCACACCCATTCCCAGTTGTAGTCAAGTAGCCCACAGGTGCAGTAAGCAAATGGCAGTCAAATGTGTGACCACAGACAACGCACATCACAAAGTGAAGCACAGGTTTATTACACAGTTGCAACATGTCGTAACCACTACAGATGCAAGGTAATCCCACCTGGCAGCGGGCACACAGTCAACAACTGTAGACGGAAGGGAGTCCATGGGTGTGGCGCACATCACCTGTAGGGACACAACAGCTACCAGCCTGGAAGTGCAATCACGTCGTCGGTGGACACAGTTGACCAAACGAATCTGGAAGTACCCTGTGAAGGACAGAAATGACACACAGTCAAAAGCAATGGAGTACAGGACAGAACAGCAAAACTCATGCACAATACATGTTACAAGATACCCACCCAGAACCAAGTTAGCATGTCAACACTGTTGGGGAGTACAGCCCACCTGTAAGCACACATCGCAACACACATCCAGTCAAGTAGCCCATGGACACACTCCAACAGCACCAGAGCACCACCTACACATATCATGCCAACTCACATCATTGACATGACACCTCAGGATACTCACATTCAGCTAAAGAAGTTGGTGATGAGCTGTGTGCGGACATCACCCTCATCATCATCATCATCATCGTCACTGGCATCGTGGTCCAGGCCAGGATCCTCCACAGGTGGCGGATGTTGGTCATTGTCATCCTGGATGAGAGGCAACTCCTTCCACACTGCCAGGTTGTGGAGCATGCAGCAGACGATGATAATCTTGCACACTTTCGCAGGGGCATATGGGAGGGGCCCTCCGGTCTTGTCCAGGTAGCGGAAGCGGCTCTTCAGGAGACCAAATGTCCGCTCAATAACTCTCCTCGTCCGACCATGTGCCTCACTGTAGCGCATCTGGGCTGGTGTCACAGGGTTCCTGAGGGGTGTCAGCAACCACGGCATGTTGGGGTATCCCGAGTCACCTACGGACAGACAAGTGCACATTAGCTGACTTGGAAAAGTGGGCGGAATACTACAGATCAGATCACACACAATGGCACAAAGTCAGTACACACCGACAAGCCAGGCACGCTGGTTCTGCATCTGTGCCATCATCCTGGGGATGCGACTACTCCTCATCACAAAGGCATCGTGTGCTGAACCAGGGAAACGGGCACACACGTGTGTGATGGTCATGTCTGCAAGACACACCACCAGTGCATTGACCGAGTGGTAGTGCTTGCGGTTCCTGTAGGCCTGCTCCTGGGCCTGTGGTGGTACCAAAGCCACATGTGTCCCATCAATGGAGCCAATGGCATGCGGCATCCTCCCCAGGGCATAAAAGTCACTCTTCACGTCAGTGAGTCGTCGCAGTCTAGGGAAATAGATGTACCGGTTCAGGAATAGCAACATTGCCGCCAAAACATCGCGGAGCACACGGCTCAACATGGTCTGTGACATCCCACCAGCAGTCGCAACAGTATGTTGGAAGGTACCGGTGGCAAAGAAGTGTAGGGCTGCCATCACCTTCACCTTGGGGGTCAGCGCTGTAGGATACGGCCGGCCAGGCTGCAAATGTGGGGACAACTGCACTGCCAAATCCTCAATCAGCTGCCTGGTGAAGCGGTACCGTCGGATGCTGTCCCGTTCCACCATCGTTGCCAGGTCTGGGAATGGTCGATGGACAGCAGGAGCCCTGCAGTGCAGAGGAGAAGTAAGCAAGATTGACAGTCACCCCACATATGCGGCATTGAACACACTCAATATTCCAACATACATCATTATGAGGCACAACTACATGAAGTGTGCAGTTCCGTAAGGACATGTATGGTACATACATGGCCAACATCTGTCAACACGGTCCAACAGGTGGCATCAATTAGTCCCAGGTTGGCCCATTGGATATCATGAGGCCGTGTCACAGTTCCCATCTCCTGCTGCCGTGTCACAATCACCCCCCACAGTGACATGTGAGGACAGATGTGCCTCAGGCAGCACAGCTCAACGACAGGTACATTCCCAGGGACCCTGTATTGCCACATGGACACTGGCATTACATGGAGTATCATGTATACACCACAGCAAAACAACCATGACCCCCACAGGTAGTGGTCCCACTTGCCATGGCAGGACAGACATGGACGTCTGTGACACACACACGCACAACATCAAAGTCCATGCACACACACCGTGGATGTGGAGACTGTCTCCCATTGTGCACATGAAATCAGAGACATTGTAAACACTACATGCACAAAGACTGTGGAGGACCATCACAATTGTGCCACTGGGACACCCTGGCTCAAACATACCGTCCCACATGGGACTCACTGGGTATGTGACATGACATACACATACACCACCGTGAAATGTGACCATGGCACATGCACAGATATGAACAGTTGCACATCACAGTGGTCATGTACACGTAACACCCAGGATCCTGTCCCCATGAACACGTGCACAGCCTGGGGGTGGCTGCCCACAGGTTACACCCACAGGACAACATGTACACCAACATACACACAATAGGAAATGCAGCCTTGCATGCCTTATGATAAAGTTTGGGCAGGCTGTCATGATGTAGGTGTGCCCCTCACTCCCTGGGAGCTATCTGTGGCTGGCATATGTCCATCTGAGACAGGCATGCTTACATATGCCAGTCACATGTACAGTGATGCGTTGTACCACAATGGACCAATCGGTGCCCCCGGCCGGCCCATTGCATTCAATGTGTGCGGGTACGCGTTGTACCCCTGTACGCGTTGTACCGCAATGGACCGTTCGGTGCGCACCCATTGACAATGGGCTTGCCTGGCAACGGACGCGTTTTCGAATTTCGAACGAGTCGGTTGCTGGAAATTCAGTTGGTCACCCACAACAATGTTGCAAAATCATGTATGTCATGAAGTTGAAGATTTGAAGGATGCTGTGGGCGTGTTTTGGTGCTGCTATTCCATGGATTGGCCAGATTCAGAAGATGCAAACGACTTGGACCTATCACTTTGGACACAAGGGACAGTATCTGCCTCTCCAGCACATATATATTGCTGGCTGTTCCCCTGAGAGCTCACTTGCCTGCACTACATGCTCCAGGACAACATCTGCCACTGCACTGCTGCTGTCTCTGCCCCTCTGGACCCTGCAATGGCACGTACTGTGGAGAGAGCCCCAGCCTTCAGCCTTGAGGAGAACCAGGCCCTGCTGGACAGCCTACTTCCACAGTACAGCAAGCTGTATGGGACACCAGGGGAGCAGGTGAGTGTTCTGTGCACTGCCTTTCTGAATGTGCATATTGTCTGACTAGCAAGGCTGAAAGTCTGCACGCCACTGGCTAGCAGGCTCACTGAGTAGTTGTCACCCCCCATAGTGTGTAGTGACATGCACTGGACAGGTATGGTGCAGTGACAGTGCATTTGAACAAGGTTTTACTTCCCATGCAATGATACCATGTAGTGACGTCTGGCAAACTGTCCATGGGCAGCTTTGCACTGCCTGTGTACATCATGTGCCCCTGTGATTGAGACATGTATATACAACTGTGTCATGCACGGATATGTTGCATGTGTAATAATGGCCTTTTCACTTTGTCATCCTGACAGGTTAATGCCCATCGGAAGCAGGTGATCTGGAAGGACATCGTCCGGGCTGTCCGGTCCGTGGGGGTCTACAAGCGCCGGATCCGCAACTGCCAGAAGAGGTGGCAGGACCTTCGGGGCTGGACCCGGAGGATTGCACGGGTCCAGCTGAAGCTGTCGCCTCCTCGCAGGAGGGGCGGAACACGGACCCTGACCCCCACATGCTCCAGATCCTGGCGGTGGTGTTTCCAGACCTGGATGGGCAGCTGAAGGCCAGACAGCAGCAAGGAGGGGGTGAGTCAAAGACTGCACTGTGAACTCTGTATTACATGCTGTGTGCCCTCCTCTGGCCTGGTTCAACTGCCACAGTGCAGCAGTCATGTTGTCCAGGAGCCATGTCCCTCTATTGTGCACTGCCCACTGCTCATCTGATACCCAGGTGTGGCCCTTACATTCAGGGAATTGTGTGACTTGGGACTGTGTCCTTGCAGTTTGCTTCACTAAAGGTGGGGGACAGCATCTGTTTCCCTAACTCTGTTGTGGGCATCATGGGTGGGTCCATTGTTCACACTACGCCTGTGTTCGGACATGTAATCTGCGTGTTGCTTTGATATGCGGTTCACTTGCTGTGCTGAGCCACCACATGTGCCTGGGGTATGTGGCACACGCCCATGCAGCGGGTGGGAACAATGTTTGGGCCCCAGGAGTGTGCAGATTATGTGTGTCACACATACATAGCCAGCTATCCACTGTCCAGGGCTCATCCCTCATTCATGTGGAGCAGGACAGTCATGCCTACTCCAGGCCATGCAATGCACTCTGTACTCCCACTCCCGTGTATCAGCTGACACATTGTGCGCAGTGATTTGACCCCTCAGGTGTCTGCCTCTGTGTCAGTGTGCTGTGGATCAGTTGCCAGGACTGCTGGGGTGTTTCTTGGTAGGGGCTCAGCATGCCCCTGGAGATGTGACCATAGGAGACGATACTTGTGTGTCACATAGGTGTTTGATCAGCTGCCCGTGCAGACTGGGGTATGCGAATGTGAAGTTCAGGCAGCTGTTCCCCATTCACAGCAGATTGTGAGGGGCTCAGGTTCAGAGGGTAGTGTCACAGGTCTCCCATATGTCCAATAGGTATGACCTGGACAGATGAGGGTTAAGATGATGTGTTGTGTGGGGGATGTACATGTGCACTTGTGCAGCTCCAGGACTTGCATTCCCCATGACCTACTATTGTGACACAGTGCATAGTGTTGTTGTCTGGCTGCCAAGTCATACATCACTGAGACAGTGATGTATGACTTAGCAGTCATGCCTCTGCCATGGCATGTGTCTACTTATTGGTGATCCTGCAGGGGAGTGACATGTGCTACATGCACACCATTGTGGCGATGGCTATCAGGACATGGGTGCATCATGGTGTCTGTCGCTGGTATGCATCACATGCATTTCCTATTTGACTCTGGGCATCCCTTTCATCCGGAAACCTGTACTGACTCAGTGGCAAGAGCTGTGATGTGTGCATGTCCACATGCCACACCGTGTCCTCTGCACTGTCCAACTACTGTGTACTTGGTGCATGTGTCCACACTGGGGTGTTGCAATCCAACAGACACCAGACAGATGGGTGCAAGGCCATGTGGGATGTGAGTGCCATGCTTGGCATCAGACTGACAATTGGCTTCTCCTGTTCAGTCAGGGCACTTTTAGCAATGTACAACTAATGATGCCAGGGCTTGCTCTGTAATGTGCTGTGCTCACAGTGGTGTGTGCGTTTGGTGCAGGTGACTGATGTCTGTCTGTTTCCCCATTGTTTGCAGATACATCCACGGCCACGGAAGGGGACAGCTCCACGGACCAGGAGGAGCCAGAGAGCCAGACTGGGTCAGCAGCCGAGTAGTGGTCGGAGGGACCCAGTGGCACGGAGGGCGAGGGGAGCCACACCGAGGAGTCCTCAGCACCATCCACCTCAGCTGAGGACCAGAGCAACTCGGAGGATGACTCCCTTATGGAGGCGGGTGTCAGCAGCCACCACACCCCAGCTAGTGTTGCTGTCCCCGCCACCACCAGCACCACCACCGCCCTCCCATCGGCTCCCATTCCCCAGGTCCGTGGAGGCTCCCATGTTCGGGAGCGTGTCTCCTTTGGCCCAGGCACCGCACCCCCTGCCCCTGTGTCCCCTGCTGCCCTGAGTGAGGAGTCTGTGTACCTACTTTGCCAGCCCCATGTAGGGCAGACAGCCATGCTGAGTGTCCTCCATGCGCACACCGCTCTGTTGACTCAGCTGGTGTAGTTCATGGAGGGCATCTCATCGGGCATGTCTGACCTACAGAGGGGCAATAGGTCCATGGACTCCTCCCTGACGGCAGCAGTGTCCCTCCTCAGACAGTCCCTCACCCCTCCTGCCTCTGCTCCATCCACACTCCCCAGCACCTTACCTGTCCCAAGCACACACACACCAGCACAGGCACACACCAGCACACACACGTCCAGCACACAGACACACACGCCACAAACAAAACGCACACGCACGCACAGTCAGGGGACTGAAACCAGACTCACAGGGGATGGGGCCCTGGTACACACACACGCATCCACGGGCACTGCGCAGTCCTCAGTTGCCTCTCTCTCCAAAACACCCTCCCTTGCCTCACCTGCAACCCCAAAGACCCAGCGCCTCTTCCTCAGTGACCTCGGCCTCTTCCCCTCCGATCCAGCTGCTCCAGCATCCAGGGGGAAGAGGAAGCCCCCCACACGGAGCAGAGTGCCCCTCGCCCCCGGACACCCTCCCCCAGGCGCAGACAGACTGAGGCCCCCACCCGCAAGTCCCCCCGGAGTGGTAAGAGCAAGACCCCGCCGCCGCCCTGCAGCTCAAGCACCAGGTCTCCTTCCTCCATCCCTCAGGCCCCCACTCCACAGGTGCCCCCACCACACCCTGCCCCAGGTTCCCCCACCCACAGATATACCATCCCCAAGAGGATCCGGCCTTCTCCCCTGGCACTTGCTCTCCCGGCACCACACCCCCGCTGCGCTTGTCTGTGCCACTGATGTGGTGAGGGTGTCCTTCCCCTCTGTCCAGCCCACCTTGCCTGTTCCCCATTCTCCTCCCCTGGTGGTAGGCACTGCAGTGGAGTCCACTACCACCCTGTCTGACTTGGGCACTGCAGTGGCGGACCTGTCCACTCCATCTGCAGGGTCCACTGCAGTCGTGCCGGCACCCACAACATCTGAGTCATGCCCCCCAGTTGTGCCGGCACACACCATGTCAGACACCTCCACTGCAGTTGTCAGTGGCTCTCCAGCACCAACCACCCCTTCCCTGCTTCCTCCTGGTGAGCCCTGATCCTGTCCCTGCGGTGCCTGGCCTACCATCCCGGTTGCCCCTCCTAGTGGATTGTCCCTGGTTTTGTGCAGGCATGTGTAGGGTGGCATCTACCACTGTCACCCACTTGTGACTTTGTTGATGGACTGGCCATTGGCCTTTGTTAATTTTCTACCGGACTTCTACTTTTAATGCCACATATGCTGAATAAAGCAACTTTCTGTTCTCTAGTGCTTTTGCTTCTGATGTACATGATGTTGATGATGCTAACCATGCCCTTGCTGCAGTGATGGTGATATTTGGTCTCACGATAATGAAGTGTTACTGTGCAGGAACCCATGTGGTCCAGGGGGAATGTGTCCTATCCTGTGGTGTATCCATGTCATCCATAGCAGCATCTGAGGGTGTCATGTGTTCAGTATTTGGCAATGGGATTTCCTACTTAGATTGGCTATTTCTCATCTGTGGCTTCCACCCCTGCACATCTGTTGTGCCTGCCATTGTTCAATTCGTCTACTTCCCTGACCGTGTGGCCATCTCCAGTGGACATGCAGGTTTGGGCATCAATGGGAAGGACTCATCTGTGTTGTCAGTGCAACATTGCTATACAAGTGTGTTGGATCTGTGCTGATGATTCCGTTGGCACTTCCATGACCAGGCTGCTGTTACGGGAGCCCTCATTTGGTGCTAATTGTTGATTGTGTGACCAAGTGCTCAGCTGACATGATGGGGCCCTACTGAGGCAACATATGGCACAGCTTTCCTCACACAGGAGTGGAGTCCCCTCATGGCAGTGTGTACTCCTGTGACATTGCCTGCGCCCAAGGTGTGTGTTGTATGTGCATGTCTGTGTGTTCACTTCCATTTAGCTGTGCATGCTGTGATCCCTAGTGTTGTACCTGTTTGTGATGCTAGCTGAGTTGACCTATGTTCCCCCAAAGTCTTCTCCCTGGGTTCTCTGTGATGTGGGTGCATGGCACATTACTGGTCATCAGGGTGTCACCCATAGGTGTGTTTGCTGTCAGGGCTGAGTTTGTGTGCAGACGCAGATGGGTCACAGTCAGGTTTCCCCTTGGCACTTGTTGTTTGCCCCTGTCATGTGATTTCCAGTTTGTGTTATCTTTCAGTGATTGTGACACGTTGTGTGTGTGACTGCTGGCAGTCCTCAGGGTCCGGGCTGCAATGTTGGTTGTTGTCTATGTGTGTTCTTTGTGGGTGACCTTGGCTTCTTCATTGGTGTGTGACTGTGGATGGGATCCCATTGGTTGGTGTGGTATTGCCGTCATGTCCATGTACAGCGTAGTGTGCAGTGTGTCAGACATTCAGGAGTCTTGTTGAGTGGCCATGTGTGATGTGTTTCTGCACCTTGGTTCCCACCCACCACCCTGGAATAGTCATGGGTGCATGTGCAATGTCACCAGTGCATGTGTACTTCACTGCTGCACATTGTTGGAGGTCGAGGTGTGTGGTGTTGAGTGTGTGCAGATGAGAGTTGTTGCCCGGCTAGGCCCCTGCCTCCATGTTGGCCTTGGCTTACTGGCCATGCTGATTGATTTGTGCTTGTGTAGGTGTGATGGTAGTTAGTTGCTCAGGACACATGACTGTGGTTCACAGTGTGAACCACATTTAGCTTTGTCATCACTGTGGGATTGTAATGCAGCCCAGGGTCACCACATTGTGGGGGCCCTGGGGGTGGTGCTGTGGTGTGTCTGTGTCTTGCTGTGTCAGTTGCTGTCCCTACGTGCCTGTGTGACATGTGTGATTTGTGCTCCCTCTCATCTGACAATGCCTGCTTGCCCACATAGGGGATTTGGATCCATGAGTTACCTTTGTCTGGCACTGTATGCACATCTGTATGATTGGTATTCAGGTCTCCTCATGTGTTGTGTGGTTGCCTGGGGACACTGGCACCCCCCTCACCTGTTGTGTATGAAGTGCAGTGTGGGTCTGCCTGTTTGTGTTTGTGCATCTGCACCACTGCATTGGCATATCTTGGGTGTGCCATTGGCTGTATGTAGTTTTGTGGGTTTCCCCTGCTGTCCCTGGGACTCCTAGGTCATCGGTCAGCACAATGATCATGGTTTGTGTGTCCCATTGCTGCCATGGTATGGTATCTGTTCACCTCACATCTGCAGTCTCCACAGGGTATCTGCATTTGTGTGCCCATTGGTGCAAATATGTGGGTCTGCATTCTGATGGTCACTTCTGTCATTGTGTCATTGATGATTGTTGACGGTGTCAGCCCCCATGGGTGTTGTTTGTCTGCACATGGCCAAAGGTATGTCTTATTTGCACTGCAGTATTTGGCTCCCCCAATTTATGTTGCAATGGGACACATACACTACTTTGCCACTGATGTGTTTTTTGTTCTGTGACCAGGAATCATCCATGCAGTTTGGCAGTTGCACCTCTTTCTTTGTCAACACTTACCTTTTGGTCACTGTGGTGATGGGGGTTTAGACCCCATTGCCACAATGTTCAAAATGTGCTTCAGCTATGGACCCCACACTTACATTTTGGTCACTGTGGTGATGGGGGTTTAGACCCCATTGCCACAATGTTCAAAATGTGCTTCAGCTATGGACCCCACACTTACATTTTGGTCACTGTGATGATGGGGGTTTGGACCCCATTGCCACAATGTTCAAAATGTGCTTCAGCTATGGACCCCACACTTACCTTTTGGTCACTGTGGTGATGGGGGTTTAGACCCCATTGCCACAATGTTCAAAATGTGCTTCAGCTATGGACCCCACACTTACATTTTGGTCACTGTGATGATGGGGGTTTGGACCCCATTGCCACAATGTTCAAAATGTGCTTCAGCTATGGACCCCACACTTACATTTTGGTCACTGTGATGATGGGGGTTTGGACCCCATTGCCACAATGGTCATGGCCTGCTTGCATTGTGGGTGCCACACACATATATGTGTGGCACATGTGCTAGGGGGTCACATTGTATGTTCAAAGTCATGTTCGGTGTTGTAGGCATTTGACACAGTCTACACACGCTTGTCATGGTGTTGGGGGGATGTCTTCTTCTTGCATTCCCTAGGTTGTGGTGTGCTGGTTGTATCATGCATTGTCCATCCTATGAGTGGGGGTGATAGTAGTGGTTGGCATCCAGCCCCCCCTGGCTGAGGGTGGTAGTAGTGGTAGGTATCCAGCCCCCCCTGGGTGTGGGTGGTAGTAGTGGTAGGCATCCAGCACCCCCTGGGTGAGGGTGGTAGTAGTGGTAGGCATCCAGCCCCCCTGGCTGAGGGTGGTAGTAGTGGTAGGCATCCAGCCCCCCTGGGTGTGGGTGGTAGTAGTGGTAGGCATCCAGCCCCCTGGCTGAGGGTGGTAGTAGTGGTAGGCATCCAGCCCCCCTGGCTGAGGGTGGTAGTAGTGGTAGGCATCCAGCCCCCCCTGGGTGTGGGTGGTAGTAGTGGTAGGCATTCAGCCCCCCCTGGCTGAGGGTGGTAGTAGTGGTAGGCATCCAGCCCCCTGGCTAAGGGTGGTGGTAGGCATCCAGCCCCCCTGGGTGAGGGTGGTAGTAGTGGTAGGCATCCAGCCCCCCTGGCTAAGGGTGGTGGTAGGCATCCAGCCCCCCTGGCTGAGGGTGGTAGTAGTGGTAGGCATCCAGCCCCCTGGGTGTGGGTGGTAGTAGTGGTAGGCATCCAGCCCCCCTGGCTGAGGGTGGTAGTAGTGGTAGGCATCCAGCCCCCTGGCTAAGGGTGGTGGTAGGCATCCAGCCCCCTGGCTGAGGGTGGTAGTAGTGGTAGGCATCCAGCCCCCCTGGCTAAGGGTGGTGGTAGAGCATCCAGCCCCCCTGGCTAAGGGTGGTGGTAGGCATCCAGCCCCCCTGGCTGAGGGTGGTAGTAGTGGTAGGCATCCAGCCCCCTGGGGGTGGGTGGTAGTAGTGGTAGGCATCCAGCCCCCCCTGGCGGAGGGTGGTAGTAGTGGTAGGCATCCAGCCCCCCCTGGGTGTGGGTGGTAGTAGTGGTAGGCATCCAGCCCCCCCTGGCTGAGGGTGGTAGTAGTGGTAGGCATCCAGCCCCCCCTGGCTGAGGGTGGTGGTAGGCATCCAGCCCCTCCTGGCTGAGGGTGGTAGTAGTGGTAGGCATCCAGCCCCCCCTGGGTGAGGGTGTAGTAGTGGTAGGCATCCAGCCCCCCCTGGCTTAGGGTGGTGGTAGGCATCCAGCCCCCCCTGGCTGAGGGTGGTAGTAGTGGTAGGCATCCAGCCCCCCTGGGTATGGGTGGTAGTAGTGGTAGGCATCCAGCCCCCCTGGCTGAGGGTGGTAGTAGTGGTAGGCATCTAGCCCCCCTGGCTAAGGGTGGTGGTAGGCATCCAGCCCCCCTGGGTGAGGGTGGTAGTGGTGGTAGGCATCCAGCCCCCTGGGTGAGGGTGGTAGTAGTGGTAGGCATCCAGCCCCCTGGCTAAGGGTGGTGGTAGGCATCCAGCCCCCCTGGCTGAGGGTGGTAGTAGTGGTAGGCATCCAGCCCCCCTGGCTAAGGGTGGTGGTAGGCATCCAGCCCCCTGGGTGAGGGTGGTAGTAGTGGTAGGCATCCAGCCCCCCTGGCTGAGGTGGTAGTAGTGGTAGGCATCCAGCCCCCCTGGCTAAGGGTGGTGGTAGGCATCCAGCCCCCCTGGGTGAGGGTGGTAGTGGTGGTAGGCATCCAGCCCCCTGGGTGAGGGTGGTAGTAGTGGTAGGCATCCAGCCCCCCTGGCTAAGGGTGGTGGTAGGCATCCAGCCCCCTGGCTGAGGGTGGTAGTAGTGGTAGGCATCCAGCCCCCTGGCTAAGGGTGGTGGTAGGCATCCAGCCCCCCTGGCTGAGGGTGGTAGTAGTGGTAGGCATCCAGCCCCCCTGGCTAAGGGTGGTGGTAGGCATCCAGCCCCCCTGGCTGAGGGTGGTAGTAGTGGTAGGCATCCAGCCCCCCTGGGTGTGGGTGGTAGTAGTGGTAGGCATCCAGCCCCCTGGCTGAGGGTGGTAGTAGTGGTAGGCATCCAGCCCCCCTGGCTAAGGGTGGTGGTAGGCATCCAGCCCCCTGGGTGAGGGTGGTAGTGGTGGTAGGCATCCAGCCCCCCTGGGTGAGGGTGGTAGTAGTGGTAGGCATCCAGCCCCCCTGGCTAAGGGTGGTGGTAGGCATCCAGCCCCCCTGGCTGAGGGTGGTAGTAGTGGTAGGCATCCAGCCCCCCTGGCTAAGGGTGGTGGTAGGCATCCAGCCCCCCTGGGTGAGGGTGGTAGTAGTGGTAGGCATCCAGCCCCCTGGCTGAGGGTGGTAGTAGTGGTAGGCATCCAGCCCCCCTGGCTAAGGGTGGTGGTAGGCATCCAGCCCCCCTGGGTGAGGGTGGTAATAGTGGTGGGCATCCAGCCCCCTGGCTCAGGGTGGTGGTAGGCATCCTGCCCCCCTGGGTAGGGGTGGTGGTGCGCATTCAGGCCCCTGTGTGCATATGTGGCATTGGTGATGGGCATCCCGCCCCTATGGTGCTGCTGTTGCTGGTGTAAGTATATTCTGCATCCCTCTGTGTGTGTGTGATGTGTCGTGTACGTGTTGTATGTGTTTTGTGGTTGGTGTCTGACTTACCTTCTGCGCCGTACGCGTCCGTGCCTGTTCCGGTAGTAAATGTAGAATATTGGTATGATCGGGACGAAGGGATTCATGGTTGGTTCGTGTCGTTCGTCCTTCTCATTGCTTCACGTCGTCCTCGTCGCTTCGCGTCGTCCTCGTCGCTTCGCCTCGTCCTCGTCGCTGGCGTGTTCGTCTCGTAGCCGTGGATCGTGTTGTGGCGCGAATCAGAGCTTATGTGCGCCTCTCCTGGATGCTTTGACGTGCCGTGCGTAGCGACGGGTTCGGCGCGTACGGAAAGCGCATCGTACTCGTTCGGCCGGACGGAGTTGCATTTTCCCTTCCGTGCGACTCGATTCGGCGTTTCCGGATTCGCCTCGGTCGGGGAACAGGACCTGGTGTGGGTGAGTACGGCTCGGCCGGATTCTGTGCTGTTGTGCGCATCGTACTTACTCGTTCGGTGTGCTGTACGGATCGGTCGGGAAACAGGCTTTCGCATGGCTTTTTTCCCGACCGAATGGTATTGGGTGCGCCTCCGACCGAGATCGGAATCGGCCCCCTAATGTCTAATTTACACTCTAGGGCCCGATTCAAAAAGGTAAAATGACTCGAAAGTCTAACTTTACAACTTTCAGTATTCACAAAGGGTATTTACTACTCGTAAATGCCCTTTTTGAATACCGAAAGTCATAAAATTCAACTTTTGGTATTCACAAAGGGCATTTACAAATAGTAAATGCCCTTTGTGAATACTAAAATCCGTAAAGTTAGGCTTTCGTCTCAGGTTACCTATGTGAATCGGGCCCAATATATTTTGGTTGATGTATGTTGCTGCTTTTTCTGTGTAAGACCTAAAGAACCAGCTGTCCAGAGATAATCATTTATTAGTAAGCGGTATCCACCAAATTCGCTGCAATTAACACCAGTAATATTTTTTCACATGTTTGATAATGATGAGCCACATCAATAAGGTAGCCCGTCATGACGACAACACAGACAGATGCATACAGACTGAGAGACACTATGGGACTGCACAGTGGGGTGGTGGAACCTGATCCAATGAACCTCAGAGCTATGGATACCAATAACAGGTAAATACAACAGCTCAGACTTAAGAAAGGTTGTGATACAGTCTGCCAGAAGGGTGAAACATGTGCCAGCTATCAACATCCGTGCTAAAGTTACACTGAAAAGCTATTGAATTATTAAAGGAGTTTATACTACCTGACCAATGTCATTTGTCATTAGCAATCATGCAGACAACTGCTAAGGATATCAGTTCTACGGAGTAGGGTGCATGCTGCTCATTAATAACAATGTGTACATTCATTCGAGACAAAGGGCATCATATGATGCATCCAGTTTTACCTTGTCCTCGTATTTCTAGTACCGCAGTAGAGGCATCCCTCATGGTGACAAGTAAAATCAACTGTTCATCAATTTGTTATAGACGTTTTTGTAGCTTGAGCATTCATTTATTTTATGTTAGACTTTGTTATTGCCATTTGTATAGCACACAATCTACCTCTGGATGTGTGTAAAAATTTCTGTCTTAAGTGCTCTTTTGTATAATTGTGCGTGATATGCGCTGGTGAAGCGAGGTTATCATAAAATATCTTACAAGACATGAATTAGTGCTTTCCCTAATAATGCTACTGTTGGCTTAATGAATATCCGCCTCCATAAAGAACACAAAATCTTCATTCCTCTTGTGTTTTGGTAAATCCTAGATTTCCTCTACTTGTTCACTGCTGATTCTAACACATATGTGCGAGTGTGTGTACGAAAACTTTGGTAGTACAATGTTATTACCCATTTAACTTCATTTGATCATGTGTCAATCTTCATGTCTTCTTCCTCATTCACAACAGTTTTTATGAACCTACTGTGTGTAACTATTCATGATAGCATTCTACTGACTTTGTCCCCCTCATCCTAGAGTTTATGCCCACACATGTACGTTTGTTTACCTGTTTCCTATAGCACTTCTGCATGAGGTTGGTGTCCATCTTTCTTTAAGTCAATTTGTTGCAATGCCATTTCTGCAGTTTCAGTATCCCCCCAATGACAGTCTTTATTAGCTATTTATAAGTAGCCTTTCTAGAATCCAGGTGATACATACATACACATTTCCCTAACTAAAGGAATTCAGGGGCATATCTACAAGGGCTGGCGATAATTATCCCTCAGCGCTCTTAGCGTGAGGATAATTATTGCCGGCCAACTCTGAATTTTACCGCGGAGATAGCGTGCCATCAGCAACGCTTATCTCCAAAGCGATAAAATTCAGAGCGCAAGCTGCCAACTGTGCGATTATCGCTGGAAATCCAGCGATAATCGCACAACTTTTGGCGATAGCTTGCTGATAGGGCTACACATACTTAGCCATGATATCCACCTTCCATAGGATATCATGGCTAAGTCAGTGTCAAAGCAGGCGTAAGGGAAGTAGCGATAACAGAGGTTATCGCTACTTTTCTTGTCGCCATGCTTCGTAGCGTGAGGCTTGATAATAGGAGAAATGTCACTTAGCGACATTTCTCCCGTTATTCTGGGGAGGAACGCCCACTTTGCATCTCATTAGAGATGCAAAGCTGGGCGATATGTGAAAGGGCGAAGAAGCATGGATTCACGCGTTAGCGTGTCCTTGCTAATAGGGCGTTAAAATTATCGCCGCTTTTCGTCTGAAAACGGACGCTAAAGCTGCGATAATTTTATCGCCAGCCCTTGTAGATATGCCCCTCAGTTATTCCATTGTGTTTCTTGCACTTTTCTTTTTCTGAATATATAAATTCTCAAAATGCTCTTGAATTGCATTATTCTTCTGCTAAATGTCTAATTGTTTTCCTCCTACAACTGAATGTTCTTTCTGTATGTGTTCTTACCTAACTCTTCCTTACCATAAATCCTAAAATGGCAGACCATGAAAAGGCCTGAAGGCAGTCAAAGGACACTTGATGAGGTGGTCACCAAAGGTGAGGTGTGGTGGGGACAAAGGAGCGCTCGCCCTGAAAAAACATGTTATGACCATAGCTACAAAATGGCGACCTTATAGTGCAGGAAGGAAAGGGTCAGGAATCAGCATACAGGCTGTGACCAGTGATAGAGCGCAATTTCGCTCTTTCATTTGTGGTTCGCTCTTTCATTTGTAGGGGTGCATTATAATCACAGTTAGTCCTCATCCACATGTAATCTGTTGTCACATTAACATTAGGTTATTAGAATGTGTATTGTAATAAAGCGTAAGTGAAGTGTTAGGTATTTTTTTCCATGTAAGCAAAGAGTTAACGTAGCAAATGTACATGTTTAAGTGAAATATAAACGTGTAAAGGTATATTCATGACTAATAAACGTTTTAGACATTAATGTTTAAGTAATGTGTCGATATTAATGATTCATATGTGCGTATATTCTAAAGTTATGTATTGTTCTCATGTTAGCCGAACTCGGTAGGCCTAACTTTCGTTTCTCCCTGTTTTCTCTCACGTTAAAGGCTGCTAATAGAATTCATGTGTATGTGGAATTTTCCTCTCTTCACGTTTCTGTTGCAGGTGCAAGAATTTGTCCTTGTTAGTTAGAATAACATCTTTGTTTCAGGAGCTAGACAGACATAGGGAGGAGAGGATGCCTTTGAACAGCGGTGCTGATAATGTAGGAGGTGTTCTTCCGTGTCTGGAGAAGGCCTGGGAACCAAGGTCATCGAGCAAGCCTGGAAGCACCGTTGCCTCATGGAAAGTTACCTACAAGGAGGGCCCTGAATGGATGAAGTGGTCTCGTGATGTGTTTGGGGGTGTGATTTTCGACTTTTGTATTGGGGTTAGGGACAGAGTCCTGGAATTCGCCTTCTGCCATACCTTGAGAGAAGAGAGTATCTTAAAACGAGCTCTGTAGCTTTATGCTACTCGACCCATTCAGTGTGAGTTCACTTCTTAGGAAGACTTCATTTGCTGTCACCTTTCTGGGGACTTGCCTGGGGAAATGTTAAGTAGGGATGTCACGCTAGTAGTAGTGTAGGGAAAGATTGATGCTTTCCCTACGAACCGCCAATGAAGGGGGCTCTTGATGTAGGCTCAATGATTATTTGTGTGTGTCAAATGGGCTTTGTAGATAACACAAGGATAGTCGTATTCAGACTTCACTTAGTCTCTTTTATTTTACAGAAAACATAAGGATATGCAGATTAGATATAGATGAATAGTCACTTCTTATACAGCATCTTCTTTGCTTCTCCTACCCACAGGGCCTTGGAACTCCCGTCCGCCGGTACCCTCGACAAAATTAAACATAAATCAGGTAAGTGACTAATTTTCCTTTACCTTTCTTCGTGTGGGTTAGATTAGTGCTCTATTTCCCCTTCTCTCTTTCTTCTTTTAGGTGTGTTGTTAATAAGAATGAGAGGGTGGCAAATAGGATGAAGGTTTTGAGTTAAAGGAAAGAAAAAAACATACGTAAACAAATATGAACCCTTGCTTTCAGGGACTATGGGAAATTCTCTCCCCATAAGGTCTTCTTTTAATCTTTTCCTCCAATTTCTTTATTCTCTCCCCAACCAGTTTCCTTTTAATATGCAGACCCCCCTTCCTTCCCTAACACCTGCCAGTCCTGCCGAGGAATCTCTCACGCACCTGAGTAAGCCACGTCCCTCCTAGGACGTGGCTAGGAGCAGGAGACCACCGGCTGACAGGGTATGTTCTTCTTCAGGAGTCCTTGAACCTTTCTTCATTTCTGGCTCCAGTTGGCTTTCGTTCTTTGGGCTTCCAGAACCCTCTCCTAGAGCGCTGATCAGAGGCGTGTACTCCTCAGGGCATTCGCGCCCTGGTGTCCGAATGCATGCTGGATTCTGGTTTCTCGTTGTCTCTCTCTCTGACGACTCCACCGCCTCTCCTCATTCGTTTTCTTCCGTAGTTGCTGTGTCCCCGCCTCCCGACTGGCTGATGTACAGCAGAAGTTCCTGTCTTCTCCAGGCTGCCTGACTTCCGGTTTTGTCGGGGCGAGCCTGTAAAATAAGAAGACCGTGGTCGGCCCCGTCTCCCTGTTTGTGACAGTGTGCTAATTCTTGAATTGGTTATTCTGTGCATGTTGCACTGTCTAAATTTCACTCGTAGGTTTGGTTCTGTATTAGTGCCCATGTACCTTTGCACTCTCGTTTTGAGGGGTTTGTATGTCCAACTTTTCTTGGCTTTATAATAAACGTACTAAAATTTGGATCAGGAGTCTGTGTTCCTTTAGTGTCATGGGCAATGGCAATGTATATTTGATTAATGATTTTCTCTCCCCTCCACACTTATAAGCAGGCAATAAAGACCCATCGGCCAGGGATTCCAGAGAAAGTCTAGAACGTGTAACCCAGCTCCTTCACCTGGAAATGGAAGTGAGGATTGCCGCCAAGGCTGCAGTGAATCAGGCACACCAGTCACCAGCCTGCTGGGGAGCACAAGCATTGGGACCATCTAGGAGCAGAGGCAATAGAGTAAATAGGTGGTCACTATGGCGGCTGTATGTCAAAATATTGAGAATAGAAATATCATCCTACAAAAGTATTCCTGCCTACATATTGAGAATCAAAATATCCTGAAGATCAGTATATTTAAGTAAGTACAAATGTACTATTCCTAACTTTACATTTTACGTTCATTTACCTTAAAGATAAATATACGGTGAAGGTACATATCTGTAGAGTTAAATTGTGTAAAACTATATTGCCTATATATAATTACCTTCACAAAATGTTGCTACTCAATATTTTGTTCACAATACTTTTGCAGGATGAAATTTTGTCCACTAAATTTTGGTAGTGCACCCAATGGGACTAATATCAGCTTACACTATGCAAGCAAAAATGGCCTGCCTTTCTAACCTGTCACTCCTGGCTTTCACAATCTATGGTCCATTTTGTTCTTTTATTAAATATTGTTAGCCATCACATGTTCCATTGCATGCGTTTGCCATGCAAAGCTGCATCTTTACTAACTTATATGCCTTTTTCCTGCATTTTAATACATAACATTTATATTGGACACCTTTACCTCTATTTAACATTTATTTTACAGCAGCTAGCTACTTATTGTCTACTTATAATTAAGCATTTTGGTCCGCTACGGAGGGAACTAATGTTAATGGCCTGGAACCCGTTTTACAGGTAAAAACATCAGGCATAGGCCTCTAACGAGGGAGAGGGCCTTTAACAACCAGTGTAGTCAGGGCAGAAGGGCTATAATGCTATTAAAATATTCCACTCTCTAGGGGTAAAACATGGAGAAACAGTAAGACAAAGAGACGGAATGTTGTGGCAGAAGCCTTATACTAGCCATTATTAGCCCCGAGCTGCTCCATTGTCTTCAATGGCTCTCAACATTCCATTGTTCTTATATAGCCTTATAGCCCGCCGTAGCGGGCTAGTCCGGTTATTAAAGGCCCGCTTCAGCGTTAAAGGCCCTCGCCTTCGGCTCGGGCCTTTAATAAGGGAGCGGGACTTTAATAGCCGGTATAGCCCAGCTACGAAGGGCTATAAGGCTATTAGAACATTCTGCCACTAGAGGGCAGAATGTTCTAACAAATAAAACAAAGGCCTCTCGGAGCCCGAGGGGGTTTAAATCCCCTCGGGCTCCAAGAGGCCTTTGCAAAACAACATAGGAATGTTGCTTTGCGGGCTTTTACGGGCCCGTAGAAGCTCTGAGCACTCCATTGTATTCAATGGAGTGCTCCACATTCCATTGCTTGTTAAATGCACATCTATTTGAAGTCTGGCTTTTGGCAGCAGCACACTTGGATTTCCCCTCTCTCTGTGTTCTTGCTTTACAATATCAAACACCCTACTTAACTACAGAGTCTCTCCCACAAGTCAGAATAAAAAGAGCGTTTGCTTCCACTGTGTTTTATATCTCACTGCTATCTGCGCCTCTGCTGGTATCTTCTCCTTATCCCTGTATCTCTGCAATTGTATAATAATTTCAGTCAGCATGCCTGGTGATTGCCTTGCATTAGTAATCTTTGTCCTTTTTCATTTGTATGCCCCCCTATACTTCCATATTAAAGCCTCTGTATTCTCAGTACCTGATCAGGGTATTCCCATGGTTAATCTAACAAACAGGGAATTAATTTGTCTCGAGCTGTATTTGAGGTCACATAGCTCAGCAGTCTGCTTTTTTGGTCGGGCATCAGCCAAGGCCTCTTGATTTTACAAAAAAGTATATGTGTAATACACTTCATTATTGGGGCTTTGAGACAGCCCTTCCTCTCATTCCACTGGTCTGTAGTTGTGTCACTCACATTTTACTTCCACCCGCTACAGCATATTTCAATGGATCAGCCCTCATCAGCCATGGGATAACTTCAATGAGAGAGATTACATTATGCCTTTTCACAAGGAGCAAGTCCATGCACAAAGCAGTTCCCTTAAGCGCCAAGTACTACTATAGCAATGTGTGCTTTTTGAAACCAAAAACATTTTTTCCTCTTAGCCAATGTTTTTAGATGGATTAGGGCCTGACAGTTTCCTCAAAATTATAGTTTTGCAAAAACTAAGGGCCTGATTTCGATCTTGGTGGATCGGGTCCCACCGTTGCTTTATCAGGGTTCTTCCCGCCCGCCGACTTGGCGGGCCACCCACCCTATTTAGATGTTGGCCAGTCCATAGACGAAAGACCGTTGCGGTCCTTCTGACTCTGCCAGGAATTCCCAACCACGTTGATGGCAGGATAGGCAGAATCGGCTGTAGGCAGGACTCCAGCCCAGATTCCCGCCGAGCTTATTACAATGTGCCTTTTCGCCATGGCAACTGTTGCAGGAATCCCTCCTACTTTGAGTTGGCGGTATCGAAGGAAATGAGGTAAAAACCTACCTTTTTCCTGCTTTCCCCTTCTGTTTCCGTCTTGTATGCCATCGTCCAGGTCCCTCCTTTGCTTCACTGACTCCACTACAATGCCAAACAACTCTGTTGCCAAGATCTACAATAAGCTAATTTAAAATGTTTCCTATGTATCGCATATTAACAATTGCTGTAGCCTGTCTGCATTGCTCTGACGTGCAATATTTTCCTTAGGTGTAATGCAGTAGTGTTAATTTTCCTACAAATCAAGGTAAATTAAACACATCTCTAGTGACACTTAAAAAATAAATATATTTTTTGTTGTGGTGCTTGTTTTTGTTATTGTTAGTGTTGCCTTTGGGTGTGCATTCAATAGTGTGTGTATGTTGTGTGAGTGACATGTAACCAGTAACACAAAGGGGCATATCACATTGCCTACATAAGGTTTACATGCAAACATGACACATATGTGTAATGACACATTATTAAGTAGTACTTACCTGTCTCCCCACCACCATGAACCTCACTCTATTAGGACACCACCGTCAGGACATCGCCAGCACACCGCCAGCACAATGGGAACATCTATATCTGCTCGTCACAATCCCGCTGGCCTGACGGCGGCGGAGTACTGCTAGCCAGCAGAGAAGACCACAGCAGTCTTCTGTCAATAGGTGCAACATCTAAATACGGTGGGTGGACCACCGTCAGCTTGATGGAGTACTTAGAACCGCCGCTGCGGCAGGACGGCGGTAGCCCCGCCAACATATAAATCAGGCCCTAAGACAAAACAAATTGATAAAGACAAAAGGTGTGCTGCCATTGCCAGAACTATTTGCTTTGCCAATGCTTGTTTAAGTAGGACATGACATGTTTATCATTTCCTTAGCACAGTCATTTGCCATTACTGATGTTCTTAGGTCCACTTCAGTAGTCGTACTCTATGACATCCATGTTTCTCATTATCATCGTGGCACTTAAAGTTGGAGTCTTTATTTTTTCCACTCATTTGTTTTTACAATACCATTAACACATGTTCTGCTCTGAATGGACTATGCTAGTTGCCATCTATACTTTGAATGCTTTTCTCCTCATGCTCATTTGCCATTTTCACCCCTAATGTTAGTCCGTTTTATTTCAAATCTTGATTCTTTTGAATGCTTTTACTCATGTCCCGTCTTACCTCACCCTTCCTTTTTCTACTCATCGGCAAGAATGCTAAAAGCTGGGCACTCATGCTTCTCCAGTATCTTCTTAAATACCACAGCTAAGATCACAACTTCAGGTATCCACTGTGCCAGAACATGAGATATGCTGTGTAGACTTATAAGGGCCTCTTGGAAGAAATCTCCAACATAAGGAAAAGGCCAAAGGTAATAAAAAGCCTTTTTGCTAAAGGTGTTTTACCAAAATATTAAGCTAAAACAGGCCTACCATGATATTGCTGGATTTATATTGTGATCACCAAAATATTGTCGTTTATATATCACAAGTAAGAATATCGTTTTTAAGTGTTGTATTTAATTTTTGGTAAAATAAAATAGGTTGTATATACTGTAGATGTATGTAATATTGCTTTTTACTATATTATTGTGATATTTAAAATGGTATATTTATTAGATGCATTTTTTTGTTTAAAATGATTAAATATTTTATCAGGTGGAAGCCATTTTGTAGGGGCATGGGGTGGGTAATTTTAAAGTAATTTTTCATTTTAAAATTGAAAAAAATAAATGTTATTACACTTTTATTTCATTGGTTTGTTTTTATTAGTTTAACAGTGTGTTTTTATTGTGTGAATGTAATGTAGCATTTATTAAACAGTGTTTCTTTAGTTTTTTTTATTGCAGGATGTAGGGTTTCGGGGGAAAAAGATGGAGCGTATTTTATAAAAAGAAATTATTTGTTCAAAATTTTTCAGAGTTATTTTTATATAATGTTCCTTTCTACATATTTACATTTATTGGTGAGTTAACTTGTATATTTGGTAGTTATTTATATTTTTACAAAGAAAATGTTTTTAATTGAAATGAGTTTGTATTTTTGTTTTAGAATGTTAGGGCTGTTTTTAAAAAAAAGTACTTGTGTGAATAAAAAGTAGTGTTTTTTAAATATTTCGTATTTAAATTTTTTTTATTACATTGTCTTGATTTTTTATATTTGTAAATTGAGAATTGTTTTATGTATTTAAATCTTGTTATGTAATTAATTATATATTTATCTAAATAATGTCAAGTTTAATGTTTATGGTATTTTTATTTTGAAAACAAAAAAATATTTTTGTTGGAAATTAATTGATTTGTCTAAATCAATACTACTCAAATGTGTATATTTTATTAATATTTAGTTATAAAGTATGATTTTATTTAATTAGATTAATTATATATTATAATATTTTAGTTTTTCCCCCAATTTCTGACAACAACAAAAAAAAATATATATATATATCAATATATATATATATATCAATATTATCTACTGGCGGTCGCCAGTAGATAGTTATAGTTAGGACCTAGTTTCCATAGGAAACTCGTTTATTGTTTTCTCAATATCTTTGGCACCAGTTGACGAATCGTCGCGAAATTTTCAAAAATCGTAGCCCGCTCCGGTCAGCTCCTGTCTTGAAAGTTTCGGGGTGATTCGTCAAGCGGGTGCCGAGAAAAAAGGGGGGTCCCTAAACATGTTTTCTCCATGTTAATTCCCATAGGAAATTTTAGACACGGCTACAGCCCGAACTGCTGAACGGAATTACACCAAATTTGGCAAAAAGCTAGCCCTTGGTTCAGAAAGAGACATTTTTTTTAAATGGTGTAAATCTGTTCAGTAGTTCCTGAGAAATTAAAAAAAATAGAGGTCGGAAAATCAATTTCCCATAGGAAACTTTAGACACGGTTACAGCCGAAACTGCTGAACGGAATTATACCAAATTAGGCAAAAAGGTAGCCCTTGGTTCAGAAAGAGACCTTTTTTTTAAATGGTGTAAATCCGTTCAGTAGTTGCTGAGAAAATCAAAAAATAAAAGTTTCAATATCTATGGCCGCGGTGGAACCGCGCACCCTCCCGATCACGAGCTTTATTCTAATTGGCTGTCAACACTCCAAACCAGGAAGTGTTGGCAGCCATCTTGTGTCTCGGTAACCGAGGCACAAGAAAACAGGGAAACAAACGCAAAACACAAGAAAAGGGGGCAGGGTAGAAACACCCTGACCCACTAGGCCTGCTCAGGGGGTCCCACAAGGAACCCCAGGGCCCAATAAAGAATTTGTTTTAAAAAAAAAAAAAAATCGGCCGAATTCGCGCTGGGTGCGCGAATCCGGCCGAAAATTTAAAAAAACGAAGCGTGGGTTCCCGCGCTTCGTTTAATTAAGCCCCCGGGTGGGCCAGGTCCCGGGGGCATGCAGAAATAAAATTTTGGGGGCCCAGGGGGACCCCCGCAGCCCCGGGGACAGCCACCCCCCGGGGCTTTGATCAAATATTTGCGGTGGGCACACGGCCCCCCGCAGCCCCGGAGACCGCCACCCCCCGGGGCTTGTTTTTTAAAGGTTTGGGGGGCCTCCAAGGCCCCCCCAAGCCCCGGGGACCACCACTCCCCGGGGCTTTCATTAATTATTTGCGGGGGCACACTGCCCCCCCGCAGCCCCGGGGACCGCCACCCCCCCCCGGGGCTTCTTTTTAAAAAAAAATATATACCTGCGTGGGGGGGCTAGAGCCCCCCACATGCCCCGGGGACCGCCACCTCCCAGGGGGAACAAAAATGCCTATTTGGGGGTCTGTTACGGACCCCCGAGCCCCGGGGACCACCACCTCCTCGGGCTGTGCATGTGATGGGAGGGGGGCAACGCGGCCCCCCTCCTGGAGCCTGTGATGGCCCTGGGGACCGCCACCCCCCAGGGCCGGCTCCTGCAGTGTCCAGGGGTGCCCACTCCGGGACACTGCTGTTTGCTATGGCAGGACGGGAGCCGTGCGGCTCCCGCCCTGTCACAGCAAACACTGGTTTGGATTTTGGAAGAGAGAGCAGGAAACCTGCTCTCTCTTCCAAAATCTAAACCAGATTGCTTTTCCACACGGGGAGCTGCATGTCAGCAGCTCCCCATGTGGAAAAGCAATGCCGGCTCCCAAGGACGCGGGGAGCCGGCAGGGACCGTGGGGGCATTGGGGCTCCCCCCACGGTCCCCAACGAGAGGCCAGGCCCCAGGGGATGGGGTCCCCGGGGCTAGAAGTGGCCCGGGAGGGGGGCCACGCGGCCGCCCTCCCCCATAATAAAACTTAATTAAAAAAAAAAAAAACGCAAAGGCCGGCCCGGGGGATGGGGTCCCTGGGGCCGAATATGGCCTTGGGAGGGGGGCCACGCGGCCCCATTCCATTTTTAAAAAAAAAAGGGGTCAGGCCCTGGGGGATGGGGTCCCCAGGGCCCATAAAATTGGAAAGAAAGGGGGGCCACACAGCCCCCCTTCTTAAAAAAAAAAAAAAAAAGACACGATCGTGCCGGAGGCCCCGCCCCCTCCCAGCAACACTCTGCAAACGCGCCCTGTGGTGCGTTTTAAGTTGGGAAATTAATTCCCCTTCAATACTGGGGGTCCCTGGGGGCCAACTAGCCCACCAGGTACCTCCAGTAAGCACCACAGGGCTGCTTTGTGGAGAGGTGGTCCAGGCCACGCCCCTTTTTACACCTCTCTGCAACGCAGCTCTGTGGCGCTTACTGGAGGTACCTGGTGGGCTAGTTGGACCCCAGGGACCCTCAGGATTCAAGGGAACTTTATCCCCCAACTTAAAACGCACCACGGGGCGCGTTTGCACAGTGGTGAAGGGAGGGGGCGGGGCCTGAGGTGACATGTGTGCAAACCCGCCCTGTGGCGCGTTTTAAGTTGGGGAATTAAGTCCCCTTCAATCCTGAGGGCCCCTGGGGGCCAACTAGCCCACCAGGTATCTCCAGTAAGCACCACAGGCCTGCGTTGCAGAGAGGTGGTCCAGGGGAGCCCCTTTTTACACCTTTTATTTCTGCATGCCCCCGGGACCTGGCCCACCCGGGGGCTTAATTAAACGAAGCGCGGGAGCCCGCACTTCGGCCCAGGGGCCCTCAGGATTGAAGGGGACTTAATCTCCCAACTTAAAACGGCCACACAGCGTGTTTGCACACATGTCACCTCAGGCCCCCCCCCTCCCTTCACCACTGTGCAAACGCTCCCCGTGGCGCGTTTTAAGAGGTAGTTTTAATCCCCCTGCCCTATTATGTACTAGGGCCTTACAGAGGAGGTCATGCTAATCACAGGGGTACCCCAACGCATAGTGTTCCCTAGTGTATGTAGGTGTTTTCACTGTATTCTAAGTGTATTTTAGCATAGCACTGGCTCTAGGCCTAGTTACTCAGAGTCAGTTACCACCAGTACCCGTCTGAAAAAGTTGTGGGCACAGGGTGATTTTGCAACAAGGCCTCTTTCTGCTCCTCTGTTGGTTCTTTCTGCACATGTCTTGCTTCTTCCTGCACTTTTCTTCGTCTTTGTGGACTTCTGTTGCTTCTTTCTGCATTTCTTTTGCTTCTTTCTGTACATTTTTTCTTCTTTCTTCACATGTCCTACCTCTGTAGGCATAGTTAGAAACTAGCATTTAAAAAACCTTGAAATTCACTTAAAAAACCATAGGTTTCAGACACGTTATAGTTAGAAATTAGCATTTAAAAAACCTTTGAAGTTCACTGAAAAAACCATAGGTTTCAGACACGTTATAGTTAGAAATTAGCATTTAAAAAACCTTTGAAATTCACTGAAAAAACCATAGGTTTCAGGCACGTTATAGTTAGAAATTAGCATTTAAAAACCTTTGAAATTCACTGAAAAAACCATAGGTTTTAGGGAAAGTTATAGTTAGTTGCACATTTCACTCATACAAAACCAGTGAAATTCCCCCGTTATAGTTAGTTCAGCTAACTATAACTCGCGCCCCCGCAATGCACTGCTGATGACGTCACATATTACTTCACTCATGACATGGTCAGTGACATCACTGATGACATCACTGATGACATCTCAAATGACATCACTGATGACATCACTGATGACATCATCCAGTGACTGTGTGTTTCTGTAAAGTTTAAATATGTTTAATATATATAGGGAAAGGCGTATTGAAGAATGAGTGGGTGTATAAGTGTCTGAATGGATGATTTAGTAGGTGCGTCACTGAGTCTATAAGTGAGTGATTAAACGTATCTTAGTGAATGCATGGGTTAGTGACTAAACTGTGTGAATGTCTGTATCCGTCTGTCTGTTGGTGTGTAAGCGGCTGCATGGGTTTGTGAGTAGCTACATAAGTGTCTATATGAGTTATTTATTGGTTGTCTGAGTATCTGTATGGGTGCCTGAGTGTTTGTGTGGGTGGGGTGTGTGTGACTCTGTGCATAGATATGTGAGTGGGTGATTCACTGGGTGCATGGTTTCAATAGTGCATCTGTGATGGACTGTATGGGTGGGTGAGTGTGTGTATGGGTGTGTTAGTGAGTGAATGTATATCTCAGTGGTAAATGTGTGAGTAACTACATATGTGAAAGGCAGTATATATGTGTGTTAGAGTATTTAAATGGCTATAAGTGAGAGTGTGTGATTGTGAGAGTGGTTTTATGGATGAGTGTGTGCTTGTATCAGTGATTGTATAAGAGCGTAAGAATGTGCTAGTATTTGTATGAGTAAGTGAGCTGGTGTGTGTATAACTGTATAGGTGAGTAAATGGGAGTGTGATTAATTATTTGCATGACTGACTAGGTGTGTGAGTACCTCTATGGATGAGTGGCGGTGTGTGAGTGTCTATATAGGTGTATGAGTGCATATGATAGTCCTGTACTGAGTGACCGTAAGTATGAGTGACTGTACGGGTGAGTGAGTGGATGTGTGTGTAGACCTAAGAATCAGTGAGTGGGTATGTAGTTATTGGTGTTGGAGTGTCTATGGTTTTGAGAATGGCAGTCTGTAATTTAGAGTGGGTGTATCAAAAGTTATATTAGGGTGTGAGAAGATGCATGAAATTATCACATAGATGATGTCATCAGTGATGTCATCAGTGATGTCATTTGAGATGTCATCAGTGATGTCATCAGTGATGTCACTGACCATGTCATGAGTGAAGTAATATGTGACGTCATCAGCAGTGCATTGCGGGGGCGCAAGTTATAGTTAGCTGAACTAACTATAACGGGGGAATTTCACTGGTTTTGTACGAGTGAAATGTCCAACTAACTATAACTTTCCCTAAAACCTATGGTTTTTTCAGTGAATATATATATATATATTTTTTTTTAAATCTTTTACAATGCAGCCAGCACCGCAATTACACGAGCTTACCTTCCAGTCTGCCACACACAACTGATGTTACAGAACATATGGCCATCTACACCTACATATAGAGGGGTAGTCTTTTCTCTATGCCTGCTACCAAAACTGCTTGTCATTGCTGCGCCTAGTCATCACTGTATGACAAGATGTTTTACTACATGCTGCAAAAGTGTAACATTTTCTGCCTTGTCACTATGAACATAGTAAAGTCACTCATGTCACTATAAATTGTATGCCTCTCACCTTAGCACACTATGTGATCAAGACCACAGGCTTGTGGTCGAAACGCGTCATCCTGACATGCTAAGACAATAAATTCTCTTTATTGCATCTTCAACTGGAGTCTGTGCCCTTGTTTGGCCCACCGCGGTCGTTCTTTGGGATCCTGGTTTCATATATATATAAATATATATATAAAGTTCAAAAGATCCTGACCCACTACTTTTCACAGTGGGACTGTACAGGTACGAACCACACCACGCACGGAATCAAAGTTGACGCTTCCAAAATGTGTTTATTTCAGCTTGTAAACCTCAAAGTAAAACAGGCATAGTGCCCGCCATGACGCATTTCGATATATATATATATATATATATATATATATATATATATATATATATATATATATTAATTACCTACTGGCGGTCGCCAGTAGGTAGTTATAGTTAATACCTTGTTTCTATTCAAAAAGCGTTTTTTCTTTTGCCTATATCTTCGCGAAATTTTCAAAACTAATGGTTCACTCAGGTCAGCTCCTGTCCTGAAAGTTTTGGGGTGATTCGTCAAGCGGGGGCTGAGAAAAAGGGGGGTCCCAAAACACGTTTTCCCCATGTTAATTTCCATAGGAAATTTTGGAACAGGCTACAGCCCGAACTGCTGAACGGAATTACACCAAATTTGGCAAAAAGGTAGCTCTTGGTTCAGAAAGCGACCTTTTTTTTAAATGGTGTAAATTCGTTCAGGAGTTCCTGAGAAATTCAAAAAGTAAAAATATCGATATCTGAGCACCGAGGAGGGTTAGCGAACCCTCCCGAGCACGAGCTTCATTCTGATTGGCTGCCAACCATCCAAACCAGGAAGTGTTGGCAGCCATCTTGTGACTCGGTAACCGAGTCACAAGAAAAGAGTAAAAAAAAAGATGAAAAACTAGAAAAGGGGGCAGGGTAGAAACACCCTGACCCCTTAGGCTTGCTCAGGGGGTCCCACAAGGACCCCCAGGGCCCCAAAAATATTTTTTTTTAAAACCAAATTGGCCGAATTCGTGCTGGGTGCGCGAATCCGGCCGAGAAAATAAAAAGCCCCCGGGTGGGCCAGGTCCTGGGGGCAATGTGGAATTATATAGCGGGGCCTGGGGACCGCCACCTCCCCGGGGCTTTATGCATAATGTGTGGGGGCATGCGGCCCCCCTGCAGCCCCGGGGACCGCCACCTCCCCGGGGCTTGTAAAATAATGTGTGGGGGGGCTCCTGCCCCCCCACGCTGCCCCGGGGACTGCCACCTCCCTGGGGCATTCATTATTATCGGCGGGGGCCTTGCGGGCCCCCATGCCCCGGGGACCGCCACCTCCCCGGGACTTAAATTAATATAAAAAAGTGTGGGGGGGGCTACTGCCCCCCCCACACTGCCCCGGGGACCACCACCTCCCCGGGGCATACACTAATTTAAATGCGGGGTCGCCGGGGGCCTCGAGGCCCCCCCAAGCCCCGGGGACCACCATCTCCCCGGGGCTTGAATTAATATAAAAAAAGTGTGGGAGGGGCTCCTGCCCCCCCACACTTCCCCGGGGACCACCATCTCCCTGGGGCATACACTAATTTAAATGCGGGGGTCCGCAGCGGAACACCACCTCCCCGGGGTTTGAAACTGTAGGGAGGGGGCCACACGGCCCCCCTCCTGGAGCCCTCGATAGCCCTGGGGACCGCCACCCCCAGGGCCGGCTCCTGCAATGTCCCGGGGTGCCCACCCCGGGACATTGCCGTTTGCTATGGCAGGGCGGGAGCACGGCCCCAACAACTCAACCTGCCTCAAAGAGGCAGCCAAGAACTTCTCCTGCCTGTATCAAAGATTGCACCAACAGAGGCGCCCCTGCAAACCCACAAAACCCAAAAGATCCTCCAAGCAAGTTGGTACACGACGGAATTAAGAACCATGAAGCGCACCTGCAAATGACTCGAAAGGAAATGGTGCACTAGCACGGAGCCCACGGACCAAACAACTCTCAAAGCAGCCCTCAACCAATACCAGCCCCTCAGCGACCAGAAATCTCTTCACCCCCTCACCGAAACTCTGCGACTCCCTGGCGGACTTCTCCCACAACAAGATCTCCACCATCTACAGAAACATTGATCCCCAAGACACCGACCTCCTCAGCCATCTTGAACTCACGAATGAACAACACAACCATCTGCTCACCACCTGGGACCAGCTCACCATGCAAGACACTACAGCCATTATGACCTCCGTCCACTCAGGATCACCCACGAACCAAGCCCCCACCACATCTTAAACCTCAGGAGCAAGACGATCAGCATTGAGCTCACCTCCATCCTAAACTCATTGATCACCATGGCCATTTTCCCTGAAGAATGGAAGCATGCAGAGGTCAAGAAACCATCCACCGACCCCAACATCTCTCTGCTCCCCTTCCTAGCCATAGTCCTCGAGAAGGCCATCAACCGCCAACTTACAGAACACCTGGAGAACCACGACCGTCTGGACTCGTCCAAATCCGGATATCGCACCAACGACAGCATCGAAACCGGCCTGATTGTAGCCACAGATGACAACAGATCGATCCTCGACCAAGGTAAAATGGCGACCCTAATCCTCCTGGACCTCTCAGCAGCGTTCTACACAATGTCACACCACACCTTGATCAGAAGGCTCCACAACATCGGAATCCAAGCAGACACACTCAATTGGATCACCTACTTCCTCACAGGCAGAGCACAGTGAAGCCACCTCCCACCCTTCACCTCGGAACCTAAGAACAATATCTGTGGCGTTCCTCAAGGATCAGTCCTCAGCCCGACCCTGTTCAATGCCTGTTCGAGATTGCATGGACTCAACTTCCTATCCTATGCCAATGATACACAGCTCATCATCTCCTTACCAGAAGACTCCGCCACAACACTGATAAAATTCCGCAGATGCATGACGAACATCTTCGAATGGATGAGGGACAACTGCCTACAACTCAACACAGAGAATACGGAAGTGCTGATCTTTGGAAACACCTCCCCATGGAATGATGCCTTGTGGCCCCGGAACTATGACCGCACCAACACCGATTGACCACGCCCACAACCTCTGCATCATCCTGGACAGCAATTCTCACCTTGAAACAGTGAATCAACACAGTCTCATCCGCCTGCTTCCTAACCCTCCGCATGCTCCACAAAGCACAGGCCCTGGTCATCAACCGACTGGACTATGGCAACACACTCTATGCAGGAATCACCTCGCACCTCCTCTAGAGACTGCAGACGATTCAGAGCGCAGCAGCCAGGCTCGTCCTAGATCTCCTCAAGCGGACCCACATCACTCCCCACCTCAGGAAGCTCCACTGTCTCCACATTCATAAGAGATGCCAGTTCAAGATGCTGACCCACACCTTCAAAGCCCTCCACAACCAAGGGCCAGAGTACATCAACCACAGACTGAACTTCCACCATCCCTCCAGGCAACTGCACTCAGTCTCCCTCTGACTCGTCCACACCTCCCACATCCACTGCAGCAACAGTGGATGACGCTCCTTCTCCTACCTCATGGCCAAGTCCTGGAACGACCTCCCTCTTCATCTGCCGACCTCATCCTCTCTACTGGAAACCAGAAAAGGACTCAAGACTAGGTTGTTTGACTAAGCGTCGGCAGCATCACTCTCAGCACCTGAATACCCTTATGGATGATTAGCCGTGCAGTACAAATCTGGAATGAATGATTGATTGATACTTTAGGTTTTAGTTGGATTATAGATTGTTCCATTCTAAGTTGATGGTTGTTGGTTGGATTTCTAATAATTGGAGCAATTGGTAGAGTGTAGGGTGTCTTCGGCCCACACCTTCAAAGCCCTCCACAACCAAGGACCAGAGTACATCAACCACCGACTGAACTTCCACCATCCCTCCAGACAACTGCACTCAGTCTCCCTCTGACTCGTCCACACCTCCCGCATCCACTGCAGCAACAGTGGATGACGCTCCTTCTCCTACCTCATGGCCATGTCCTGGAACGACCTCCCTCTTCATCTGCCGACCTCATCCTCTCTACTGGAATCCAGAAAAGGACTCAAGACTAGATTGTTCGACTAAGCGCGGCAGCATCACTCTCAGCACCTGAATACTCTCATGGATGATTAGCCGTGCAGTACAAATCAAGAATAATTGATTGATTGATTGATACTTTAGGTTTTAGTTGGATTATAGATTGTTCCATTCTAAGTTGATGGTTGTTGATTGGTTTTCTAATAATTGGAGCAATTGGTAGAGTGTAGGGTGGCTTCGGCCTAATGTCTCATGGGAGGAGTTGTGCCACCCTTCGACTCTGTTATTTTTAATTTTTTTTGCTTGTTGTGCCATGGTGCACTCATATACATTCCACCATGGTATGTGATACTTGGGTTGGTGTTTTGGTATTCGTTATGGGAATGGTGCTGTCTGCCAACCTAATTTTCTTCAAAATAGTTCATTAGGTGATTTACTTTGTCTTTGTGTCGTTGGTACTAGGGTGATTATATTGCGCGATTGTAGTGGTTTCTTCTTTCAGTTACGGGGACATATGGTAGGGCAATTTGTTTTTTATTCCATAGGGAATTTGGCATTTGAAGAGTATTCAACACTTAGGGCCTAATTATGATGTGTGCGGTCGGACTGCCAGACCACTATTGCGGCGGTCGGGGGACCGCTGCGAAGCATGCGGTGGTACGACCACCGAATTTCAATAGAACCACCGGGCTGGTGGCCAGAATTCCGCGGTACCATGGAGGAGGCATACCGCGGCTACAGGAAAGTGTGGCAGCAGATGCTGCAGCTGTGCAGCACCTTCAGCACATCAGTACACCGTGTGCCATGCACACACAACAGTGCGAATATGGGGGGGGGCACTATATGTGCCCCCAGGCACATTTATCTCCGGGCTCCAACACCAGGGGGGACATGTCTGGGGCCCCCTCGATCACTTTCCGACAACCTTTACATGGTGGGATACCCGCCATGTAAAGCTTGTTGAAAAGTGATATCATAATCCCAACGGCGGTGCCTACCTCAGCACCGCCACAATTCATAGACACACTTCCGACCGCCACACTGTTGGGATCCTGGCGGTGTTTCGTCCAGCTAGTGTTGGTGCGACCTGTTGGACTGAAGGCGGTCGGACTGCCACCGATGGGATGGCAGCAGTCCAACTGCCAATAACGTAACCAGGCCCTAAGTGCTGAATTTTGGAGGTGTCTCCATATAATTTGGCTAAATTGATCGTAACACCCCTGTCTTTATGTGGGTATATATTTAAAATGGTACTAATCATTTTTGCTCTAAGTCAGTAATTATTTTTGGAAGATATTAATTGTTAGTTTTGGACTTTATTTCAATTAGGAGTTCATGGTATGTTGCACTTTGTTAGCTAAAAGTGCATAGACTAACAGTATGTTTTTGTTTTCGTATTTACCATGTATTGTGTCGATTTGTATGACTGGTGGAGGGCATGATTTAAACGTGCCATTCATAAGGCACATGTTGCATTACATTAATGTTAGCAGGTTGTTTTCTGTTGCATAAATAATTATTCTTCTGCCATTGTTGGTGTGTCATACATAAGGAAAGGTTTGTTGCTATGTATTACAGTTAATTTTTTGGGGATATTTTACTTTGGAATTGTTTGGGAGCAGCAGGGGTAGTTGTTGATTTTCTAGTTCTGTCTTTTAAAGTATTGGATACACTGTAGTTGGCCTGTAATATAGCCAGTAACTTTTTTAAATATATTTTTTAGAACTGTTAATGTAGGTTCCTCTGATCTGGCGCTAGCTTCCCTGAGGTCTTGTAATACATTTCTGACTTCAATTCCTGTAACATTTGGGGAATGATTATGCTCTCTTACATTTTCAACAGTTTTGTTTTTAGTCATAGCGCCCTCCCATAACATGCATATGAATAATACTTTGTATATTTCCAGTGCATTTTCTCACTCCTTTATACATTCTTTGCAGTATGTAGATCTCACTTGAGTCAATAACAGTTTTCCTTTCTGAGATTTGATGTATGGATGTGGGGTTTTCCAACATTTTATGTGTGGGTTTTAAAATTATATATTTATTATTTATTTTAAACAACTATATTTTTAAGTATCATTCTCATTTAAACATGCATTGCATTTTTTAATTTATGTGTATAGATTTCATGTTGTTGCATTTAGTAGAGATGTTTGTTAAGGGTTTTGTTTTTTGTTGGAAGGATTTGGTCTAGGTCCTTGATTTATTTCTGCTGAAAAAAGTATATTTCTTAGCATTATATGTTTGAAAATTATTTATGCATTTTTTAGGCTTTTTAATTTTAGTTCAATGTTCAAACTATAGATCTTTTTAGTTGATATTACACTGTTATATTTACTTACTTTTTAAATTATGTTTGTTGAGTTTGGCCTTCTGAAATGCTGGTACTCTTATTTTCTTCTTGTAATTTTCGGTTTTGTCCTGTTTCTGTGTACCATACTAAGCAAATATAAATCAAAAGTTTATCATAATTTTTTCTTTTACATTACAAGTTTTTTGGTTGGCATTATGTAGGGTCTGATTACGACCCTGGCAGTCACACCACCAGTCGCCGCAACGGCAGTTGGAAACACGTCACCAAGCCGGCAGCATTCTGACCGCCGCATTATGTGATCACCACGGGGCTGGTAGTGTGTCGGTGGCACAGCCATGGTGGTGGCATGCTTCAGCTCTAGGAGAGAGCCTGAAGCCAATGCCGGCCACACTGCTGCGCCTCCTGCAAGTCGGGCAGGCTGTTTCTATGCACCATGTTGTGCACGGCAAACAGTGCGCACACCAAACGTGCTGACATGGGGGAACAACATGGGTCCCAGCCCAGTCCACATGGGTTTTTTCACCCTGGGGCTCTTTACCTCCCCTTCCACCGACCTTTTCAAGGTGGTGTCCCCGCCATGAAAAGGTCCGTGGAAAGGCAGGTCATAATACCCACAGCAGTGCCCATGTCAGCACCGCCAGCATAGACCACCGCAGGAGCTCTGATCTTGGTGGTGGCAGCAGTCGGGAGGCGGTCTGGAGGCGGTCTCACTGCCTGCATCGTAATCCGGTGGTCGGACCGCCAGGTATGCGGGCGGTCGGACCACCAAAAAGCAACATCGGTTTCTGGACCACCAGGGTCATAATCAGGCCCTCTGTTATTAGTCATTTAATTTATATTACTTACTTTTTAGAATTGGTCTTCTTTTTGGAGGTGGATGTTTCATTTCTTCTTTGGACAATCCAGCAGAGTGGCGCTTTCCTGAAATGTTGGGGTTTTGCTATAAATTATTGCACATTGTAGTGTCCTTTTATAGTTGTTATTTAATTAGTAAAGTGTTGGTATTGGTTAGTTTGTTTTAAGTTTATTTTCATTGGGTGGTTTGTTTGATGTTCAAGTTTTTTTTAATGTTTAGTCCTTATTTGGTGAGTGTTTATGTGTAAATGTTATACATACATATATATTTGAAGTCATGCTTAAATAACATTTATGTATAGTTCATGTTTAAATAAATAATTGCTTTTAATAGTTGTTGTGTACGTTGCTTTTATTTTATATTTTAGTTTAAATGTTGGTTTAATGTCATTTTAATATTTTTTTGGTTTACGTATTTCATTTTCAGTTTTGTATACTTTTTATAAAACTTAGAAATATTTTGTTTAGTGTTTAGATATAAAATAATTATAAATATAAAGTTTAATGAGTTGTGTTATATTTTGCTGTTTTTTAAATTATTAATTTGGGGTATTTTAATGTAACTTATATTTGTGCAGTGATGTATCTATTTAACATGGTAATCATATTGTGTATGTCTTTATATTTTATGACGATATTTAGGTATTTTAGAGATTTTTTTAAAGGCAATATTTTTGCAGTTAACATTTGTGTAGTGTTGCTTAAGTATAGGGTTGCAATATTTTTGTAATCAATATTTTTTTGGTGATATTTGTGAATTTCGAAACTGATTTCCTCAATATTCTGTCGTACAACCTTGCCAGAAGACAGGTTAACAATACCCAAGCTCCCTACAGTACAACAACAGATGTCTGAGTTGATTGAAAGCAACAAGAACTTCCCAGTGATGAGTATAAGAGTCGTGAAGAGAAGTAAGCAGAATCCATACCAAAACAATTCTAGAAAAAGGAGCAAAAATGGAGCACAAATAGAGACAAAAATATAAAAACTAGAGGATGATAGCACCACCTACAAAAATAGCCAGAAGTGTTTCAAGTACCCACAGTACTACACCATGTGACAGGTTGATTACTACTATGCCCGTCTCACTGGTTTGGGATAACACCTTTGGAAACACAAGACAGGAGCCATCATGGATGCGGCAGAAGAAAATCGAAGTCCTTCCCATCTGGCCCATCCAATGCCTGGTTGGAAAACATGTCTACCAGGATGAACAGCATCCTCCCTTCACCGAAGCATTCAGCACTGGGGCAAAGAAGAACTTGGAAAAACCCACAGGGAATGGCACTATTCCAGCCTGGTCAGAATTATGAGTGGCTTGAGCACGCTGCCCAGGATCAGCTGAAGACCATGCTTGTGGTGGTGAAGGCCAATTCTGTAATAGACTAGAATGCATAATGTACCTTCCTCAAATTAATGTTAACATTCACTGTTCCTGTTGCTTCTTCTCTGTTTACTGTGTGCCTCCCTTTCAGTTTGAAAGATGTGCTACTTTCTATTTCTTCCATATGCATAAACTCTTCCAAGCTTTTCATAGGGCCGCTGAAATTATACTATTCTTGGTCTGCTGTGTTTTCTGCATGATTATGAAATTGCAGTATTTGCCACATAATCCACCATCTGCTGCATAATTTGCAGATTTTAATTTAAACATGTTGTTATCTAGTTCAAGCGGATTAAATGTTACTAAAAACGTGGTCATGTGTTGGCGTGCAATGGAAGGCTCTACATAAAGCTGACTGGTAACCTTTTAGTTATTTACTGCTGAATTGGGTTTTAACTGGTGCTAATAAAGTGATACCTTTGTCCAGACACTGTTACTGTGTAAAAATGATAAAAGAATAAAGTAACACTATCACAAAACATGTCGCATTGCGCCACATAATTTGCCTTTTCTTGCTGCATAATTCAGTCAACCCTGCCACATAATGTGGTTCGCCCATGTGACATAATTCCAGTGGCCCTACTTATAACCGTTCCTCATCCCTTCTAGCTTGTATCAGTGGCAGCTGGCACAAGTAAGAGCGGTGAGGCGGTGGGGCGGGGGCAGGGCGGGGAGGGGTTCAGGGAAGTTGACAGACGAAGGGATAAGTAAAATTAGATAAATAAATAAAACCACTTACCTTGTGCTCGTCGCATTGCTTTGTCAGTGACACCCACCCAGCCTCACCACCTCACCGCTCTTACCTGTGCCAGCTGTCACTGGCTTGTATCCTGCTCTTGTTTTTTTTATTCTTGAAATTCAGCTAACTTTTAATTTTGTTTTTCATATTTTATCTTTGTGCTCAGCAAAAATCACCTTGGCTACCCAAGAAGAACTGGATGAACTGAGTGTGTGTGTGTGTGTATATATATATACACACACACATATATATATATATATATATATACATATACATATACATATATATATATATATATATATATATATATATATATATATAGATAGATAGATAGATAGATAGATATATATAGATATATATATATATCATAAAAAATGACCTTCCCTCAGTGGTCATGAACGAGGCGCACGCTGGCGAAATTGATTTTCATTATTTATTATGTCACACGAACTCCCTCGGACAGACGCGTTTCGGCTGCACGCCTTCCTCAATGTCACTTGTTTGGGGAAAACGGCGTCATTTTTAAAATAAAATGTTAAAATCATTAACATAGAGAGAGGGCAAAACATTTCATTCGGGGAGTAAAAATCAAGGTAGGACATGTAAACAATACTGTTCTTGTCAGTCATCATGGCGGCCATTCTGGAAGCTTCAACTCAATTCATTATACTTCCTCAGTCCTTTCTGGCCATACAAATTACATCATAAACCTCAAGTAATTAATATTGTTATAACATCATAATACACATCCGATAAATCACGCCCTGAATGGGCATTCTCACCAAAAACTGACGTTCCAAATTCTTTTTTTACTTTATCCTTGTTGGAACACTAGTTTCAGTGAGCACTAATTCTGCCCTGAATGGGCTATCTTTACTGTGGGGATATATATTTCTCACGCCATATGACTGCATTATTATCCTTTAAATTTCCTCCTCTCTTACAATGCCTACTACCCAAATTGATCTTGTCTCAGCAAACACAAATTCTCACATTTTACATAAATGAAAATTATTTATAATTCCTTACGTGGACCCTAATCTAGTCTAAATGGACCCAAAGCTCCTCTTCATTATTTAATCCTCGTGGGCTCTTAGTCTGTAGCGCAACAATATAGCGCGATTCCAACTTCCTAAGTTTTCTTGTTCTGTCCCCTCCTCTCTCGTTATTCGGGACTTGATCTAAACAAAAAAACTTTAGCAGATTCGAATTAGACTGGTGTTTCTCCTTAAAATGTCGTGCCACAGGGTACGTTACATCGTGGTTTTTAATTGCACGCATGTGCTCTAATATCCTCTTCTTCGTACGATGTATAGTACTCCCAACATAGTTTTTGCCGCACGGGCATGTCAAACATTATACTGTGTATTCTGAATTACAATTCATAAGTTTCCCAATCTTATGCTTACTTTTCCTTCCTGGAATACTAAATTCTCAGATTTTTTGGCTATTCTTACAAGCCTTACAGCTCATGCATGGGTAAAACCCTGTCACTAGATCTTTTCTTTTTGGTCCCTTTGTGAAATGGCCCCTGACTAATTGATCTTTAAGCACAGGGCCTTTTCGGTATGTGATCAGGGGACTAAGTGGAATTAAAGGTCCAATTACATTATCTGTTTTTAGAACCTTCCAGTTCTTTCTAAAAATCTGAAAAACTTCTGTCGATCCGGTGGTGTATTCTGTAATCATTCTAACCATCCCTTCTGATTCTGGAGTGTATAAAACTGACTTGTTTGATTCAAGCAATAGGTCCTTCCTTTCTATCTTACCAATCTTCCTTTCTGCGTTGATCAATGTTTGTTTTCTATACCCACGATTTTCAAATCTCTGTAATGTATTACTACTCTCTTTTTGATATTCCTCTTCTCGTGAGCAATTCCGCTTCAACCTTACCAACTCTCCATAGGGAACCCCATTTATAACGCTTTTAGGATGGAAACTATTTGCGTGTAATGTGCTGTTCCCAGCTGTGGGTTTCCTATAGAGAGTTGTTTCAATCCTGTTCTCCTCTATATACACCATCAGATCTAAATATGGTACATTCGTTTTGCTAATACATTCTGTGAATCTTAGGTTCATGTCATTATCATTCAGTATAGTTACATACTCAGTTGCTTCTTCTATCGACCCCCTCCATAGAATAAAGAGGTCATCGATATAGCGAGACCATAGGACTATTTTATCCAGCCATCTCTCGTTCTGTCCTGCCCAGGCCACGTGCTTCTCCCACCAGCCCACGAATAAATTTGCGTAGCTGGGGGCGAAGCACGTGCCCATCGCAGTACCCTGCTGTTGGTGATACAGTTCTCCTGCGAATAGAAAAATGTTATTTTTAAGACAATATGTTGTCAATTCTATCAGCATAATGTTGTGTTCATAGTACTTTAGATTTCGTTTTTTTAAGAAAAATTCTGTAGCCTCCAAACCCTTCTGATGTTGTATACTCGTGTAGAGGCTTGTAATATCCAAAGTCATCAACAACATATCTGATTCCCATTGAATGTTTGCAATAATGCGCAGAAAATCCTTTGTATCTCTTACATAAGAGCTTAGATCCACCACCAGTGGTTTTAAAAAACAGTCAATATAAATAGAAGCATTTTCCAACAAACTGTTCTTAGAAGATACTATTGGTCTCCCGGGAGGACTGGATATACTCTTGTGCACTTTTGGGAGATGATAGAAAGTAGGTATTTCAGGTGTCTCACAATATATAAATTTAAAATCCGCTTCTCTCAATATCCCTTTTTTTCTCCATTTTTGTGCCAATTCATGAAAGTCTCGTATACTTTTGTCATACTCCATGTATGTTGTCAATTTATAACACTTATTGTCCGAGAGTTGCCTCTTTGCTTCATTGTGGTATACTATTTTATCCATTATCACCACATTGCCTCCTTTGTCTGATGCTTTAATTATTATATTGTCGTCCGCATTTAAATTGGTTATTATTTTTCTCTGTGCTACTGTTAGATTTTCCTGGCTCAGATTTGGACCTCTTGCTTGCAATTTTCTCAGGTCCTCTATTACCAAATCCTGGAATGTATCAATGGCATCATATGGTGTTTGTGGAATAAAGCGTGATTTTTTCTTTACAGTACTCGCGGCTCCAGTTTGTGTGATTCCTATTTCATCCAGGAATTCCATTGTTTCACTCCTGTTTCCAGGGACACTTTGTGTCTCAGTTTCAAGTTCTCTCAAGGTACGGAGGGCTTCCAGTTCCATTCCTGTTAGGAGATCTTGATTTTCCATAGCACTTTCACTTCTTACATCATGTACCTTTGGATGTAATTTATGTATTTTCATCAGTTTCAACTTTCGAATATATTTATACAAATCTATCCTTACATTTGTGTAATTGAATTGTGTTGTGGGACAGAAAGTCAATCCTAATTCAAGCACTTTAGTTTCTTCCAATGTAATTTTTCTGCTTGATAAGTTGACGACAGTCTTTTTTCTTTCTCTTTTTCTTTCCCTAAGGTCTGCGTTACTTTCGCTTCCCTCCCCGTTTGCTCCTTGTCACTCGTCCCACCGGGGATGTATCGTTTCCCTTTCTTTCCCCGTCTGGTTTTTCGTTTCTTTTCTGTGGGGGTGTGTTCTGGCTGCGGGCGCTGTTTTGCTTCTCTCATAAGTTGATATTCGTGAAAAAAGTAGTTGTCGTCAATCCTGGGGCTTTGTCTTTTCTCCTGACAGATTGTTCTCCTTCAGATACCTCAACTTCTGATTCTGAGGTGTCTCTTGAGGATATTTCACTGGTTTTTTGTTGCATCAGTTGTTTTCTTGGAGCATCATATTTTCTCGCGAATGTTAAAATTCTTCCCGACTCATAATCTTCCTCATCCCAAAAAAAAAAAAAAAATATATATATATATATATATATATATATATATATATGTATTATATATATATATTTATAACGAAGCCAAACCTCCCATAGTTTTTCCACAGCACAACAACAATTTAGAACCTGTTGTAACAATTAATAGAATTCATTGACACCCAGACGCACCCAGAAGGCGTTTTCAAACTTTGCAATTCTCTGATGCATTAAACTGAAATGAAATGCATATTTTTAAAAGTAATTATTGATTTACATAGCCTGCAGAACAGAGCAATTTCTTGTGTTAGCCCAATAAATGAGATACAGAGGAGTTGGGAGTTGATACAGAAATCATTTATCCCCTAGCCCACACTGGCAACCTAGAGGCATATTTACGAGGGCCTTGCATCCTGCTTGCACCACACAACGTGGTACATGCACGAGGCAAAGCTCCAAGTGATAGCTAAGAAGCCACGCAAAGACACTTTGCATGGCTTTGAATGGCTTCATAAATATGGAGTAGTGCAACGCAGAGCAAATTGCTGCATTGCATTACTATGCGTCAGGGATGAATTCCATGGGCATTGCGGAGAGTGTTCCTGCGCAAATCCCATGGTTTTTGATGTATTCCCAGATTTACCAAACCTGGGAATGTGCCAAAAAGATACGCCTCCCCAGCTGAGGCGCAAAGAGGAGCAATATCTTTATTTCTCCTAGTTTTTTCCTCTTTCTATGTGTGCAGCAAACATAGAAAGAGGAAACACCTCTATGGATTGTTTTTGTGTTGGAAGGTGCCCCTTCCTGCACAAAAACAATCCTGCATGCAACCTATGCACCCTTGCACCATGGTGCAAGGGTACCAGCATTTGCACTAGGCTGCTGAAATGGTGCCAGCACAAGAGGAAAGGACAAGAATGCACTGTATTGGATTAATATGGTGCATTCCTGCCCTTTCCCTGCGATGCAGGGCAGCGCAGCAAGGTAACTTGCTGCGCTGCCCTGCACCACCATTCCAATAAAAATGCCCACTAGTACATATAAAGAATTGGTACAAATTCCAGGTCGAATGGACAAAAAATTATGGAAAGATTTTTAAATGTTATTCTGGGATAAGGAGACATATAATTCAAAATAACAATATGAAGGTTTTTCTCTGGGGAATTTTTTAGGCCTAATAGAAATTTTCATTACGCTGGTGTAAGCTCATGTAATGTCCGGCATTTTGCGTTACACTTATTAAGTGCCCACAATTACGCCATTACACAATGTCATGTCATTTTCTGTCTGTTCGGGGAATAATCATATCGTGGTAGCACGGGAAGAACATGAACGAACAGACCTTTTGTGCTTGCTGTTCGCATCATGTGCGATTTAGCACTATTTTTTTGCGCAAAATGTATCCTTGCTTCTAAAATGGATGCGAGTACACATTTGATACAAAAAATAGCTCTAAATGCTGGGTTTGCGGTCTGCACAATTTTACTTAAATTTCCAGATATTTTGCAACCTTCTGGAGTTGGGGCTGTTGTGGTTACAGAGAAGAAATAGGATTACATACATTTAAATATGTTCCCAATAAATATATGTTTTACCAGAACTAAACAGCTAAAGGAAACTTTAGATGAAAATGAAATGTTGATTTGTTAGTTATTACTGGAGGCTACTATCTGTGCAGTGCCAAATATGACCTTTCTGAATTTGAGGTACAAGATAGGATCAGATGTATTCCAACCCAAAGAGTACTGTTCCAGATATAATTGTCTATTGGGATAAGCATCTAGGAATGACTAATGAACAGTGGCGGCCAGCACAGGTAAGAGTGGTGGGCGGTGGGCCGGAGCAGGGGTGAAGTTGACAGATGACGGGACAGGTAAAATGTAATAGAAAAATGAATAAAACCACTTACCTTGCGCTCGCCGCATTGCTGAGTTGGTGATATGGCAAGCGCAAGGTAAGTGGCTTCATTTATTTATTTATTTAATTTGACCTGTCCCGTCGTCTGTCGACTTCCCCCCACCCCACCCTGCCCCGCCTCGCCACTCTTACCTATGCCGGCCGCCACTGCTAATATGAGCTTAAAAGCCTAAATGGGTACTCCCTTGAGACCTCCCCAGCAGAATATTCCCATTTTCCTATAGATGAAATTGCATAATGAATTATAACTTCATGCATGTCACAAAGTTGTTTCAATGTCAATATTTCAAAATGGTCCCTTGTCTAGAAAGCAGTCACAATGCTCAGTTGGTTGGATTAAATTGTCCAGTTCAAAAGTTGAGTAGGGCTGCTGATATGTATTTCTAAGTAGCTTCTCGAGGAGCATGAATAATGGATTGCCAACAGGGCCAGACTGGCTGTAGCACGCACCAGGTGTTTCCCCGGTGGGCCGCCGTTTTTGTTACTGGGGGCTCGGTATGCGTGACGCAAACCTTAAGTTAGATTTATGAAGCCATGCAAGACCACTTTGCATGGCCTTGAGCGGCTCCATAAATCTAGAGTAAAGCAACACAGTGCAAATCCTGCCCTTGGCTTACTCTGCGCAAAGGAGGCGTTCCATGGACGTTGAGTTGGTGTTCCCACGCAACTCCCATGGTTTTTGACACATTCACAGAATTACCAGAACTGGTAGACCTGGGAATGTGCCAAAAAGATAAGCCTTCCTACTAGAGGTGTAAAGAGGAAAATATATTTATTTCTCCTCGTTACTTCCTCTTTTTATGTGTGCTGCATTCTTCAGCACACTTATAAAGAGGAAAATGACTCAGGGGATCGTTTTTGTACAGGCAGGTGCCCCTTCCTACACAAAAATAATTGTCCTTACAACGCAGGCACCCTTGCGCCATGGTGCAGTGCAGCAAGGTGACTTGCTGCGATGCACTGCGTAACTTGGCCATAAATATGGCCCGTCGTGAATGACTCCCAGTTTAAAAGACAAGAACCCTTTGTTATCGTACAGTTTATCAACGCATTGCATTGCTAGTCACTGGATGCAGACTGTTTGCAAAAAAATTTATTAGTAGAGCTTAGAAATTGGGTTCAGCACAATAAGCTGATTCAGCACATCAAACGACACATCAGAGAAATGTGTTTCATGTTTCAAGGCATTACAGCATTCGCATTACTGGCAAAATTAGTTTTGTGCTGGGGAGGGCACAGTCTCTTTGTCTGCAATGTTGAGCAGATCAAAATCCACTCTAGTCCAAGCTAATATAGTTAGAAATACATCAGTCACTGCTTTCTCTGATAACTGAACCCTGGGTGAGAATTAAATTGGTGCAAGCAACCACATACAAAAATAAGAACTGGATATGGGCTGAAGCAGGGATGCTTGTGTTTTTGTTCATTTTATTTAGTCTCTACGCAGCTGGTATTTGAACCCTGCATCAGCTGCATGGGCAGAAATGTCACGCCTGATTATAAATTTGAAATTTTCATATGCTGGTCGCTTTTATAATTAGATCTTAAGCTGGAAAGGTTTTTAAATATATTAATATTTCATGTGGTCTTTCAGGAATATTTTTTCCAGGCTGGGCCTCGAAATACGTTTGGGGTGTTTGCTGCAAGATTGATCCCATAATCTTTTTGAGCACAGTATTTTTCTGTAGTGTGAATTTGTTTGCTTTCATGTTGTGTACAGATTTTTCAGGAATACTAATAGTTGGAGATTATTGATACCAGGCCTGCTCTGTAGTCATTCTGCCGCTTCCACTGCTACTTTATTGATTTTTTCGAGTTGATGTATTTGTTTATCAATCTTATCCAGTCTAATTTATGTAGGAAGTGTGCCGCTAACCATAATATCCATCTGTTCCTAGAGCGCTCCATGGAATTCTTTGAGTTCCTGAATGGCTTCTCTGTTTTTTATCTTTCTAGAGAAACTTTCTAAGTTTTGTTACATTAGGTGATACATTTTGATCAATTTGTGATACTATTGCTTGAGGAATTGTCGTGTGATACTGAAGCATCGCTATCCTTTAAGACACATTTTTCATTAGTAGTTTATGTTTATTCTTTTTTTTTCTTTTTTCTGTCTCTTTTCTTTCTTCTACATATAAGAAACTTCTTTTGAGAGTGTGTTTGTTACTGTCCATGGAGTTTTTCTGCTCGAAACTTTTTATTTTACTCTTTTTAGAAGCACCGCATGTTCTGCAATTGCTTTTCACAGTGTTGAAGTTAGAAACTGTTGCCTATTTTTGTGTCATTATCTTTGGCCTACAGTCTCATAGAGTTTCATCATCAGCTTTCTGATTGTTGGCTTCCTGTTAGTGCACTTTGGTACATTCATTGCCTGAGCTTTCGAGATTTTCTGTTTCAGAGCTAGGCTCAGTTTCTAACATTGTTGCAGTTTGGGGGGCTTATTCATTAGAACCAATGTTGTAATTAGGCCTCCCGGTTTTATGGTATTTATTTTTTTAACATTTCCATCGTATTTATCCATATTTATTTTTTACCCAACTTATTGGTATTTATATATATTTAGTTTGTGGTTTCAGAGCAAATGGAGTTGTAAAATGGTAAATTTCCACATTTATTTAACTGATAAACTTGCACTTTTACGCCTGTCACATTTAGCAAATTAGGCAGGCAAGAATAACAAAACACTACACCCACAGGAAAATATTAGCATTATATACACATTTATGTTTCACTATGCCTATAATTAAGGACATTTCAGCTGTTGGCCTGGAATACATGAAGAACACCATTGAGAGTCACTCACAAGAAACATTTGAAAATGAATATAGACAGGAAAAACATTGTTTTCTGTCTGTATCTGTAAAAATCAGTGAAAACGGAAAATTGGGAGATTTAGGGCCAAATTACGATGTCGGGCTGCCCAACCCTGTCTCGGTCCTGGGACCGACCAAGCTCTAGTCGGGGGTCATGACCACCTAATGAGGATGTGAATGAATACTGTTCAGTCGCATTACTACATTTCCCTATGGGAGCATGCATTACGGCCGTACGTGCTCCCATAGGGAAATGGGAGGTGCTGTTCATCCCTGCCTCGGGGTGCAGGGATTAACAGGGGGGCACCATAGGCACCCCTCGGCCCCCAACCGGAGGTCACACACACAAGGGGTCCCATCTGGGGGCCCCCAAACACACCTTCTGACATGGTTTCCATGTCGGAAACCGTGCATTGTAATCCCAAGGGCGGAAAGGTCCGGCAGTTGGGATTACGAGCCTGTTCTGACTGGCCAACGGGCTCCTTGAGCCCGTCGGAAGCCAGCCGGAATGACCGGGCAGTTTAGTTTCCGACCGCCAGCATTGTAATGCGACGGTCGTAAAGTGAACTGAGGGGTCGATTGCAATGCTGCCTACAAACGCTCCGACTGACGGTCTGAGCCTTTCCGGGCCACATCGTATTCGGCCTCTTAATTTTAATATGGCAATTAAGGTCTAGAAGGGAGTTTTTACACTGGCCCATTTTTGTATTGGCTACTTTCCTCTCTTGTGCTAAAACATTTTTTACAGCATAAGTCTGTTTATAGGTTTTCACAGCTATGAGCACGTGCAGCTTTGTGGCTACTGATCCCCTTTGAATAAAAATCTTCTATCCTGCTTAACTAATAGTGATATTGAACAATCAAATGAATGCCAACTTTTTAGAGGGAGGGCACAAAAAGAAACAAAATAGTATAAATGCTAAAAATGCACTGTTGACCTCCTACTGTCGGGTTAGAACAGTCACGAGTAGGGATGCAGCTAAGGCGTTCTTCCTAGTAAGAGGGGCTTCCCAAAGAAGGGTATGGCGGGAGGTGGAGTAGTGCCCTCAACTGAAGGGAGAGTGGCACTAGGTAGCATGGCAGTGGGGGTAAAAAATAAAGATAAAAATATGATTCCTGCCACCACAAGGCCATGATCTAAAGTACCATAAGATGCTTTGAATTTAACCAAAGAAAATTAGGTTTGCTAGTTGGAATGTACATAGAATTAGCAATAGCAGGATAAAGGGCTTGTTATGGATGCTATTTATAAAGTAAATTCAGACATATTCTTACATCAACAAATGTAAAAAGAAATATGGCTGTACTAAAAATGCAGTTACTAGCCTAAATCATGGCTAGCTGCATTAGTTTCCTTTGAGGAGTTGATAATGATATATAAAAGGGGGACTGCAAGATAACACAGATCACCCTAAATGACAGTGTGCTATTGCACAGTTTGTTTAGCATGAAATTCGAGTTTTACATTAATGAGTATGTATTGCCACAGCCATCCTTCATAGGGTCCCTTTAGGAACAAAGATTGAAATCAAAGATCCTTCCCAATATTTATCCAATTATTCCATGTTATATATGCAGATTCCTTGGAAGACTAAAACACATAAAGGACTTGAAAATGAGAAGTAGTCTATAAATAAACAACTGGCCTGTAGGTGGATATCTAAGCACATTAATCCATTTCTAGACATTTGGGGGCCGATTCCGATCTCGGCCGGTAGGGCTCCGAATCGGATTTGGCTTAACCGGATCCGATTCGGAGCCCTATTTCCCGACCGATTCGTACGCGCATCCGGGCGAGCGAGAACGATGCGAAATCGCCGACCGACTCGTCCGGGCATCCCGACCGCCTCGTTCCCGGGTCGAACCGCACCGACCGACTCGCTCGGACTCGACTCGCACCGCGCAATGGAGACGTTCCCCGGCCGGGTAAGTACGATGCGCGCCGTGAGCAGTCCGACCGAGCCGAAAGAGCAGTCGGAGCCGTACTTTGGGGGTCCGTGTCGGACCCCCCTGTACGCGTAGCCGCGCGAGTCGCACACAGGAAGGACCCATGGGTCCCCCTACACGTGCATGTAAGGCGCGACCCGCATCGATGCGTACTCGCTGTAGGGGGCGCCCTTGTTCGCGTCGTGCCCATTGAGTCAATGGGAGCCCGTGTACGCGTTGTACGACTGGCTCCCATTGACTTCAATGGGAGTCCGACCGAATCGAGTCCGATGGCATACGTGCGCATCGTACTCGTTCGGTCGGGCTGCTAGGGTCCGATTCGGTCGGAAATCTCTCCGAGTCCGGCTCGGTCGGAGAGATTTCCGGCCCGAATCGGAATCGGCCCCTAAGTTGGGAGCAATCAATATTTTTACAGCTGTTAATTCTTGCACGATTTTTATCACCTTTATTAGACACATCTAAATAACTTACAACAGATTCAATAAAATAGCTTACTTTATTATATCAATATAGAAAACAAATAGTAGACTAAGAGCAATAAAAATCAAAAATGTTGAACAGCATATTGACCAAACAAGAGATCCTATACCTAAGCACATTTTAAAAGATCAGTGACAAATTTCAATATCTTTGAGAAATTTTATAAATCCTTATAAAAGGAGAACAAACGTATAGAAAAAGAGTGCTTTGTAAAATATTACATGGAACTTCTAATACTAACTCTCTCATTAATTAACCAGGCCAGAAAAAAAACAATGAAAATTAGAAACTTTCTAGAATCTTTAAAAAGGATTAAACACTAGAAAGCTACAGTCTAGATGTACTTCCACATAAGTTCTTAAAAACACTAAAAACACCGTTAGCACAGTTTCCTATTGTATGGCTTCCAAGATATGAAAAAAGAGAATATTCAACAAAGCTCGAAGCAAGTAGATGTATTGATCTTTATCAAAAGAAACGTGTTATTGCCTCTTCAGGAACAAAAATAATCTCTGCTGCTTTTTCAAGCTCTCAGAGCATAACTAAATGACAATGGATGGCTTCTTTACCTCCAATTTATGACCATTGACCTACTGAATTCCATGATTATGAATCAATGGAAAACTATTTATGGAGAAAAGGAAAGGAGACATTTCAGAAGAATCTAGTTACATTTTGCAATTTTGTGAAAATTCAAGCAAAGTTTATACAATGATATGCCCACTTGTTCTAAACAAACATCTATTTAGAATATAAATTACTATTTTATTTACTATTTTCTCTCTTGATTACATTTGCTATCTTCTTTTCCTTCTTTTTTAAATTATGTTTGAACACGTCTGCTGGGATTTCTGGTTTGTCTTTTTGGCTCTTATTCAAGATCTGGACTAATTATTACTAGATTCCTAAACTGAGCTTGCTGTCTCCAGTTTTATGTTTTCCTATTCTTTCTTTGTACCTATCTCTTGAGAGCCATATCACAGTGAAAATGAGGCATTCTAACCTATTTCTTGGTGAAGTTTGGAGTAAGCAACACTTGTAAAATAATAAATCGAATCAAGATCCCATAAGTTCAAATCTCTCCACTACAAGTAAGATGGTAGAGACAATTGAGTGGTCAACTAAATTTTGAATGGAATTATAAAGCTTTCTCAAGATCTGAGGTTTGCCTTTCAGTGCTTAGTGGGCGCATAGGTGCCATACTCCAAACTCAAACACGCTAAATTTATTCCGAAGAAGTAAAGGCTAACAGTGGTTCCAGAGCATAAGTGTCGCTTGAGGAAAGTCTTTGCATCTCTGGAAGACATCGGCACCCAAAGGCAAATTATATTTTGCGTGAGTCTACAGAACTCTCACATTGCTTGGAGATGGTAACAGGCATTTTGAACTTGCTGGGTATAAGTTCTTAATGATTCATTGTATCTTTCCTAGGCAATAGAGATACTTTGTTGCTATGATCTGGACTGTCATTCCACAACTTGTGGAAGCTTTGGAGATTGTCTGTTTTACTTTGCAATTGTGTGCAGAAATGAAAGCTGATCTCAGAGATTGTTAGACCTGGTACCATTGGCGTGAGTCTCCCTTTCACTTTTTTCTGATTGCCTCCTCTGTTTTTGATCTGTTTGCTGGTTTTAGATGCTTTGTGCACTGTGCCACTGCTATTCAGTGCCACAGTGCAAGTGCTCCCTATGTTAAATTGATGTATTGATTAATGACTCCATGATTGGGTTATTTGATTTACTTGTCAGACCCTAGTATAGTGCACCAGGTGTGCCCAGGGTCTGTAAATCAAATGCTGCTGGTGGGCTTGCAGCACTGGTTATGCCACCCACAGAAGCAGCTTGTAAAGTGTGTCTCAGGCCTGCCATTGCAGAGCCTGTGTGCAGTCTGTGACTGCCATGTCGACTTGGCAAGTGCACCCACTTGCCAGTCCCTAAACCTTCCCTTATCTTCATATCAGACACCCCTAAGGTAGGCCCAAGGGCAGGGTGCCTTGTAAGTATAAGGTAGGACATGACCTGGTGTGTGTGGCATGTCCTAATAGTAAATTACAGCCATTTTCGTTTTTCACTATTGCAAGGCTACCTGTTCCCCATAGGCCAGAATGGGCAGTTTGTTTATTACACCTTATAATCCTAACTGACCCAGGGAACATGGTAGAAATTCGAGTTTAGTATGCCTGAACTCAGAATTATAAAATACATATTTTAGTAAAGTTGGTTTCAACATTCTGTGTTTGAAAATACCACTTTTAGAAAGTAGGTATTTTCTTGCCTAACTGTCCAAGCCTGCCTCTGCTAGGTTGTGTATTGTGTGTCTGGCTTTGTGAGTGACAGGGGCTGGGGGATTCCAGGAGACAGGGTGAGTCAGCACAGGGCTGAATAGAGAGATCTGCATGTAGATGGGTGGGAGGAGTTGCACCTGGAATCTGAATAGGGCTGTGCCTTCCCTCCACAATGCTGGCTCCATCTCCTGTGGTGCGTCTGATGTCCCTGGCCTACTCTGTGAAAGGAAAGAAGGAGTCTTGTCAACAAAGTGCTCCAGGACTGACAAGAACTGGTTTGGACTGGGTACAGGCCCCTCTACCTTCAGAGGACAAAGGATTTAGGGGTATAAATATTGGGGCCCAGACCCCAGAACTTTAGATCACTTCTGGAACAACAAGACGAACCTCTGCCAAGGAGAAGAACCAAAGGAAGCTGTAGGAGTTGGACTGCCCCCCTGCCAGTGTGCTGTGTTGCTGGGTTGGCCTACAGTGGTGTCTTCAGTGCCAAGGAGAGGAGAAAGGAACTTTGTGTGTACTTTCATCATCTTGCAGAATATTACTCCAAGGGCTTGATGTGAGCTTGCCTCCTGACCGAAGTCCCAGGGATACCAGACTTCACCCCCTTCTGTTTGCCTGCATCTGGAACTTGCTGTTCTGGTGCTACAGAAGGCTGCTCCGACTTACGACGCTGGCCCGATGCCTGCTGCTGTGCCGCATCGACTCCGAAGCCGACATCATCGCGGAGCCGATCGTCGACGTGGGTGGTCAAGAATCCATCGACATCGTGACATCGTACGGAACCGTGGCTTCGGTGCCATCGTGACGTCACCTCCTCTCCGGTCAGGAACCGACACCTCCCCTGCCTACGCAAGCATCCAGGTCCCGACGTATCATCTCCTCCAAAGCAAGGAACCGATGCCGCAACGCGCCAACGACGCCGCACCTCCCCGACGCCGTGAGCTGTCTTTGTTTTCGCTTTTCCAAGGTACTGTTCTTTGTGGGTCTGTTTTGACTCCGGGCCCGACGCCGCGCACCTTGCGGTCGGCGCCGTACTTTGGGATTTCTTTGACCTCGACGTCGTGATAACTCCAGTTGGGGTTATTTGTTGCTAAAGACTGCGTTTAAGTGAAGAACTTATTTTTAAACCATTTCTACCATCTTGAAGTATTATTGATTACAGTATTGTGGATTTTTGTCGTTTGTGGTCTTGTGATAAATCTATATAAAGTATACTTATTTTTATAAAACCTGTGTGATGTCCATCTGTAGTGTTTTCACTGTATTACTGGATGTGTTCACAAATGCTTAACACACTGCCTCTGAGATAAGCCTGTCTGCTCGTGCCAAGCTACCAAGGGGGTGAGCAGGGGTTATTTTAGTAGTGTATCCCCCTTACCCTGACTAGAAGCACGGGTCCCTATTTGGTCAAAGGTGTATACCCTTGCCAACTAGAGACCCCCAGTTCTAACAGAGATGTATTTTAAGAATTTAAGTTATAATTGGAAACAACTGTGATAGTTTAAATTCTGATTTTGAATTATCTTGGAGGAATATAAAACTGTATTTTTGTTGCACATTACTGGATTCTGTTTATATGATGAAATGAAAAGGTTTATCTTCACTTTAAAAGACTGTTGAAATATTCACAGTGCACATGTTGTATTTAAATTATTGATACATGTCAAGGGAAAAGACACATTCGTATTAATGCAAGCTATATAATTCTGGTGAATGTTTGATATATTTTACGAAAAGACAATCATTGATTTTATATGAGCACCTGTGAATATGTATTCACAAATTAGAAGGTTATTGCCTTGTCAGAAAAGGCAGTGAGTTTATGTCAAAGGCTGTGTAACTTTAAATTTTTTTGTTCCAGTTTTCAGAATTATCAGTGTTTTACTTTAACACAGAGATTCCGAAACAGAGAATATTATGAAGGTATCAGTTCCATAAAAAGTGATAGATTATTTAGCAATTAGATACAAAAGATATTCAAATTGTCTTTACATATCCACTATGAGCCGTAGATGTCAGTGTCAAGCAAAGTGATGAGTCAGAGTGGCAATATCCAGCATTTCTGTTTTCTTTCTTATCTCAGTCACCTTCCTCAGGTTTATCGTTAACTGACTTATTGCTAATGTGTATGGTTGACTGTGGATACAGAGAAATCTGGAAACATTCAGTTCTCCCTTTAAATCCAAACTACAAGGTTAGTGTTTTCTGATAGAACATGAGGACCTTTTTACAAAAAAAGGACATAGCAAATATCCTGATCTGTGGGAACTGTCTCTGATAAAATTAGGAGGTAGTCTGATTTATGTGGTCAATTTATTGAAACTTGACACAATACCTGTTATTTCACAGAGACATATATTAGTACTGGAGGACTACAACTCAGGAAATCTGGAGGTAAATATGACAAAAACTAAAATCAAGTCCTGTTGTCATAGATGACTGACATACATAGAATATGGGAAAGAACAAAACTGGCGAGTCAAGCAAAATAATTATCCTATATAAACGGTTAAAATAGCATGCCTATACATCCTCTTTGAAACAGCTTTCAGTACGGCTGGAAGTGCTTTTAAAAGAATTAACTTATAAAATGGAGATAGAAAAGTTCTACGAGTTCTTATAGCTATAGATAGCAAATTACATCCTATGCTGCTTTATGGATCACTGTTTTTCCAGTATAAATAATAAAGTCTCAGCTAAATTGGTAGTTAATGGTATACAACGTATATGCAATTTACAGCACTCAACTCCTCAGTGCCAAGGAAGAGTTGAATGTTGACTGACATCACAGGCCGCGCAGCGGACAGGCACTTCATGTTAAACTTTTTACAATGCAGTTAAGATGGAAAATTCCCTATAAAAAGGCAGATATGTTTATGTTTAGGGGTTTTATATAGCGCATAGCTGCCCAGGGGCTTCCCAGCGCTGAGGAGCAAGTGATAGCAGGTGGAGCATCGAGTTATCCCGGGAACAGCCATGTCTTCAGTTTTCTCGTGTAGCTTCTGTGAGTAGTCTAAGTTCTTTAGGCATGGAGTTCCAGAGCTTTGGCAGTAAGTGCGAGAATGATCTACATCCCCATCTAGATTGCTTTATCCTAGTGGTCTTGATGAGACGATCTGAGGAGGATTTTAGGGCTCTTTTGGGTGTGTATGGGGTGATGAGTGCTCTGAAAGGGGCCAGCCCTTTGCTGTTCATAGCTTTATGTGCTATACATAATGCTTTAAATCTGACCCTGGCCTGAACCGGTAGCCAGTGAAGTAGTCTCAATGCACCTTTCGCTGATTCATGCCTAGGTATGCTTCTAAGTATCCTGGCTGCTGCGTTTTGTACCACCTGCAGTCTGCTCACCACGTATTTGGGTGATCCCAGGAAAAGAGAGTTCCCGTAGTCCAGACGCGAGATCACCAGGGACTGTAGAACTGTTCTCCGGGTCTCCTCGGGAATGAGGCCTAGAATCTTACGAAGCATACACAGTATTCCGAAACAAGTGACAGCCAGTTTCCTGGCTTGTGTTTCCATGGTGACGTTATGATCTATCCACATTCCTAGATTCTTTATGGAGTTTTTGTGAACAGGAGGACATCCCAGTCCTTTTGGCCAGTCAATGGTGACTTGTGGTGAAGAATTATTTCCTAGGAACATAAGTTCCGTTTTGTCACCATTTAATTTTAACCTACAGCTTGTCATCCATCTTGCAAATTTTTCCATGCAGGGAGCCACTTGGTTGTGATTAGATTTTGGGCCCTCTGCCACTGAGACTACCAGTTGGGTATCTTCAGCATATGACACGATTGACAGCCCAAATTCCTGGACAATCTCGGCCAGAGGTTGCATGTAGAGATTGAGTAGAGTGGGACTGAGGGCAGAGCCCTGTGGCACTCCGCATGTGATCTCTAGAGTATCCGAGTAGAGTCTGCATTCCGTAGTCTGAAAGGATCTGTCATTTAGAAATGACACTATCCATCTTAAGGCGCTGTCCTGTATCCCTGCTTTCTCCAGCCTGTCAATCAGTGTTTTATGATCCACTGTATCAAAGGCTGCACTTAGGTCGAGCAGCAGGATGGCAGCAGTACCCCCCTGATCGAGGATTTCTTTGAGTTCCTCTGTGACCAACAGCAAGGCAGACTCAGTACTGTGTAATGGTCTGAAACCCGTTTGGGTCTGATATATGATATTCATATGGAATGAACTGATCATTTGATTTGCTCAAAAAATTGATTTCTGTTATATGACAGTGTATCCCACATTTTCCAAGCATCATTTACAAGCAAAACCAAAAACAAATCAAAACATATAACACTAAGGGGCCGATTACAATTTCGATCAGAAAGCCTCTGACCTTAGGTCGGAGGCTTTCTGACTGCGATCGTCGGTTTCACTTCCGACCACCTAATTACAATCTAGATAGTCAGAAGTGAACCCGGCCGGTCATTCTGGCTGGCTTCCGACAGGCTCAAGGAGCCCGTCAGCCAGTTGGAGGCCGGCCTTTAACCCATATGGATGGCATTTTATGCCGTCCGGATTACGATGCACGGTTTCCGTCAGGCTTTGCATGCCGGGCTTTCTGACATGGGAAGCCTGTCTGAAAGCGTGTTTGGGGGCCCCTAGCAGTGTCCCTTTCACCCTGCGGCCTCCATTAGGGACCAAGGAGGCACCCATGGTGCACCCTTGTTGATCCTTGCACCGTTTGGCAGGCACCCTGAGGTGCTGTCATGTGGTGCAAGGATGAGCACAGCCTCGCATTTCCCTATGGGAGCATGTGTTACGGCCTGTTTACACTGTAACACATGCTCCCATAGGGAAATGTGAGTATCTGTCTGCACAATGTGCGGTCGCAAGGTTATTAGGTGGTCAGGACCGCCGACCGGAGGTCGGTCGGTCCCGTTTCTACAATGGTGCGTCCGCCCGACATCGTAATAAGCTTGTAAGTTGGAACTTTTTTAAAAACCAAAATATGAAATTTGGTCACTGGACATTTATTCAAGGATGATACTCAAATCTTAGTTTCAATGTGAAACGAGCATTGCAGAGCCAATAGGTCTGCTGTTTGAAAACAGCCTTTTGGCTTTGTCAGTCATTCAATAATTGTTTAGTTATCATGTTTTTTGTAAAACTTTATTGTTGGGGAAGTTTCCGGACATACATCAATCAAAAAAAAATCCAATGGCTGAAAGCAAAAATATTTTGGGGGTCTCAAAAATCTTACACTGTCATAGTGGTCGTTAACACTTTAGAAAAATACTTTGCATGTCAATGTGCTCCTTGTGAAAGGGCAAAACACTGTCACTCACAGTGAAATTAGCCAATAACTCAAATGGGTTGACCCATTGCTCTGTGATGTATGCTGTAGTGGGCCGAAAACAATTTGAATGACACAGTAACAGATGAATGGATGAAAAGGGCTGGATGAAAATCCCTATGACTAAGCATGCTATACATATAATTGGAGTGATGGCCAGAACTAAAAGAATTTCTTATATTGTGTATTCTGTTTTTTTAACACTTCAGTATTGCAGTTTTCTAAAAAGTGGTTGGTAATGAAACAGAACAACTGTAGGTGCAGGTACGTACTGAGGTACGGAGATGGTGGTGCACATATTATGTTTGTGCCTAGTTTTAATAGTTTTAATAGAGGACAGGAAAAAATATATTTAAACTAATGTATATTCAAGCAGGTATAACAACAGAACTAGTCGTGAGAAGTGCTGCGGACAGGGCAGACCACAAGCCCGAGGACTCCTTGTGGCTGGCAGCCGCTGACACACGTTCCCTGCGCCTGGAGGCACTCTTGAAATTCTGGGAGGTGGTCCCGCTGCTTGGGGGCTATAAGAAGTGCTGCAGAGGGGGCAGACCACAATCCCCAGGACTCCTTGCGGCAGGAAGCAGCTGACACACGTTCCCTGCGCCTGGAGGCGCTCTTGAAATTCCGGGATGCAAGTGGGTTGCGCCCGGGAGTGGCCCGTGTGAAGACCGGGCCAGGAGCTGGCACGTCTGTGCCCGTCAGCGGCCAGAGGAGGCTGGGCTGGGCCTATTCTCTTGGTTCTTCGGCCTCCTTGATCTAGGCCCTGCCTTCCAAATCTCGCAGTGCAACGACAACAACAGCATCATATTTGGCAGCAAGAACCAAAAGAAGATTCCGCAGTAAGTAGCTGTCTCATTGTACTGTGGTCCTGTGGTTCTGTCCCCCTGCGTTTTTCTGTGACAGAGTGACTATAGGGAAAAGGAAAGTTATGCCCACTACGACACCCTCGGGTCCAAACCGCTCAACCATTGATTCCTTTCTAGCAAAAGCGGTGGGGGCCATCTCAAAAGAAATTGACCGGGCGGAAAGGAGGCTCTCTGAAGGACCTGGAGGCTATTCCCCACCATTGCCCCTGGAAGCCCCTCACTCTGCTGTCCTGAATGTTCATGAGCCAGAGACAGAGGTATCACTGATAGGCCCAGATGGCGTCACCCCCAACCCGGTTTCAAGGCTCCCCTCTCTGGCCTCACAAACAGCACGGCCGCCTTAGCCTCACCTGCTAGCACAGACTTGATGATCCCTCCTGCCCCTAAATGGAAGCGTAAGGCCAAAAAGTGTGATGATCCACAAGACACTCGAAAGGGGTCCAGGGGTGAACACGTAAGAAGCACTCTCAAAGACAAGGAGGACTTTTGGGCTCTTTCAATGCAAAAAATTACAGACACACTCACTGGTTTAATGGCCCCACTCTGGGACAATATCGCAAAACTGGTGGCGGACTCAAGAGAAATGCTGTCCTCCATTAATACATTTTCCCCATCTCTACCCCTGAAGATTCAAACCACGATTACTGACTTGCCCCCCACTGATCACTTGAGCTGTGGTCAGCCTCGCATTTGTAATTCCACGCTACCGGCAGCCATGAGTCAGAATGCCCTTACTTGGCCCCTTAATTCTCACTCTTGTGGTAAGGATTTAGCCTTAGCTAGCCAGTTTCTCCTGACACGCACCCCCGTAGTAGCTACGCAACTTCCTGGTCGTGCCACTAATAGTCCCCTTTCACCGGTAATTAACCTCCCCCCAGCTTGTTGCCCTTATACTTTAGTCTTGACAGGGGTTCCAAGCCTTGCCTCTCCCAACCAGGAAACCACGGGCCAATTGATCAATAAGGTCTCACATTGGTTAGGCAAACACACTAGATATACAATGCTGCAGACCACAGGAACATCTTGATGGCCCGAAGGATTTCTTGGATAGGGCCCTCCTAGAAATCTTTTGAGGGAGACTGCATGATTGTCCCCATCAGACACCCAGAAATGGTACGAAACATCTTGAGGTGCTTTTCCCAGACTTATTTTCCCAAATCTGGTATCAAACCACTACAGCTGGGTTTCTTTCATAGACCCCCTCAGAGCAGTCTAAATAGGGCTCAGCCTTTAGCCTGCGGTGGGGTAGAACATGTCCTGGGAGGGCTTCAGGCACCTTCAACTCGTTATGCCCCTCTGGCAGATCTTAATGACCTAGATTGACTTCCAGAGAGTGACAACAGAAGCACATTTTATGGCCTCCCCTAGGGCCACCCTTACAGGATGTGGCAGACATCAAGGACTCGCCCCTTTCAAATTTAGAGCACCACTTCAGTAGGTCACCTTCCTATGGGGCCACTGTTCTTTCCCTTATGTAGGCCCTATAACCCCCTTCTTAAGCCACAACTAGGGTACTCAGAAAGATTTAAGCCTCGTCTCATGGAACGTGGCAGGCCTCTCCGCAAAGTTTTTAGATGAAAGGTGGATTTTGTTTATTAAGTCCTTCAATATCATTTGTCTTCAAGAGACGTGGGAAGTCAATAACAATTTCTTTCTCGAGGGATTTAAAACTTTTTTATGCCCGGCCGTGGGCTATAGAGCAGGAACAGCGAGAGGGGGCTTAATTATTTTTGTAGCCCTCGAATCCATGAAGACAATAAAGTGGGACTCCAAAGTGTTTCAGGGCCTTAAATTGGTGGTTGGGAGATCTCTTCGCCTGGTAATAATCAATTTTTATACTGCAAAAGGGGGGAAGCGAGGGCCCTCAAACCTCTCAGTTTTAAGTGGCGCTATTGATTCTTTAAGGGGAGAGGGCCATACCCAGGAAAATCCTATTTTGGCAGGGGGCTTTAATTGGCACTTGTGCCCAAACTCATTACATTATTTGCATAGCAACTAAACCTGTATGATCAACGAGGGCACGCATATGGAGCACTACCTAGAAGGTGCTGAACTGAACAGTTTTTTACACACTCATAATCTCATTTTCACCCTAGAGAAGATGACTAACCCTTTCAAGCTTCAAATTCCGCCAACCTAAAAAGGAAGAGGAAGTGCAACGATTATTGATTTTATTTTTGTTTTGGCTTTTCTGGGATGGCCTTCATTTTCTTTTAATATTTGACATAGTCCATTCAGTGATCACAGCCCCTTGGCCCTAGTGCTTAAAGGGGTGGGGCACCAGTCGGAGCACCCTTGCATGCCTCAGGGAACATTATCTTTAACCGACCATGAGGCGACTACGCTCGCAGATAGATGCCAAGGTTTTTAATTGCACCCTATTTAAAACTCATCAGCAGGAGATACTAACCTGCTTAGACCCCTTAGCCTCTGATGAAGGCATTCTAAGTTCAGTTATTTCCATTGCCCAGTCAGTAGCTAGTTTGTTAACGGCGCCTGTGGCCGGCCCTGCCCCTGAACACCCGGAATGTTTTGGCGCCGAATGCTCTCGGGCCCTTCGCCTCCTGAAGAAAGCCTTGAAGCAGTCCCCTCGAGATAGCGCATGGGTGGCAAACTGCCGTAGGAATTACAAGAGGGTACTGAAAGAACAGAGGCATTTGCTACAGAGACAGGCGTGGGACGAGCTAGCTCAAGCGAGTGAGCAGCGGGATAGTACACTTTTCTGGCAGGTCATACACAGACCTGCTTTTTCGGAGCCATCAAGGCCTGCGTTATGCCATCATATTACCCTGGAACAGTGGGTTGACCATTTTGAAGAAGTGGACAACTTTGGACATAGCGAAGAGCTCCCCAATGAGATAGAACCCTGCCCGGGTAATACACCAGTTACTTTCTCCTTGGAGGAACTATGCCTGAGCATTGAGGGACTGTCCTGGAATAAGGCACCAGGACCCGATGGGATCTCTCCGGATCTTTTCCGGGACAACATAGACATGTGGGCCACGGATTTGACAATCAATATTGGCGATTTGTTACTTCTATGTTGCTGCATTCTGCAGTACACATAGAAGTGCCAAATCGTTATTATTTAATGACTGTTTATGTGCAGGAAGAGACACCTCCCTGCACATAAACAATCATTAATGGCGTTTTGCTCTTTCTGTGTGTGCTGCAGAATGCAGCAAAAATAGAAAAAGCAAAAACAAGGAGAAATAAAAGTATTTCTCCTCGCTGCGCTCTTCTAATGCCTGCTATTGCATGGCGTTGGTTTTTAGTGCTGCCTCAGATTTACACATCCTTGTAAATCTGGGACAGCGTCATAAAGCAATGGGTGTTGCGTTGGAACGCCCACAGCAACAACCATTGCACACCCTTTTCAAGCAGAAATCTGCGTGAAAGGGTACGATATTTACAAAGCAGCATTAAGTCACAAAAAGTGGCTTAACGCCACTTTGTAAATATGGAGCAGGGCATTGCACCACAGGAACGTCAGAACAAGTGATGTTCCTGTGGTGCAAACCCCTTGCAAATATGCCCCAAAGTCTTTTGCCATTTATACAGCAAAGTCTTTAAGCATAGCATTAGCTCGTGGTAAATTACCATCCAAAGCTGTAATTCTGTGCCTGGACTGGTAAAGGCTTTTGTCATTGAAGAAGAAAATTAAATAAGATGCAAATTATTTAGAATAACAGCTAAATGTGCAATGAATAATGTAAAATTAAAAAATGAATGGCACGCATTTTCAACATGTAAACTTGCAGTAGGTAGGCATAGGTATTCGTATAGGCCGCAGAAATGCTTCACTGCTAGCTTTCTTTTAGTTAGAAGTGAACTTGACAATGCCGAAATGTGCACAATGGAATTTAGAGAGCCGACCTTAATGTGACATGCTTAGAAAATATATGTCATAGCTGCAGAATGTTCCAGTTTAACAAATGTATTAAATTTTGCTAAGAAATATCTGATTGTGGTAAGAAGACTTCCTATTTACCCCATATTTCATATAATGTTTGAATAGAATATTTGCACATTTAAAACAGTTCTTTTTGTTCGTGTTAATGAATTGCATCACTAAACAGTATTTTTGCAAGTTGATGTTTACCTTCTGTAGGATAGATCATTGCTTACGTGATGAAATATGAACATTAGAAGGTTAAAATGTGTAAGAGGCCTATGGGAATGAAGGACTATGAATCAAGAAGCTACATACGCAAAATGTTTGTAACAGACTTTGTGATCAAATTTTGCAAGCTGCATGTTATTTAGTGGGAAAGTAGGAGAAGGGGTGGCTTCTCCACTAAGGTGGAGGCGCGTCGCCCCACTACTTTAAAGCAGTGCAGACGAAAAATAAAATGATAATAACAAAATGTTATTATCATTTTATTTTTAGTATTGCAGTTGCACTGCAGCCAGCCAGGTTGTTAAGGCAGGTGGGCCGGGCTCCCCTGACGTCGAGAGAGGAGGAGTGGTGGCTACACCATAATTGCACATGACGGTTTGGCCGGCCGTCTCGGGCAGGCCAAACCGTCATATGCACTGTGCATGTTCTCCACAGGCTGTATTATACAGCCTGGGTGGAGAACAAGCCCGGCCTCCAAGCCCCTGTCTGAGCGCCGAACCACAGCGCTCAGACCAATAACAACGCTGGGGTAAGGCAGCGTTGTGATTGGTCATGGGATTCTGGGAGGCTGTGTTCTTCCTGATTCCTGCATTGAAGGAGAGACGGCAGTTGGCAAAGGCGACCCCAGGTAAGCCTTAGTTTCTTTTTTTTTCTTTCCTAACTCCCCCCACATTCCCCACTCCCCGCCACCTTCCCTACCAGCAGACGATGAGGAAGAGCTGAATTCACTCTCAGACAAACGCTGTTGCTTTATGGATATGAAGAGAAGAGACCTGCTACACATTTTGCAACATTATTTTTGCCTTTCATATTAGTGAGTGTTCCTGGCTAAACACTTGAGGCTTGAATTTGAGAAGCTGAACCCCACACCCATCCCCTTGCCCTTTCCTGACAGTTGTGACTACAGCTACTGCTGTTCTTCTTATGCCTTATTATTGATGCTCGATTTTTACAGATTGCTACTAGACACTGCATACTTTTGCTTGAATTATTGTAACTCTGCTGAGTTTCATTAACTACCCTTAATGGGAAGTTTGACTGCTTTGATCGGATTTTGAGCTTTATGCTATCTTTAGCCCCTTCTTTTCCTTTGAATTCGAACTCTTCATGAGTTCTATAAACTCTAAATTCTGGCCCCGTTCTTTAGAATAGGGTATTTATCCTTTATGGAAAGTGCTTGATGTTTTGTTTGATGATTTATTCTAACCATATTTTTATGAGATTTCTGTAAATTTACTTGAATTTATTTACTAATCTGAATCATAAGAACAAAAACAATCTTGCTAAAACTCTTAATGAGAAATTAACTTTTAAAACTAATTTAAACTCTCATCATTGACGGAACCCAAAACTGTCACTGTGATTTATCTTTTGATTAACAAATAGCTCCTGGTTCAAAACACAGTGGTAAAGATCTGTCACCGAAGCGACTTATACTCAGAAGTCAGCGTGGGAATGGGGCTTAACCCTGAAATTGATGGTAAGAAAAAGTTGAACCGTATTATTTTAATTTTGCCCCATCTCCGTGCTATTATCATATTACAGCTCGGCATGGATGGCACTAGCTAAAGCTTAAAGACTTTCCTGTATGAATGGCAAAATGCTTTGTCCCTTTCTAGCTCTGCGTGGGTGGCACTGTGCTAATCTTGTGCTTAAAGACATTGCTAGAAAAGCAGACATTTTAGGTGAGCAGATTTTAGAGTGTCTCTGGTGTTATAGGGTGCTCTATATAGGAGCTGCTCTCCGCTTATCCTTGGGAACTACCCAGAGGTCTCTGCTTTGTTTTTGCATAATTTATGCGGCACTGTAAGCCTGAAAGGGTACTGTTTTGACTTATATTGGGTGCTCCCTTATGTCTGGACAAAGCTAAACCTCTCTGAAGAGCTGTAGTGACAGCGAAAGATGTGTCTGGGGTTGCTTGTATTCAATCCAGATTGGCTTGGATGGTATTTTACCAATCCAAAGCTGTAATCCTGTGCCTGGAGTGGCAAAAGGCTTTTGTCATTTTACAGCTCGGCATGGATGGCACTAGCTAATCCTATGCTTGAAGACTTTGCTGTATAAATGGCAAAAGACATAGGGCCACATGCACTAAGCATTTTTGCGTTGGAAACAGTCGATTGGGCCGCTTCTGACTGTAAAAATGTTTTTACGTATGTACAAAACAGAAATTGTGCTTCGGTAACATGTACCCAAGTCAGAATTTGTGTTTGCGATTCGGTATGTGGAAGGGGCGTGTTTAGGGAGTCTCTTGCAAATACTGAATCTGAATGGGATGTATGAAAGTTTTGTGATTGAATTACAGTCATGAAACATTCATATTTTACCGACTCCTTGAAGGAAACCCATTCACAAATGGGAAGGGATCCCCTAAGGTTTCTAGAGGATTCTTTCCCCTTTGAGAATGAAAAACAAATATTTTTTAAGAGCAGACAGTGGTCCCACGGCCACTGCCTACTCCTAAAAAGTGAAACTGAAAAGTTTCATTTTTTCTGATTAAATGAATCCCATTTTCCTTCAAGGAAAACGGCTTGCATTTAAAAAAAAATATTGCTTTATTAGCAAGCATTTGCAATGCAGTAGGTCTCGCATTTACGCAAGTTTAAGCTATTGGCATTGTAAATGACAATGCCTTTTATTTATGTTTTAAAATCAAAAACATTAATAAAAGGCATTGTCATTTACAATGCCAATAGCGCAACTCAATGACCCAATAACTATCAACGTCAGGCTAACAACCAAAGAGCCAACCCTGATTTCCAATCAGAAAAGTGTACGTTAGAGTGCGGGCAGCTCATCTTCCGAAGACATGGCATCACCACTGATAAGATGATGGGGCTGTTGGTTTCAGATATTAAAACCATGCACACGTTAACACTGCACACTTGGAAAAAAACAATGCCTGTACTGCACACCTTCAAATACTGCGCACTTTAAAAACATTGTCATAATGCACACCTAACACATTGAAATGATATGTGCATGTGCTCATGAAATACACGGGCATAATGCACAGCGGACACATTGTAATAAAACACCCATTAAATACGCTGATAGGTTACACTGCGTACGAGTACACGGTGTGCATATGGAACAGAGAGCACAACTATGCTGATTCGCATAACACGCGTGCAAAGCCAGTGTTCACAGCACACACAGGCTCTGCTGGGAGACCTGAGCAACGGCACAGGGGATGCAATTATGAACCCATTGAACCTGCCAGTCCTCAGACGGGGCACATTTCGGACCTTTTTCTGTGGTTCCGAAGGTGGGGCGCCCTTAGCACATGATTTCACCAACACATTTGGGGTGTGATGGGTTCCCCGAATTTAAAATGGTCCCCCTCCATCACTTATAAGATTTGGTAATACTTACGAACATCTGCAAAATATTTGTGAAAACAATGTACAGGATATGTGAGTACCTCACTCTGCCGATAGCATTGTGTGGCTCCACCACAACGCAGCTGTCCTCTCGCTGGTGCCTGGAACTGCACTTAAGACACCGGGCAGGAGCAGAACACCTCAGGCCTGTACTCACACACCAGGCTCCAGCATGACACCTCGGGGCTGCACTCAGACACCCCCTCCAGCACGACACCTTCGAGCTGCACTCAGACACCCCCTGAAGCATGACATCTCGGAGCTGCACTTAAGACATCCCTCCAGCACGACACCTCGGAGCTACATCAACCACAAAAAGTTCTATTTTGTTTCGAGTTCTCAAATCCTGAATCACAAACAAAATAAATGCAGAATTTCCAAAACCATAATGCACAAGTAGTGCAGTTTTTTTTGCAGTCAAACAGTCAGAGGTAGGAGGATGGGTGAACCCAGGGTAATAGGGTTGTGAACTCAGATTCTAGTGATAGAAAGTGCTGCAAGCCAGTCGCTGGTCCAAAGGCCTTGAGGCCGACACATCTATGTGGTGTCTAGCCCAGGTCCATGAGTGCCTGACCCATGACAAACCAGCAGGTTGTCAGCATTCATTTACAATGAATAGAAATGAGAATTATTATATAGTCAGTGGCCAGCCTGAATCTCCTAAGGTGAAACTGGCACTGATGGACACCCATGATCCGTATGGAACGAAAAACAAGGGGATTTTATAAAGAGCTACAAACCACATGTGCATCTTAACAGTTCTGCAACCCATGGTTAAAAGTGTTGCCTTGTAGGGTGCTTTCAAAAGAAACATGTTGTACCCTTGTGTCGAGGTTAAGTTTATACAGGATGCTGGGCGCTGCCATGCAGTTTAGCACATTAAAAGCAACATGAAAACTTCTCCAAAAAACATAGAACAGCTGTCACAGCTCTACAAAACACCCAGGGGCCGATTCCGATCTCGGCCGGTAGGGCTCCGAATCGGATTCGGATTTACCGGATCCGATTCGGAGCCCTGTTTCCCGACCGAATCGTACGCGGGTCCGGCCGAGCGAGTACGATGCAGGCACCCGCGAAAACTCCGACCGACTCGAACGCGGCTTCAACACGCTCCGACCGACTCGCATGGACACGACTCGCACCGGCCGGGTAAGTACGATGCGCGCCGCTAGCAGTCCGATCGACTGCGCGCCGTCCGGCTCGAAAAAGCTGTCGGAGCCGGACTTTGGGGGTCCGCGTCAGACCCCCTGTACGCGTAGGCGCGCGAGTCGCACACAGGGGGGACCCATGGGTCCCCCCTACCTGTGCGTGTATGGCGTGAATCGCTTCGCCGCGTACCCGCTGTAGGGGGCACCCTTGTTCGCCTCGCACCCATTGAGTCAATGGGAGCCCGCGTACGCATTGTACGACAGGCTCCCATTGACTTCAATGGGAGTCCGACCGACTCGAGTCCGATGGCATGCGTGCGCATCGTACTCGATCGGTCGGACTGCCCGAGTCCGATTCGGTCGGAAATCTCTCCGGGTCCGGCTCGGTCGGAGAGATTTCCGGCCCGAATCGGAATCGGCCCCCCAGTGTGCGCGCTCCCCAAGTCAAAGTAGCTGGGTCGACTCCAAGCAGCCAACAATAATCGCACTGTGCGCCTGGAAGGTAGATCTCCTTGGCGCTGAACACTTCCACGGGATGAGGTAGCAGCTTGGATGTTCGAGTGCTTGCGAACAATAGTGTGGAAGTGTTCGCCTCACCGCAGCATTAGAGTGCAAAATGTGAACTAAGTAAACCGAAACATCCGGACATAAAAACGTACGCTTTTGAAATGTTGGGATGTCAAAAATTCAACATAGCAAACAAAAGAGCGATGTTCCTGTCCGCCGTCATCAAGAGTGCCACCAGTTTGACTGCATAGTACAGTAATTGTACCTAAATTAAGCCTATCCACTGTTTCCATGTCAATGATTTACTGTTCTTCAGTCGTAGGTTTTTCTTTTACAAATGACTGTTTTCACATGTGGCGGTTCAGTTCTTTCAATGGAGGAAAACCAGGACTACAACTCCCAGAAGGCATTAGATTCTTACAGGAAAACCCGGGACCGAAGCTCTGCATCCTTGGCGCCATGGAGTGATTGGTGACCTTTCCTGTAAATGTTTTCGGACAACACTCAAGTTGGAAAACAATGGCCACATTGCCTGGTGCAGGGCGCAAACCAGCTTTCACCCGAGGGTCTCCCCGGTACTTTAAGAATGCCAACACAAGCCAGGCTCAGAGGATGTGGATTCATACTTTCAGTACTGCAGTAACACTTCATGGGTGGTCATCCGGTTCCATCTCACCGGCTGCAGCAAACACTGACAGGGAGTTTAGCAACGTCTACAACCGGAGAACCTGCAAACAAAAACATGCGGATCTGCTACAGAACATCTACCTGGATCCGAACCGACCCCACGCGGCTCACTGACTTTTCCACTCCTTCTCGCACATACCCGTCTGCAGGCTCTCCAAGCTCCAACACCATGCCATCTCCCCCCGGGCCACCATCGTGCCGACTCCGATGCCCACGGAGCAGGGTTCCGGCTCAGACAGCAGCTGCTTAGCTGGGAGCGTCTCCGCGCGGCACAAGGCGAGTCTTTGTGACTAGCCGTGCCGCGCGCAGAGCTCGCGCTTGGCTCTCATCTGCGCTGCCTCTGCTCTTCACACAGGCTGCTCGGGAAGTGACAGCTGGACGCCCAGGCAGCACAACCTGTGGGGCTTGGTGACATCTGTGACGACAGCGTGGGCGCCCGGGGGAGGAAGCACGAGCACAACCCGCGTCTATGTGCAGTTACCATTTCACCAACAGTAACAAGCTGTCGACACATTGGACGGCCCCGGCGGCGCTTGAGGGAGATGGCGACAGGAGGACGTGGCGCCGCCTGGGGTCCGTAAACAAGCTGTCGCCATTGTGAAAAAAAATAGTGCCTACCGACTAATTAAGGAGACAGTGTAACGCCGTAAGCAAATGATCCAGTCCGGATAGGCCGTCCCAAAAGGAGACAGGGCGGTAACAAAGAAGCCTCATTTTCAATCGGAGGCTAGCGTTTAGCATAAACGATGACGCCAGCCAATGAGAAGGATGGGCAGGGCTTCAACTCCACTTCTGAAATCTCCTCGATTACAAAAAGCCTCGCAGAGCGAGCAGCGCATGCGCGCTGCAACGCAGGTCTGCGAGACCTAAAAAGCATTCACAGACATGGTGTTCTACTGACCTCAGCAAGCCACCATCCTTGGCATGGCTGCGATTTCTAATGGGTTGCAAATTGCGACCTACCTCATTAATATGCATGAGGTACATCTATTTGCGACCCACTAGGAATTACTAATGGAACTCAAAAGAGTTTCATACATTAGGAAATCGGCATTCCTAATGTTGTCCTTTTCTAGCTCGGTGTGGATGGCACTGTGCTAATACTATGCCTAAAAACTTTGCTAGAAAACCAGACATTTGAGGTGAGCAGGTTTTAGAGTGTCACTGGTGTTGTATGGTGCTTGGCGACTTATGCCCTAGCGGGCAGCACCTGCAGCTTGTGCTGCATTTGTTCAAGGCAGGTCACTTCACAATGGTGATGCAAACACTACACCTAAGTTACTGCAAACCCGTGTTGGGAAAAAGGGCGGACAGCAGTTGTTTTCTTTCCTTTGGGTCTCTTCAAACTTGTCCAGCGGCTGCTGCTCGCAGTGGTCTGGTAAATAAAATCCTTTTTAATATGCTTATTTACCAAAGAGTGTTAATAGGAGCCCATTAGCAGGCAAAGGATCCTATTTGTATTTGAAATTCTATTGCTGCTGTCTCACCCATTGAGCTGGTTAGCCGGTTGAGTACAAGAAAGAAAGTAAAAAATCAGGAGCTAAATATTATTTTGAGTAACCCAAGTGACTGTGACACGTGATACCAGCAGACATTCCTGTTTTTCCAGACAACAGCATGTTGCATTGTAGGGCTTGTAGTTTTGCTTTTTAACACGTTCATTATGGCCTCAAAATAGCATGCAAGTGCTGTTGGCCAAAATGCCATAATTGGCAGAAGGCACGACATGGAGCCACTTTTCAGCTACGTTTACAATTTTTTTTACAAATGCCCACCTCACAAACTGCTTGTTTCACATGTAAAACCAAAAGTAAACTCTGTGCACATATTTTGTGAGAGCTCACTCATAAGCATTAAAATAAGCATTGACAATGCAAATTGTTTTGTCATTTGTGTAGGGGAATTTTTTTATACAGAGATTCACAAAACAATAAAGCATCAGTGCAAACTTCCATAACATAAGGACAGGTGGCAGTAGCAGAAGTAACATTATAAAACTCCCTCACACATACAGTACATGTGTAACACAGCTAGTTAATGCACAAAAGATGGAGGAAGATGCATAAAAAGACTGTTGTATAATTTCGGTAAACAGACAATAGCATATAAAAAGTAGAAAACTGTTGGAAGAAAAAAGCCAAACCTCTTGTGGAATTACCATACATGCATGACCTCACTTAGGATAATGAACACTCACCTACCTAGTGTTCAATGTGTAATGCTTCATCAGTGGATTACACATCCAGCACTGAGAAACATCCAAGAGTATTACAATGATTGTACAGTTTTTTAGTAATGTATTGGCTAGTTTGGGTGAAGTTATGCCCCTTAAGTTAAGTTGACATTGCTGAGGATGTCAGCATGTTTAACAGGGCGGGACACTGTCATCTTATGAAACAAGCCATTCCTAGTCGCTGCCTTCTACTTTTTTATTGCTGAAGTATGAATTTTTAGCAGCCGCAGCCGTGCAGGTAAGAGCGGTGGCGCTGGGTGTGGGGAGGATTTCGACATATGACAACGAGAGAAAATGAAATAAATAATTAATTTTCCCTCTGAGTTGTGTGTCAAAATCACCCCCGCCCCCCCACTCCGCCCTACAGCCCCACCGCTCTTACATGCATGGGGCATGGCTGACTTTTAGATTAAAGTGTATTTTGGATTTGTTAACTAAAGCACAATAGATTATATCTTTGCATTGAGTGGCCTTTGTTAGAGTTAGTAAACCACACCTTTTCTGCCCTGACAAGTTAATTAATGACTCACACACAAAGGCACAATAAATCATGCAAGTGTGCAAATCAATGTACAGGAAACATTATATAAGACAATGAGGGCTATATGGTGTAGAAATTACATATCATCCATACTGTAGACATCATGTGTTAAGAGCGAATGATTGTGGTTGTCTGTACTAACAAAACGTCATTACTTCCCAAAGGAACCCTTCTTTGCAATCTTGAAATAACAACACATTGCAAAAAAAAAATCACAATAACGATTTAAACCCATGACTTACAGTTTGCATGCAACTCCTTGACACCAGTATATAGATCACTGTGCTATACTACTATACTAGAGGGTTTGCAAAATATTAAGTGGAAGTGACAAAATGATCTCAGTCCCAAAAGCAGTAGCCCACTTACCTATCTAAATAAAATGCAAATCTGTGATCTGCATGGTACACAGTGTGTTTTTCAGCAGGGATATTAACCCTCAATGCTACTTTAAGAGTCAAAATAATGCCTGGACAAAACACAGAACTCTCCCAGAACTGTGTTATCCACTAGTAGAGTTATTTTATTGCTATTATAATCCCCTCAAAATTGCTGAACAGACAATAATCCCTGTAGCAGGTGTCAACCCTGTAAAATATATTTTCATCTTTGTGACAAATTAAGTAACCTAGGGGCCCATTACGATGGCGGGCGGAAGCACTACCGCCGTGCTGGCGGATGCAAAAACCACCAGTTACCGCCCGCATGCCGCAGCCCACACGCCCGCCAAATTACGATGCGAAAAGCAGGCCAAACACCGCCGGCAAGCCAGCAACACCGTCCGCCATCAAAGTGCGCCCGCACACGTAGCGGCGCAGCACAACTGACACACACCGTCCGGCGAAACACGTCCCGCCCGGCGCATAAATTACGATGCCGCAAACAAACGGCTCCCACGGCAAAGAGACACCGCACGTGAAAGAGAGGCGGAAACACGGACGCAGAGCACGGACAACGAAGAAGCGGCACCCCGGGCATGAATCCAGCACTGCAGGCCCTTCCCATGCTTCTGCTGATGCACCACCAAGGACGCAACGTACCGCGGAGACGCAGGTAGGCACACACACAACAAGTGCACGCAAACAGCGCACACAGTGCAAGAGGCGGAAAAAGCGGACAACCCCCACCAGCGCGTGCACACTACACATCCACCATTGCATCCACATATGACACACAGGCCAAATCCTAACATCGCAGAACACATGTGTACACACCACCTGGGACTAGGAACCAACCACCCCGTCACGGCCCCAAAGCGCCGATGGCGCCGCCACACATGCGCACAACGCAGAGGCCAACCGCAGCGCCATGCATGCGTCGCACACAGGGACAGGGACACAACCAAGCAGCACACACATCAGCCCCACCCCGAACGCACATGACACGTGACAGGCCGGCCACAGACATGTCCCCAACGCCCAATTCACGGACAACACCCAACGCCACACAACCGACGCACACATGTCAGTGAAGTCACGCAACAGCAGGACACACCCCAGTGTAACAAACATGGCGAAGCACACAGCGGCGGCAACACCAACTAGGAGAAGCAGGGCCCCTTCGGGAAGAGGAACGCCAGTACCACACTCAAAAACCCATACCACCCTGCCCATATGAACAAGACACATGAAACGGAACACCAAAGAGCCCGGTGACCGACAACAGGTGGCCCAAGAATTACATCCACACACAAGGCCCAACGCAGAGCGGGAAGGCAGGCTGCCGCCCACACAAGGGAGAGCAGACAGCACTGAATGACCTTCCATTCCAACACCGAAACCACAGCCCTACGACAGAAGCCGGTGAATACAGCCATTGTCCAAGAATAGACCAACACAGGCTTGCCGAGGAGACCGACCACAGGGCAGATAGCGCATATCACAGAAGCACACAACGGACGGGGAAGAAAGAAGAAAACACTCCCCCATGTCGGCCACATGCAAGTTAATTGGAAGGAGTCACACAGCACTGACCTTGAACTGTCTGAGAAGCATGTGGGAAGAGGGCCCGTGTCCTCCAAACAAGCCAACAGAACACAAGTCCTGTCTCCCCACGACTACACAGAGCTCACAGCAACCCCGGAGTGTGCACATTGCAGACTGCACACACAGCCGGAGCACGCCACCACAACGCACCGCTGCGAAATGGCAACCGCAACACACCTACCCAACTACGCCGAAGAGCTCAAGCTGTACCAAACCAGCACGATACATACATTGGGATGCGATCTCCTGTCCCTGCTGAACGTAAGTTACCGACTGACTTACCGCATCACATTGTTCAGCTGCGTCATGCCCGTCTTCTACTGTCGGAGGTGTCCCTACCAGCATCCCGTCGAGATATGCCTCTCCAACCCGGCATGTCTGAAGGCGGACCTGCTACCACTACTCCTCCCTCTGGACGCACACGACAGGGCCTGCTCTGCCTATGGGGGCATGGCGTATGTGGCCAACATCGCACGCGCACTGAAATGGAACCACTGTGCCTCCACACGACGGATCATCGAGAACAGCTACATCGAATGTCACCCAGCATGCCCCATCATGGTCCTCCAAGGGACAACCTACGAACAACACCTTGACAGCCACCATCCGCTTCATTGGCTGGCAAACATGTACACCACCAATGACATGGAAGCCCTGCTGGGCGGCATCGCATACCTGACAACCTGTAAATACGTCGGACCACAACGCAGGTTCCCCGACTGACCTATGAAGTCCAACCCCGCACCCATGCTCAGCTTCCGCACGGATCTGGCCAGTCACCACCACAACAGCCATACCAAACGACCGGCAACTGTAACCACACCATCAACGACATCGCCATGACATCGGATATGACCGGGACATGCACACTGTTCCCCATCACATCCAGGAACACCGCATGCATCGTGGGAGGCAGTGGCATGGGCTCTGTGCATCGCACCCACATGGACGGAACTGCACGAACAACCAGGACACGACATGGATCCAGCGCACATGGACACACACACCGCTCAGTGGACATGAATAGGTCGCCTGGAGTCTGTGGGTGCTGCACCCCTCCCACCCCCGCCCGGGAATCCCATACCAGGACCTTTGCATGGACGACAAGTGCATACAACAACAACACGACCCCAGTGACTGTGACATGTCCAGTAACCACCACAGTGCAACAACAAGTGGCACGCCGCTGCATGCACGCAAGCACATGCCCGGATGTCATCTCACATGCACGCGTGCATGAGGAACAACCGCAGCAAACCTGTCACATGGAACTGAGATGGACTGTGCCCATGATGCCGAGCGGTCTGGTAGGCTACATGTATACCGTCTGTGTCAAAGTCCGCAGCTCCGCAGCTATACGTAAATGTACATTAGCACAGCCTTGGCCAAGCAGATGTAACCCCACACCCTATCCCATTTGTAATCATGCTCAGTATATCCTCAATATGTATTCCGCTGCCAGTAGTGTCCACTATACTGCATCACAGAGGACAGAAGACTCAATATAATGTTTGAAACCAGAACTGTCTCCGCTGACTCATTTCACAAGTACGAATGAGAGAGGATGAGAGTATGTGAAGTACACGGCAGTCGTGACATGACCATGTAGTCCACTGGTATTGGATGTCAACGCAAATGAGTAGCACTACTGTGGAAGACACACATGTGTCGTGTGAAGTCGTATGGACGCAGTGCTCAGGTGGGTGGGTGCGACGGGTAGATGCGCACATGCCAAGTTGGAGCACGCCGTGTTGGGAGGGCTCATGAACAGTACACCACCGCTTCCCTGGGCATTGTGAGAGGACACCTGTAGGGGGGGAGTGAACAGGTGTGTGCACAGCAGCCGGGCACACGTACAAAGCGGTACCAGGGGCACCTCAGCCCACCCTCTGTGGACGAGCTGGATCCTGTTGTGCGCCCGCCATGCCCCTTGACAAGGCACACACAGCCCCAGTCGACCAGGTGTAACCCCAACATAGTCAATCCGCACAGGCGATACAGGGCACGGGATGGCAGTGGAGCATGGTGTGTGAGAGGTCTCCTCGCGCTCCTCCTGGTCATATCACGCAGGCAATAGAACCTCAACGTCCAGCATGGCAAAAAGTCAAATGGAAGTGTAGGGGGACGCACCACAGCACGAGCAGCACTGACGTCACGGGAGGTGGCTCGCACCATCCCATCCATTGCCCATCATACCAACCACGACACATGCCATTGCGACTAAGTGCAAGCGCGTGCGCCACCACCCCTGAGCCCTCCCCAGAGAGGCCAAAGAGTGAATGTGTGGGCCATCAGCCACAGACGGACGCGGCATGGCCGCAAGGGCAGCCACAGCCACTGGGTGTCGCAGGTGGCGGATCCGGAAGGCGAAGACTGTGATGCATAGTCCATGCAGGCCGGGTCTCCATTTGGGGCACCACGCAGGTGGACGGCGTCCCGCCACACATCATACCCTGAGACAGCCCACTCGTGCAACTGGACCCACACATACACTCCTTGCCCTCTCTGGTGCGAGCTTGGGGCTGCCTGTGCAAGCGCTAGCCTCGCAGGTGAGCATGCATATTGGGGGGCGAGGGGAGGACATGAGGGCTGGGGCGAAGATGACTGTATCACTGTCAGTTAGTACAAGGGATGACCCAGATGTGGAAAGGAAGAGACGTGTCCCGTGTGTACTGCAACTAGTCGCCAATCCAACTACCCCCCATGTCCGGAATGTAAGCCCGCACCTAGGCCCGCCCATCCGCCACATCGAACATACCACCAGCACGACAACCTTCCCATTCGAAACACTGACTGGGGGTGGCGACCAGTGAACAATCATGTGTAGCCTACCCACGCGTACATGTGGGCCCTCCATGATCCATGTCACCTGCGGCAAAGACATGACATGCGCAATGAGGGAAGTGAAGAGAGCTGTCCGCCCCACGCGCAGAAGGTGCATCAGCTCCACAGACCCAGCAGCGAGTCCAGCAGGGGTCACATGTGCAGGGGCAGCTGTGCCTGGTGTGAAGGCACATGCATATAGACAGCACATCGACCAATGTGTAGTCTGCCCACATCCACAGTCCATCATCATGCGGACATAGGAATTGAACACAGGGCAACACATCTTAGTTGGTGCACCCACCGTGACCAGCAATGCGCAATCATCGACGTACCCGCCCTGTGCATGGCCCCCCACCCAACGGAGGCACATCCAGTGCCACCATCCCACACACACAAGCCTTCCACGGAACATGCTGTGTCCAATGGTCAGTACAGAGTCAGCGCCCATCTGGTGGATCCTGAACAGGAGACACATGCACACACATGCCAGCTCCCACTATGTACGTCTGCCACCTGGCACGTGCAATGTAACCTCTCACCTGTGACGTGTGACTGCAAGCACACAGCCGTCTTGGCATGGGGCTGTCAATGTGGACACCAGTCAATGTTTCGGGAGCTGTGATCCGTACAGTGCTGTACATAGGGTGCAGTGCTGACACCTACTACTGTCTCATATCCCCTCGTGCCACAGGTCCCACTTGTATTGGCCGCTCAGCCCGTGCCCACATCGTCGTCGTCGTGTGCCATACTCATCCAGCCTCGGAAGCAGTACCATGCACAGCAGACACTCATGTTGCCGTGGCGTTGCCGCTTGACGAATATGCAGTCAGTCCCCATCAGCACGCCCCGCAAGTCATTGGGGCCTAGATCCCCATGTGCATGCACATGGCAGTGGTATGTCTCACTTGCCATTGCCATTGTTGGGAGACCTGTGTAAGTGTATTGTGGCCGTGCCGTCCCAGCTTGACAGCTGGGCTGTGGCTCATGTGCTTGCTCAGTCATGTCAGTGATGTGTATGTGAAATTGCTATGTGCCGTGTTGCTTTGACATGTGTCCTCTGCCATTTAACCCAGGCGGAGACCGAACATTGACCGCCCATACCAATTGCTGGCGGACATGGACGATACAGAGGTAATCAGGAAGTTTCGGCTGGACAGGCCAACTCTGCATCGACTGTGTGCCATGTTAGAGCCCCATCTCCGTCCCCGCAGGGTGTATCCGACTGCTGTCACCCCCACGGCTAAGGTGATGGCCGCCATGCATTTCTTCGCCACTGGGTCATTCCAGCACACAGTGGGCAGTGGAGGAGGGATGTCCCAGCCCATGTTCAGCAAGGTGCTGAGGGATGTACTGGCAGCCATGATGCTGTGCCGGAACAGGTACATCAGATTCCCCAGGGCTCGTGAATTGGCGGCAGTGAAGGGTGCATTCTATGCCCTTGGCAGAATCCCACACGTCGTGGGAGCCATTGACTGCACTCATGTTGGCCTTGTTCCACCACAGGCCACTGAGCACCTGTACCGCAACAGGAAGCACACGCACTCCCTGAATGTGCAAGTGGTGTGCCTTGCGGACATGGTGATCACCCACGTGTGTGCAAAGTTTCCAGGCTCGGCCCATGACGCACACATAATGCGCAACAGCATCTTGCCACGACTGATGGCCAATCTGCAACAGGATCGTGGCTGTATTGTCGGTGAGTATGTGGAGTGGTGTAGCGTGCTGGTTGTGCGATGCTGTCCCCTGTCCAGTTGGAATAGCAACGGTTCTCTGTGTCCCTCACACCCAGGTGACTCTGCGTATCCGAATGGGGCATGGCTGCTCAGTCCATTGAGGAATCCTCGCACCCCAGCAGACGATCGATACAATGAGGCACATGGGAGGACCAGACGTGTGGTCGAGCGTACCTTTGGCCTCCTCAAGTCCAGGTTCAGGTGCCTGGACCGCACCGAGGAGTGCACTGGCGTACTCCCCACAGAAGGTGTGCCAGATAGTGGTGGCGTGCTGCATGCTGCACAATCTGGCCATTCGGAAGCAGATCCCCCTCATTGTGGATGACGGAGATCAACCAGGGCCCCAGCCCGCAGACCAGGACAGCTCGAGTGAGGTGGACAGCGGAGAGGAGGAAGCTGGGAATGTGCGCCAGCAGCTCATCGCCCGCTACTTCACTTGACGGTGAGTGTCCATGTACGACGGATGATGTGTCTGTATCTATGCAGGTGTGTGTGTGCTGTGTCAGGGTGGCCGTATGTTCACTGCGTGCAGTGTGTCAACGCTCCATGGCCAGGGTAGTATGCCACTGTTGGTGGCTGTGGCATTGTGCCCTATTGCTCTGTGCGATGTGTGTACATTGCTTGTAGTTGTTGACATGTACTGTGTGATGGGTGTGTGACACACTCATTGAATGTGCTCCTGTTCTGTCTCCCACCCCTAGGTCCCTACAGGCCCTCCGGATTCCATTTCCATGCGACGCATCAGGTGCCTTTCCGCCCAAGGTGGCCGTTGTATTCCGGACAATAAAGACACAGGGCACAAACAGCAGTTAGTGAAAAAGGTGCATGTATTACGAACTGTGACATGTGATTGTGTGTAAGGTGATGACAAAAGTGGTGCGTGCAGTGACAATGAGCTGTCGGTCATGGCTGCGTGATGATCAGGGTGTACCCACTGGTTCTATGTCCATAGTCCAACACACACATGCCATCCAGATGGCTGTGTGGAGTGGGATCGTAGAGCAAGTCAATGCAGTGGCTGGTCAAGGAAGGCTGGCGGAAGGCTGGCTGGCTGCCTCACTTGCGACTGGAGCGTGCGAAGTCCTCCCGGGAGATCTGTTTCCTCTTCGGACGGCCCCTTCCACGTTTGGGAGGGGGTGTGTGGTGGCGACCTGCTGGTGGTGGGTGAGGTGTGCTCACTGGCTGTGGACGCAGGGGAAGTGGACACTGCTGCCCGAGCCTGCGCCCTAGCAGGTGGTGGCGGAGGTGGTGTTGCTGGCCTTGCCTGTGACCCCACCGCCACCACCAGCTGGCCCATGAGGTCCACGAGTTGGTCCATACGGGACACGAATTGGCCCATATGGGCGTCCATGGACCTCAGCACCCCCAGCACCTCCCGCGTATCAGTAGCAGACCTGGCCCATTGTCCTTGGGCCTCTTCATAGGCCCCAAGGACTCTGTCCATTTGAGGCAGGGCATGGCTCCCAGGGGAGGCTGGCGTTTCCCTGACCCTGCTCCTCCTACCAGTCCTGCTGCCACCGGCCTGCCCACTAGCCACATTGCTCACCACGGTCCTCGCTGTGGCTCCCAGGGTGGATCCAGTCGGCCGGGCCACCACCTGCGCTGGGGCTGGTGCCAGCGAAGACGTGGTGGTGGTGGAGGCGGTGGTGGTCGGTGCGGCGATGGTGGCGGTTGCGGCAGTGGTAGTGGCCGCAATGACCGTGGGTGTGGCCGCAACGACAGTGGCAGCAGGGGACTGGGACTGTTCAGCATCCCTGGATGATGGGTTGGTGGGTAGGAGGGGTCCTGGGGAGCGGCTGGGCCCTGCCACGCCAGATGGGCCAGCTTGGTGGTCCGTGTCCGAAGAGGTGGACAGATCCTCCAGATCCGTGTGTCCTCGTTGGGGGCTTGTAGGCTGGCTGTGCTGGCTGCTGTCTCCATCCCCAGCGTCCAGCAGTTCGTCACCTGTGGAGAGAATGAGATTTGTTATTGTGTTGCACCTGGCGAAGTATGTATTAGTCGTCTGACATTGGCAGTTCGTGCAATCTCGTACATGGGTTTCCCGGAGGCGAGTGTGTGGCTGTGGCATCTGTAGGTGTGTGTGCTAGGCAATGGGACTGTGTGCTGTGCACATGTGGCATGGGACGGATTGGCCATGCCGATGGGTGTGTTGCTTTGCCCCTACTCATTGTGACTCTGGTGTATGCGGGCTCCTGGCCCGTCCTGGGTCTGGTTTGTACTTTGCTTTTGGAGTTCAAATGGAACGCTTAGGAACGCATATGGCAACATGGGGGCCATGCCCCAGATTCGCATTTGGGATGGAATATGCTTTTGGGGTTCAAATGGAGCAGCTTAGGAACGCATATGGCAACATGGGGGCCATGCCCCAGATTCGCATTTGGGATGGAATATGCTTTTGGGGTTCAAATGGAACGCTTAGGAACGCATATGGCAACATGGGGGCTATGCCCCAGATTCGCATTTGGGAGGGTATATGCTTTTGGGGTACATGCTGTGAGCCATGGGTGCCGAACGTGACATGTGTTGTGGCAGCATGACAGTGCATGGTCTGAGGTGTGTGCATGCCTGACATGCCCTGCATATTTGCTGTCTGTTGTGGTTACTGGACATGGCATTGGACGCATCGTTATGAGTGAGTGATGGTTGTGTGCCAGCCAACGTATTGCAGTTGTCCCATCTCCTTGGTGTGCGTGCTGCCCTGTGCCATGTGCATCACTGCAGTGCTCGGGGGGTGTGGCCCATGTTGTGTGTTGTTGCTCACAGTGTGTCGTGCGCTTAATTGACTTCTGGCACATGGTTGGTCATGGGCATGTGTCTTAGCGTGACTGCTGTATGTGTGGCAGCTGTGCGGATGACATGCCTTTCATGAGACTGGGGCTGACGGATGGGATGGATGGTATGTTGTATGTGCATGGTGTGTCTGTGTGTTTGATGGGTTCAGTGGTATTCGTGTGCATTTCTGTTGTTCCGCTCTGTTGCGTCTAGTGTTGTTTGTCTTACATAGGCGTAGTTGTGGGGTGTGTGGTTGACAGGCAGTAGGGGCTACATGGACAGGACTTCAATGGTGTTTCGGTTGTGTGTGATGAGTTGCACAGTGGCTGCCGTGTGGGACTATATTCAGTGTGGCTTGTGCATGCAGACGTGGCTCCTTGGGTGTTGCTATGTCTGTGATGGGTCATGTGGGGTGTGAGTCTGCTGTTCATGTCCGTGTGCACATTGTTCACTTGTTCGTGACGGTGGGCGGTGCTGCGTGTTCGTGTGCTACGTGACATGTCCCATGTGTTGGTGGTGTTATGGTCCTCATGCCTCCAGTAATCCAGCCCTGTCCAGTTTCCCACCTGCAAGTTGTTCGTGCGTGCACTGTACTGGATGCCACATGGCTCTTAGCGGGGGTGCTCCATGTTGCAGGTCTGTGGGGGTGGGGGGGTGTAGTGGGTCGTGGGGGTGGCTGTACACCCACTGACACCGATTGCTGTGGACCGTGATGTCTGCCTTTCGGCTGTCGTTGTGCACTGCGGTGGCTGACACGTGGGTGTGGGGTGTGGGGGATGCTCCTCCTTGCTGTGCTGTGGGACTGGGGCCTGGTGTGTGTTGTACTTGGGCTGTCCACCGTCCCACCCACTGCACTTTGTGTTCCTGCCACTTACCTGTTACTTGTCAGTTGGTGCAGCTGTGCCTGACACATGGGTGTGGGGAGTGCTCCACCTTGCTGGTCTGTGGGAGTGGGGGCCTGGTGGGTGTTGTACTTCAGCTGTCCCCCTCCGACCCACTGCACTTTGTGTTCCTGCCACTTACCTGTTACTTGTCAGTTGGTGCAGCTGTGCCTGACACATGGGTGTGGGGAGTGCTCCACCTTGCTGGTCTGTGGGAGTGGGGGCCTGGTGGGTGTTGTACTTCAGCTGTCCCCCTCCGACCCACTGCACTTTGTGTTCCTGCCACTTACCTGTTACTTGTCGGTTAGTGCAGCTGTGGCGGACACATGGGTGTGGTGGGTGCTCGTTGTGGCGCTTCTGGCATATTTGGGGACCTGTTGGTGGTTACGTGGCTGGCTTAGTGTACACATGTCCCCACGCATCTTACAGTTGTTCGGTTTGGGCTGTGTGTGGTAGTGTCTGTTGCATGTGTGTGTGATGTGTTGTGTATTGTGTGCTGGACATGGGGGTGTTTGTCCCTGGGAGCTGTGGCATGGTAGTTGCGCATGTGAGTACATAGCGGTGTGCTGGTATACATTAGTTTGTACTTACCAGCCTCCACTCCCCCTGCTAATCCGGCGAGGATCTCCGGATGTATTACGACTCGCACCTTCTCCTCCCACGCTTTGAAGGTCTTAAAGAGCGCGGGATTCCCTCCGCCAGTGACGGCAGCCAGCTCTCTGTTTTTGCCCTCCTTCTTCTTGACCAGGCTCTTTACGTCATTCCAACGTTTGTTTATCTCGGTTCTGTTCCTGGGCAGGGTCCCGACTGCATTGACCTGGTCTACGATCCGGGTCCACATTCTGTTTCTGGTGGCTAGTGGTGTGTGCTGGACCATGTTCCCATAGATTTGTGGGTACACCTTGATGATCTCGTCGACCATGACCGTCAGCTCCATGGGCGTGAACTTGGGCATCCTTTGTGGTGCCATGGTGTTTGTGGTGCTGGTGCGGTGTGTGTTGTGTAATGTGCAGGGGGTTTGTGGTGCCGGTGTTTGGTGGTGGTGGTGGTGGTGGTGGTGGTTGTGATGTGTGCGTTTCTGTGGTGTGCTGCTGTCCTTGCTGTGTCACTGTGTCCTCTCCTCTCCTCTCTGGTTTGCAATGTAGCAAGGGGTTGTGGTCTGTGGGAGTGCTGCTTTTGTACTCACCTATGTGGGTGTGTCCTCATGGTCTGTTGTTTTCAGGTGTGTTGTGTCTGGGGTTCTGGCCTTTGTATTTTTTGTTTGTCCGGGGGGTGTTTTCGGGATGTGTACTGTGCTTGTGTATTTGTACGTGCCTTGCTGTGTGGACTTGTTGGCCATGTTGTGTGCTATTGGTTTTGTGTGCGGATGGTTTCTGTGCAGGTACGTGGGCGCCATGGCTTCTGCCGTGTCGATTCTCATCGGCGTTGTTTGCGCTGGCGGGCGGTATTTTTGTTGTTTTCCGCGCTCATGGCGGTGCGATCGTAATTTCACGTGCGGTGTGTCGGCCGTGAGGGCGGGCGGTTTTGTGTTGTCGTGCGTGTTTCCGTCCGTGGCGGGCGGTTTGACTCCGACTCGGACGATGGCGGGCGGTATTTTGTATGATTTTTCCGCCGATGGCGGTTTTCAGTTTGTGTACTCATAATGGCGTGGTCGGTGTTCAGGCGGTGTGTGCGGGCAGATTTTTGCCGCTTCCATGCCTGGCGGATTTTTTTACGCCGGGTATCGTAATGTGCCCCCTAGAATAGATTCACGGTCACATATGCCATCCTTGGGTAAAAGGGCAGCAGCACAGACCACTGGCACCAGTCTTGTGTGAAAAAGGCTGCTTTATTGAAACAGGTGCACATCACAAAACAACCTTGGCCATTACTGTGGAAAACTACAACCTCACTTTGCAAACTTAATCACCTATGTTAAGCTACCCACCACCCCTAAAATATCCCCCCCACAACAACTTAATTCAGCAATATCACACTTGCAGCAGAGCTGGTCAATTGCAACTGAGACCTCTAAATTCCCTTTCCGCTTTCCTACATCTATTAACCTCTTAACTCCTTAAACTTCCTACCTAACCTCAAACTCTCTAGCTTGTCCAGGCGTGAACTTGCCTACCCGCTCCCTTTCAGCCTGAAATGCCGCTGACAGCAACAATAAACTTCAGTAAACCCTGGCAACTTCTTTGTCAGCCACCTGTGCACCTGTCACAAATCGACACCCTTACAGCATAATCTCTCCCTTGCACACCTGTATGCAACAAAGCTTGCCCAACCCCAAAAATGCAGGGCAACCAAGAAAACATAACCCACATAGCCCAGTAATAGGGATGGGAGGGTGGGGTAAAAATGCTACCAGTAGGTACTAGCCACCATGTCGCCGAGACAAAATGGTGGCTGGCACCTCAAGATGGCAGGATATATACCCCCTGGGCTACATACGTAGCCCAAAACCACCCAAACCCCTAGCAGTCGCCCGACTGCTTCACTCCCCCAAAATACCTGGCGGTCAGAACTCCCTGTGGTCTGCTGCCCCCCAAGACCCCCTTGTCAATTTCTTTGTAGCAGATTATTTTTAAATACATTTATTAATTGATTATCAGACTGTACTTTTCAAGCTTTGCCCCTAGTTGCTCCAACCCCTTTCCTCTGTCTCACACTTTGACCCCAAATTTATGGGTTCCCAAGTAAATTCATTGCAATTCCAGCACTGAATATAAGCATATAAGAAGGAAAGAAGGTAAAAGGAGAGAACAGGAGCAGAAGGTATGACGGAAGGAGAATAAATAATGACAAAATGACATAAATGGGAAGAAGAGAGTGGTGAAAGAGGGGATAGGAGCAAAGATTGGGAACAGAGAAGAGCTGAAAGAAGTGGCAGAGGAAAGGAATGAAGAGAAAAAAGAAGAGCGGCAAAAGAGCAACAGGGGAAGATGAAACGAAGATTGGAAAGAAAAAGGATTGGCAAAGTGGCAGGACATACGAAGAGGGAGAAAAAAGAAGACGTCCTACTATAAGACCATCAAAAGGAAAGGATTGAAAAATAGATTCTGATGGATCGGCAGTGAAAGAAGATGAGGCGAGTGTCTTGCTTCGCCCTTCAAAATACCACTCCCACACGATGGCCCAAACACGACGAAGCAGGAGACATAAAACACAACAACACCTAGAAAGGGGTTTCACTTTACAAAATTAAACACATCAACGACTCTCTTTTTAGAATGAGGCTTGGAGTTTTATCTATGCAATGCTCTCTAACAGAAAGGCTTTCCCAGATGTCAAATGAACAATATTCAAATGTATATAGATATATAGATATTTATATGCAAGCAATAATAACACACTTGGCAAATGTAACAGTTAAATGCATGAATAATAATAATGAATAAACAAGCAGCGAATAATACTGGACGTCCTGCAAGAAATCAGAAAGATGTATACACTAAATACACCAAATGATTGCTTTGGATGTGCACTCTGACTCACTCACACATCACAAAGAAAACACTTCAAATGATCATAGCCACTGGCCACACATCAAAATAGCAATAATCAAAACTCAAACACTTCACTTGGCATAAACACTGCATCTTAGCCCACTCCAGACCGCGGGATTTACAGCTGGGGTTAAGAGCCTCAGCAACCAGGGTTCCCCTGTACCGAAGTAGACGCGTCTGTCCCCATTCGGATTCCAAAATCCCAGCTTCAAAGTCAACAACCCTCATCTTTATAGTCTCAAAACACACTAGAAAGTTTGAGAGTCTTTCCCTCTGCGCTAAGGAAACTTACTGGAATTGGCCACCTTCCATGCCAGCATTCCAGGGCAAAAGGAGTTCCCACGTTCCCTCTACATTCTCACATGTTCCAGCCTATATCTTAACGAAGCTTACGAAAGCCTTCGGTACAGTAAACAATATCTTCTCCAAAAACAAAACAAAACAACCTTGAACGTGATTAACCCAAACAACTTGCAAACATTCTGGGGGCCAGTCGGTGTGCGAAAAAGAGCTCAAGCAAGACAGAGTCAGAATTCAGGATGACACGAGGCCATGTCAAGCCAATAGTAAGAACTTCATATTACTTCCCAATGTACAACACAATGCACATGTGTGCACCACTGCTTATAGCATCACATACTTCATCTCTCAATGTACAACATAGTGCACATTTGTGCACCACTGCCTATAGCATCACACGCTTCATCTCTCAATGTACAACACAATGCACATTTGTGCACCACTGCTCATAACACTGCACTTCGAGACCAAAAGTACATTCCACACCTCTCTCTCTCTCTCATGCTTTCAAATGCACATCCCACACGTTCTGTTCTTGGCAAGCTGTTCTACTGTGACAGCTCCCACTTCAAAACTACGAGAAGAAATCTTCAAGAGATACAAGGCATATGCAGGACGTACATTCAGGCTAGGATAAAATAACACACCAAAATCAATTAAAGTGATGGTAGTCAAAGGTCATCACGTGGTGTCAAACCATAAGAGTGCCTCTAGCAATACAGCGAGGCAGACTGGTCTCTATTCCTTTTTGGGTTAAAAATGTCCAGTGTGTATGGGAAGAGTCAGCCAAATGTCAGACTGTGACTGAGACATGACAGCTGCCAGCTGGATGTCTCAGTGAGTTGACAACACACACAAACACACACATTATATATATATATATATATATATATATATATATATATCTTGTCTCGCCTCACTCGCACTCCTGTAGCTCAGGAAGAGACGACGCGGACCCAGGATATTGGTGCAATTATTTATTTCATGCCCTGCACCACCGCCATAATGCGTTTCGGCCTTCGAGAGGCCTTGATCACATGACGCGCTGGTGGAGTGACTTCACACATTTAAAGTGACAGTGCTAGTGACAGGTGACCAATGAGTGTCATAGACATAGACAAGTTAGTTCAATACTCGACATGAATAAATGCATTGGTAATTTGATGCATAAACTTCTCAACATTTTTTTATGATATAAATATCAATAAATATGCAACTACATAAATGAATATTTAAATATTTAACCGCTTCGATGCTCATGACGAGACCAGCTCGTCATGAGTCACAGTGGAGCTGTGATCATGACGAGCTGGTCTCGTCATAACAGCTGCGCGCCGCCCACGCGGGATTAATTCCCCGCCTGTGCGGGAGAATTAATGAGTGGGCGAGGTTGTGACGAGACCAGCTCATCATGAGCACAGCTCCACTGTGACTCATGACGAGCTGGTCTCGTCACGAGCACCGCGGCGCCGCGCTCACCCCCCGCACCCCTGGGGGAATTACCCACGCAGGGAAGGGGTTAAATAGATACAAAACTTTTTCTTTAAAAACTGTAGGTTTTTATGATTAAAATGCCGAAATATAGGTTGAGTTTCTCCAAGTAAAATGCTGAGTAAAATACATGTTAAAAAGTTGATCATATAAAAAACTTTTCATGCATATAAAATCCCAGTCATAGTAAACCTCAAACCCATAACACATCATGCAAGATGATTAAACAATTCTGCCCAAGTTGGCCATGACAGTTCTCCATGTCTAGTAATCATAAAGTGCCAGTGCTAACTACATAAAGTGCCACCTGTAGAACCCAAAAGGATTCTAAAAAGTGCAAATGTGCATAAATATACTAAGTGAAGATTAAAACCAATGCAGAGGCAGCAGGTAAAAGACGGATTCCTATGTACATGTAGCTATCTTACTAAAGACAAGTATAAAAATCTTCACTGGAATTGAGACCCTGTGGAGTCTTACTGTCCAACTCTAGTATGTATCTTGTCTCTAGTTTCCTCAGAAGGGCCTCCCGGTCACCTCCTCTTCTTAAAGGGGGGTCCGCATCCACTACAAAGTATTTAAGATCACTCACGTTTTTCGCATGGAGGTCTCCAAAGTGCCTTGCAACTGGGTAAGATTGATCACCATTGATGATGGCCCTTAAGTGCTGGAGTATCCTCTTGTGCACCTGCAGCTTCGTACTTCCTACTTACTGCAGGCCACAGGGACACTCCAGCACATACACTGCATAATCTGTTTTGCAGGTCAGTTTCTTGTTAATACGAGTGGGCTCTTTTTTGAACGGTGTAGCGTATTCTGATTTACTTATCCCATGTTTGCAAGCTTTGCATGTGGCACATTTTAGGAACCCTTTGCTAGAATCTAGCCAGGAGCTGTTGGTTCTCACTTCTGGGCTGCTCTTTACCAGTGAGTTACTCATTGAGCGTGCCTTCCTAAAGGTTATATTAGGAGATCTAGTCAGGTTAGCCCCTAATATTGGATCATTTTTCACACGTACCCAGTTACTGTTGACTATCATGCGTATTGTTCTATGTTGGTTGCTGTACGTCAGGATCAGTCTAGAGGGTTGCTCTGCAGGTGTGTGCACAACTGTTTTGAGATTGGACCTGCACACTAGAGCCTGAGATCTGTCCATCTTTCTGGTTTTCTCTATGGCTTTATCGATCTCACCCTGAGAGTAGCCCCTGGCCACAAACCTCTCACGACTCTCTTTCTGTGCATTTTCACATTCAGACTCAGTACTACATATTCTGCGGATTCGCAACATCTCCCCATAGGGGATGCTACGAACCAGATGTGCTGGGTGGTGACTAGAGGCATGTAACATGGTGTTCCCCACTGTCGGTTTTCTGAATAGCTTTGTCTCTAGCTTGTCTTGTGTGACCATGATCTCAACATCCAGAAAACAAATGGACTTCCTGCTGAGTTGCCCAGTAAAATGTAGATTTGAATTGTTGTCATTGATTTGCTCAATAAAATGGAGGGCACTCTCCTCAGTGCCCCTCCAAATTATAAGCAAATCATCGATGTACCTGTACCAACGTATAACATGGTTGGACAATACTTCAGCATGTGTGAGTCTGAGGACTTGTTCCACCCACAGTCCCATATGTAGACAAGCGTAACTAGGGGAGAAACAAGCCCCCATAGCCACGCCTCTCACCTGTTGGAACACCTGGCTCTGAAAGAGAAAAAAGTTGTTCTCTAAACACGCTACAATCATGGCCACCAACATTTTGTTGTGTTGAAAGAAGCATATGGGTCTAGTATTAAGGTAGTGCTCTATTGCCTTAACCCCGTCCCTGTGATTGATGCTAGTATACAGGGAGGAAACATCAAGCGAAATAAGAAGATCTTCAGATTGCCAATTAATGTCAGTTATTTTTCTTAACAGATCGCTTGTATCCTGGACAAATGAAAGAAGTTTCTTTACATGTTCCTGCAAGTAGTAGTCCACATATGTTGATGCATTTTCCATAATGCTGTTGCAAGCCGATATTATTGGCCTTCCTGGTGGCTTGACCACATCTTTATGAATTTTCGGTATAAAATATACAACAAGCATGACGGGATGGTCATTTTTTAAGAATTTGAATTCTTCAGCAGTTAGCAGTCCTGCACTTTTCCATGCCAGGAGACTAGTGTAAAAATTATTCCAAAATGTCTTAACATTTTGCATGGTGCTGCGCCTATAGCAATCCCTGTCGTTGAGTTGCTTCAACGCCTCTTCCATATACAGGTTGCGTGGCCACAGCACCACGTTGCCGCCCTTATCAGATTGACGGATAATTATGTCGTCATTGGCCTGCAATTTTTTCATTAATTGAACATACACATTGTCCTGTTTGGTGTAGTGTTTGATCGCTCCTGCTTGTTTCTGATATAGAGTTTTTAATTCTTGTGTCACCTTGTCACTGAATACATCTATGTTGTCCCGTAGCATTATAGGACAAAAAGTGGACTTTGGTTTAAAATGTGTTTTTGGCACCCCCCGTATAGTGACACCTCTTGACTGCACCTGGGCATAGCACTATCATTCTCATTCTGCAAATGTTGGAGATCCTGCAGTAATCCAACATCACCTGCTGTTAGAATAGAGGGGCTGGATATGTCACTAGTCAGTGGCTCAATTTGTATGTGCTTCGGTACATTTTGCATGAGAAGGTACTTGTGTAGTTTTAGTTTCCGTACAAAACTATACATGTCAATACGCATTTGAGCATAATTAAAATCACTTTTGGGGCTATAAGACAGTCCAAGAGATAGAGTCTGTTGTTCATCCTCAGTGAGAGTCAATGTTGACAAATTGATGACTGTTAGTGAGTCACTGTCCTTTCTTAGTGCTTCTACTTGCGCTTCCATTGCCTTGTTTGTTTTCTGTTGGTTTGCCTTGCGTTGGTTGTTGCATCATCGTCTCTCCCAACGTTTCTTGTTGCGGTTTTGTTGGTGTTTGCACTTTGTACACGTGGGCGCAATGTCTGTCTTCTGTCCTGGCGCAGGCAGTCCACCTCCTGGGCCAGGGAGAATTTGTGAAACCCCAACCTTTGAGTCCTCGTTTGTTCGTTATCTGATTCATTGTCCGGTACCGAACTGAGGTCTGAGGCTGAGGTGGGCATAGGTCCACTAATGCTTGAGTCAGGTATATATATATATATTTATTTTTTTAACCAATATGCCCGGAGCATTGAGAGAGCACTTCCAGCGCTCTCGCCATTCTGGCATTTAACATGCAGCTCGTCTTCATCCTCCCCCAATTAGCATATGGTGCCGACGCGTTTCAGGGCTCAAGGCCCCTTCTTCATGGGCTGCTAATGATCGACGCATCCAAAGCTCACCATCTATTTCCACATTCTTTATTGTATTTCCGGCCCTCAGTGGGCGTTGCTAGGTGCAAAACAAAATTGATGCATGATGGGATATATAGTTCCCGATGTGAGCTAGAATGGCGAGAGCGCTGGGAGTGCTCTCTCAATGCTCTGGGCATATTGGTTAAAAAAATGTGACATGGCAGCCCAGCCGTGGAGAGAGGCACCATCGTGACTTCAGAGGCTGCGGAATTGAACTGTTCAGAACCGGCACAGCACAGCGCTCTGGATGCTTAATTAGCTCGTCAATTGTACTCCAAACCCTACTAAGGACTCAAAATATGCTTTAATTGAACTGCGCATCAAAATCTACTAAAGGATATTAAAATTGGCTCACATCGGGAACTATATATCCCATCATGCATCAATTTTGTTTTGCACCTAGCAATGCCCACTGAGGGCCGGAAATACAATAAAGAATGTGGAAATAGATGGTGAGCTTTGGATGCGTCGATAATTAGCAGCCCATGAAGAAGGGGCCTTAAGCCCTGAAACGCGTCAGCACCATATGCTAATTGGGGGAGGATGAGGACGAGCTGCATGTTAAATGCCAGAATGGCGAGAGCGCTGGGAGTGCTCTCTCAATGCTCCGGGCATATTGGTTAAAAAAAAAAATATATATATATACCCAGTAGAAGGCGCAAGCCGAAACGCGTAGGTCATTTCTGGTTTTGTATGCACCTCCTGCACTTTGCTTTGAGAGGCTTCTTATGCTAGGGGCCTCCGGAAACAACGAAAAATAATAAAGCCCTTCGGAAGCCAGTTCCTGGTAGTGCCGTGCTTCATTTCGCCCTGGAAATTATGTCAAGAGTGAAGGGCATTTGTGTGGAGTAAGTGAAGGAATATATATATATATATATATATATATATATATATATATATATATATTCACTGAAAAAAACACAGGTTTCAGGGACGTTATAGTTAGGAATTAGCATTTAAAAAACCTTAGATATTCACTGAAAAAACCACAGGTTTCAGGGATGTTATAGTTAGGCTGACATTTTAATTGTACAAAACCAGAAAATTCAGCCGTTATAGTTAGCTGAGCTAACTATAACTCGTGCCCTCGCAATGCACTGTTGATGACATCACATATTGCATCACTCATGACATGGTCAGTGACATCACCAATGACATCTCAAATGACATCACTGATGACATCATCCAGTAACTGAGTGTTTCTAAATCGTTTAAGAATGTTATATATATATATACACCAAGGTGTAATGAAGAATGGATGGGTGTATGAGTGTCTGAATGGATGATTTAGTGGGTGCTCGACAGACTGTATAAGTGAGTGATTAAACGTGTCTTAGTGAATGCATGGTTGAATGATTATTCTGTGTGAATGTCTGTATCAGTCTGTCAGTTGGTGTGTAAGTGGCTGCATGGGTTGGTGAGTATCTACATGAGTGTCTATATGGGTTAATGATTGGTTGTCTGAGTACCTTTATGGGTGCCTGAGTGTCTGTGTGGGTGGGTGGGGGGGTGTGACTCCATGCATGGATGTGTGAGTGGGTGATTCACTGGGTGTATGGGTTCATGAGTGCATCTGCGAGGGGCTGTATGGGTGAGTGAGTGTGCGTATGGCTGTGTTGGTGAGTGAATTGATGTCTCAGTGGTATGTGTGTGAGTAACTACATATATGAACAGCAGTAAATGTGAGTGTTGGCGTATATAAGTGACTATATGTGAGAGTGAGTGATTGTGAGAGTGGCTGTATGGATGAGTGTGTGCTTGTGTCAGTGATTGTAGAAGTGAGTAAGTATGTGTTAGTATCAGTATGAATAAGTGAGGTGGTGTGTGTATAACTGTATAGGTGAGTAAATGGCAGTGTGATTGATTCTTTGGGTGACTGACTAGGTGTGTGAGTAACACTATGGGTGCGTGGTGGTGTGTGAGTGTCTGTTTGGGTGTATGAGTGCATATATCAGTGGCTGTATTGATGAGTGACTGCGTGTATGATTGATTGTATGGGTGAGTGAGTGGATGTGTGTGTAGACCTATAAATCAGTGAGTTGGTATGTACTAACTGGTATTGGTGTGTCTATGTTTTGGAGAATGGTAGTCTGTATTTTAGAGTGGGTGTATGAAAGGTTATATTAGGGTGTGAGAAGGTGCATCAGATATTAAGTGGATGATGTCATCAGTGATGTCATTTGAGATGTCATTAGTGATGTCACTGACCATGTCATGTGTGATGTAATATGTGATGTCATCAGCAGTGCATTGCGGGGCGTGAATTATAGTTAGCTCAGCTAACTATAACGGCTGAATTTCTCTGGTTTTGTACGAGTGAATTGTCAGCCTAACTATAACGTCCCTGAAACTTGTGGTTTTTTCAGTGAATATTTAAGGTTTTTAAATTGTTAATTCCTAACTATAATGTTCCTGAAACCTGTGTTTTTTCCAGTGAATTTCTAAGGTTTTTTAAATGCTAATTACTAACTATAACGTACCTAAAACCTGTGGTTTTTTCTGCGAATTTCTAAGGTTTTTTAAATGCTAATTTCTAACTATGCCTACATAGGTAGGACATGTACAGAAAGAGGAAGAAAGGCGCAGAAAGAAGCAAGAGAAGTGCAGAAAGAGACAAGAGAAGTGCATAAAGAGGAAGAAAGGTGCAGAAGAAGCAAAAAAATGCAGAAAGATGCAACAGAAGTCCAAAAGAGGTAAAAAGGTGCAGAAAGAAGCAAGAGAAGTGCAGAAAGAAGAAACAGAGGTGCAGAAAGAGGTCTACTTCAACTGTACCTTTCCACAGACTCATACAAAGTAGCCTAATCACTAATCCTTCTCCCAAGATGTCTTAAACCTCACTTTTCTCTTGAAGGTTCACTATACATCGACTGCTCAGAATGTTAGGCCTACCAAATGTAAAACAGCAATCCTAACCATATCACTGTTGTAAGTCTGACCAAGTTTGTAAAGGTATGCATGCATGTGTCTCTGCTTTTGCCTAGTGACATGTTAGTAAAAAATATACATACAAATACTTGAAAACCTGTGTTTGAAACAGCATACTCTGTAAATCTGTATAAAAAAAGGTGTATGTATTTCTTTCTGCTCATAATACAGGGCACATGGCTATTTAATAGTGTATTTGAGGGGCTGTATAGCACCTATATACATAAGAGATGTCTGTCTGTGCAACCGAATGACAGAGCAGAACTGAAAAGATTTGACCACCTCTAGGAGAAGCTACCTGCTTTTTAAGCTACCATCTTCAGATGCATAACACATGTGAGAATACATGTGCAAGAAGACATATACCTCAGTCACGAGAGCAGGCAGACCTTTAAACTTGACAGCTTGCACTTCTCATTTGAGTACAGAAAGAGGCAAGAGAAGTACAGAAAGAAGCAAGAGAAGTGCAGGAAAAAATCAAGAGAGATGCAGAAAGAGTAAGAAATGTGCGGAAAGAGGCAAGAGAAGTGCAGAAAGAGGCATGAGGGGTGCAGAAAGAGGCAAGAGAAGTACAGAAAGAAGCCACAGAGGTGCAGAAAGAGGCAAAAGAGGTGCAGAAAGAGGCAAGAGAGGTGCAGAAACAGGCAAGAGAGGTGCAGAAAGAGGGTACAGGGGTGCCGAAAGAGGCAAGAGAGGCGCAGGAAGAGGTAAGAGGGCTGCAGAAAGAAGCAAGTGAGTTGCAGAAAGAGGCAACAGAGGTACAGAAAGAGGAAAGAGAGGTGCAGAAACAGGCAAGAGAAGTGCTGAAAGAAGCAACAGAGGTGCAGAAAGAAGCAAGAGAAGTGATGAAAGAGACAAGAGAGTTGCAGAAAGAAACAAGAGAGGTACAGAAAAAAGCACGAGAAGTGCAGAAACAGGCACGTGAGGTGCAGACAGAGGCAAGAGAGGTGCAGAAAGAGGCAAGAGAGGTGCATCAAGAGGCAAGTGAGGTGCAGAAAAAGGCAAGAGGAGTGCAGAAAGAGGCAAGAGAAGTGCAGAAAGAAGCAATAGAGGTGCAGAAGGAGGCAAGAGAACGGCAGAAAGAGGCAAGAAAGTTGCAGGAACAGTCAAGACAGGTGCAGAAAGAGGAAAGAAGTGTACAGAAAGAGGCAAGAGGGGTGCAGAAAGAAGCAAGAGAGGTGTGGAAAAAAAGTGAGAGAAGTGCAGAAAGAACCAACAGAGGTGCAGAAAGAGGCAAGAGAAGTGCAGAAAGAAGCAACAGAAATGCAGAAAGAGGCTAGAGGAGTGCAGAAAGAGGCAAGAGAAGTGCAGAAAGAGGCAACAGAGGTGCAGAATCAGGCAACAGAGGTGCAGAAAGAGGGAAGAGGGGTGCAGAAAGAAGCAAGAGAGGTGCAGAAAGAAGCAAGAGAAGTGCAGAAAGAAGCAACAGAGGTGCAGAAAGAGGCAAAAAGGGTGCAGAAAGAAGCAAGAGAGGAGCAGAAAGAAGCAAGGGAAGTGCAGAAAGAAGCAAGCGAGGTGCAGAAAGAGGCAAGAGAAGTGCAGAAAGAGGCAAGAGAGGTGCAGAAAGAGGGAAGAGGGTGCAGAAAGAGGCAACAGAGGTACAGAAAGAAGCAACAGAGGTGCAGAAAGAGGCAAGAGAGATACAGAAGAAAGAAGCAAGAGAGGTGAAGAAAGGAGCAAGAGAGGTGCAGAAAGAAGGGAGGTGCAAAAAGCAGAAGAGATGTGCAGAAAGAGGCAAGAGAAGTGCAGAAAAAGGAAGAAAGGTGCAGAAAGAAGCAAGAGAAATACAGAAAGAGGCAAGAGTGGTTTGCGTACCATTAGTACCAATGTAACACCCACATTTAGCAATAATTAAAAGGTGACCATTCCAGCTTCGCAGAGGGCTTTCCACCATGCTGTAACACTTGTTGCTGCATTTTTGGTAACGTTTGAGGTGTTTGAGCTAGAAACATAGGTTTTTTTTGTTCAAATCTGCAGATTATACAGCAGATGATGGATTGTGTGGCAAATGCGGAAAATTTATAATTATGCGAAAATCAGTGCAGCCAAACAGTCGCATAATTGCAGTGGCCCTGCTCATACCTCTGACTAGGTCCAGAAGTGCTCCTCAGTGGTTCCTTCTTTTTTTGTCTCATTGAGTTTAGAGTTTAGCTTCTATGGAAATGAGGAAGACTAAACCTGAGGTTACCACTCCACAACACAGACTACCATACCATATAATTACTCTCCATAACACATAATCTCACTCTACATAGTTCCTATACACTAAATACCACATACTTTCTATCTACATAATTTCACTGCACAACATACCACATAATTCCGCTACACACAACGTACATCCACTCCACTCGAAAAAACATTAGCAAAATACTTTTACATTTACAACGCCAATAGCTCTAACTCTCACAAATGTGAGACCTATTACATTGCAAATGCTTCTTTAACTAGTAGTCTCTTTTGCAGAGTGGTGCAGAAAGGCGGCTGGGCCTCCGACCAGCGCTCAGGAATTCCACTGCGTAGGACTTACAGGAGGTATCAGGAGGGCTTCTTGGCCCCCAAGTCCCTCAGGAGTAAAGTGGACTTCATCCCCCAACCAGTAGTGTGCCAGGAGGCGCGTTTGCAGAGCAGTGGAGAAAGGGGGCATGGCCTCTGAAGACCTCTTAGCAATCCCACTGTGTGGGACTTATTGGAGGTAACAGGAGGGATAGTTGGCCCCCAAGGACAACCTTGGGGGGCAACTACCCCTCCTATTACCTCCAGTAAGTCCCACATAGCAGATTGCTAAGTTCTCATAGCAGGCCATGCCCCCTTTGCCCACCACTCTGCAAACGCGCATCCTGGCGCGCTCTTGGTTGGGGATGAAATCCCCTGGCCTCCTGAGGGTGCCTGGGGGCCAACCAGCCCACCAGGTACCTCCAATAAGCCCCATACAGTGGGATGGCTGAGAGTGGTCAGAGGCCACACCCCCTTTTTACACCAATCTGCAAACACACCTCCTGTCACACTGCTGCTTGGGGGATGAAGTCCACTTTAGTCCTGAAGTCCTCAGGACACTAGGGGACCTCATCGTACCACCAGCAGTGCACCAAGAGGCGCGTTTGCAGAGTGTTGTAAAAAGGGGCATGGCCTCGGACCACCTCGCAGCAATCCCACTGTGTGGGGCTTACTGGAGGCACCTGGTGGGCTAGTTGGCCTCTAAAGACCCTCACCAGTGAAGGGGACTTCCTCCCCCAACCCAGATCGCACCAGGAGGGGCGTTTGCAGAGTGGTGCAGGGAGGGGGCAAGACCTCCGGCAAGTTGACGGTTTCCTTTTTTTTTTTTTAGAAAGGGGAGCTGTGTGGCCCCTCTTCCCTTGACCCTTTTGGGCCCCGGGAACCCCATCCCCCAGGGCCTGAGCCACTTTTTAATTTTTTTATTGAAGAGAGATGGGGGCGCAAGGCCCCCTCCTGAGGCCAATTTTGGCCCCGGGGACCCCATCCCCGGGGCTAGGACTTTGTTTTTGTTTTGTTTTTTCTGGAGGAGGGGGGTTGTGCAGCCCCCCTCTCCAGGCTGATTTCGGCCCCGGGGACCCCATCCCCTGGGGCATGGCCATTTCTATTTTTTTAAACTATATTTAAAGGAGTGGGACCACGTGGCCCCCCTCCTGGGCCAATTTCGGCCCCGAGGACCCCATCCCCGGGGCCCGGCCATCTATTTTTTTTAATTAAGAAAAGGCCGGGCCGAGTGCCCCCCTCCGGGCCATTTTTGGCCCCGGGGACCCCATCCCCTGGGGCATGGCCACTTTGTTGGGGACCGTGGGGGGAGCCCCAATGCCCCCGTGGTCTCTGCCGGCTACCGGCCTTCTGCGGGAGCTGGCAATGCTTTTGGGCAAAGGGAGCTGCTAACATGCAGCTCCCTTTGCCCAAAAGCAATTCTGCTTCGCTTCAAGAAAGCGAGAGCAGTTTTATTGCTCTCCCTTCCATGAAGCGAAGCAGAAGTTTGCTATGGCATGGCGGGAGCAGTGCTGGAGCCGGCCCTGGGGACTGGCGGTCCCCAGGGCCATAGAGGGCTCCTGGAGGGGGGCTGCGCAGCCCCCCTCCCATCTGTGGCTGCCCTGGGGAGGTGGTGGTCCCTGGGTCCGGGGGTCCGCAACGGACCCCACACTTAATTGATGTATGCCATGGGGAGGTGGAGGTCCCCGGGGCAGTGTGGGCGGGGGGGCTCGAGCTCCCCACACTTCATTTTTTAAAAGTAGCCCCAGGTAAGTGGCTGTCCGTGGGGCAGCATGGGGGGCAGGAGCCCCCCATGCTATTTTTTTTTAAAAGCCCCGGGGAGGTGGGGGTCCCCCGGTCTGCGCGGGCCCACGTATCATTAGCATAGCCCCAGGAAGGTGGCAGTCCCGGGGCTGCAGGGGTCCCCACGGGCCCCGCATCATGATTTAACATTGGCCCCGGGACCTGGCCCACCCGGAAGCTTCAAGAAAACAAAGTGCGGGAGACTGCGCTTAGTTTAAAAAAAATGAAATTGGCAGTATTCGCGGACCGTATGTGAATCCCGCCGAAATGGTTTTTTTAAAATGCTCTTTTGGCCCTCGGGGTCCCTGTGGGACCCTTTGAGCAGGCCTAGGGAGTCAGGGTGTTTCTATCCTGACCCCTTTTCTTGTTTTTTACCTTTTTTCTTGTGACTGGGTTCAACAGAGTCACAAGATGGCTGCCAACACTTCCTGGTTTGAAGTGTTGGCAGCCAATCAGAGTCAGGCTCGAGATTGGGAGGGTTCGCGGATACTTCACGGCCACCAGATATTAATATTTGTAAATACATGAATTTCTCAGAAACTACTGAACAGATTTACACCATTTAACAAATTTGGTGTAATTCCGTTCAGCAATTCGGGCTGAAGCTGCGTCAACAGTTTCCTATGGAAATTAACATGGAGAAAACGTGTTTTGGGACCCCTCCTTTTTTCTCGGCCCCCCTTTGATGAATCACCCCAAAGCTTTCAAGACAGGAGCTGACCTGAGTGCATCATAAGTTTTTTAAATTTCACGACGATTCGTCAAACGGGTCCAAAGATATTGACAAGAGAAAAAACGCTTTTCCTATGGAAACTAGGTCCTAACTATAACTACCTACCCTACTGGCAACCGCCAGCAGGTGATATATCATATGATATATATATATGATCAATAGTTTACATAAAATACTTTTTTCCATAATAACTAAATTGCTAGCATGAAATTGCCCACTGGGGCTGAAATAGATTTTAGATCTTTTTTGATTGAGTATAATGATCAACAGGTCAGTGTGAAATTGCCCACTGGGGCGGGATGTGTTTTAGATCTCTGTGTTTGATTATAATGATCGACAGGCAGGGGTAAAAGGTCTGCCCACTGGGGCTTAATTATGATCCTAATAGCTATGAATTGTTGAGAGCAATGATAATTAGTATTGCATTTACAGTGTTAATATTCTCTGTAAGAGTATAAAAATGGGCATGTCCAAATATCCTTTACTGAAATGTAAAAGATTATAGGAAAAAAAAATGGCATGCCTTGAAATGTAAACTTGTTTAAAAACTACGAGTCTGCCTTCCATTGCACTATGTTTGTAGTCCATCACGTGACACTGTTATGAGCACTGCATTTAAAATGGTTAAAACTTTATACAATCTTGTTGGTGAGCAAGCCTGCTGGGCAGGCGAAGCGATTCCGAACAGCCGACATTAAAGTATAATTCTTTGGCCAGAACACGGCGTCGTCATTCCTTGTTTGCGAGGTTAAGTTGGCAATTAATCGGACCTGGCTTCGTTGGTCCGCGGCGACGACGCGCCCCCTGATTAGGTGTGCGACGGATGTAAACAAGCAACGAGACGGTAATATATATATATATATATATATATATATATATATACACATTTGAATCATGCAAGGCTGACTCAGCCTGCCTTCCTTCCTTCTTAGGTCGGTAAATTGAGCACTGTTCATTAGATAATAGTGACATCTAATATTTACAGCATTAAGCAATGGCATAATTGTGGGTTATAGTGCGGTATAAAAACAAGTTATTGAGTTACTATTAAGGTTTCTCAAATCAGCATTATATTTAGGAACTGGACATTCACTGGACCTACTTAATCCTAGCCCTACTGCCTGTCAGAAAAAGGACGGGGTAGCTTTCTATTCTAGTGAAATTATTTCAGAGCATCTACACGTAATACTGCTGTAGATTATAGATGTTTCTTTTAATTATTATTATTTTTTTTCATTTATGTCAGACATTTAACCGATGCCCAGGGAAGTTACTTCTCAGAAAGTAACTGCAATGTTACCAAAAAGTCTGACAGGTCAAGTGATGTCGCTGTGAGATCACTTTGTCTGATATCAGGTTGTATGCAAATTAGAGGATCCTCGCAACGCCTCCTTTCTGCCTGGGGCCCCAAAAATCCTAAATTTGAAGAGGCAATGGGATTCATATCCTTTGCTTCTATTGGGTACTCATGTAGAGTTACCACCTCATTCCAGGTCATTACAGACACAGGGGCATAATTTTAAGCCACACCACTTTTAGTGACATTGTGTTGGCGATAGGGGCTTTGCCTTATTTACAAGGCAGCATTAAGCCACTTAACGTGGCTTAACGCTAACTTGTGAATAAGGCCCCCTTTCACGCTGTACTTAGCGTGAAAGGGGAGGGCAATGGGTGTTGTGGTGGGCGATCCACCGAGACACCCATTGGTTTTGATGCTGCCCCATATTTACAAGGGTGGCGTAAATAGGAGGCAGCGCCAAAATTAAGACAAGGGGAAACCTGGTTTTAAACAGGCGTAATGAGGACAAATGCTTTATTTCTCCTCGTTTTTGCTGTTTCCATGTGTGCTGCATTAAGCAGCACACATAGAAGTTTCAAAACGCCATGAATGATTGTTTATGTTCAGGAAGGGAGACCTTCATTTCCCCCATGGCAGACACCCTTGTACTATGGGGCAAGGGTGCCTTCATTGGTGCTAGGCAGCTGAACTCAGCGCCAGCACTAGGGGAAACGCAGGTGTGCGACGCATTCTTGTGAATACTGCACATCCCTGCGTTTTCAGAATGGAGAAGCATGGCTTTAGCAATGTTTGCTTAACGCCACGCTGTTCCATTCTGTTGTAAATATACCCCACTCTCTACAGCCCTGGCCATTTCCACTACTAATCATTGTTTTCAGGTGTGAGTTCCGCGGTCACTACACACAATCTGGGATGACGCAGTGAGTTTGAAGTCCGTAAACTGGATGCATTAAATTGGTCATTACTATTTAACAGTGCTTAGAATCTTCAGACTGTGGTAAGAAGCACTTTATAAACCGGAAGGTATGGTTATTACAGGCATGCAGCACCAATGGTAGACCAGTATTCAAGCAACGCACAACGCGGCCAATGTTTGTCCTGCAGCAGTCCCTTGGTTCTAGCCCCCCCAGAGCTGCCGAATAAAGCTGTCCCCACCAATGAACATTTTCTTCAGTCTCTTGGTTACCATGGTGCTATTAATCACTTTTCCCTGACAGAAGCGGCCATGCCAATGTCCTCATTAAATTCTAACCTCGCTTCTCTCCCCACACCTGTAGGTTTTCGTTGAAAGGTTGTGAAAGAGACACGTACGGCTAAGGGGGAGTTCAGGCTACGGTATCCCGTAGGGACAGTTGTCAAGAGACCGCGGTGTGGTCTAAATTCCGCATGATACACTTCAAAAGCTTCAAACCTAATTACTGAAATATGCTATCAGACCAGGTTAATTTAAAAGACTCAATTTAAAAAAAAAAATCACCAGGGGTTGCAAACTTCTAGATTAATGCGTCAATTGAATATAAATATATATGCTATAAAACTGGCTTCGAATTAGGTATGCTCCGATGTTTGAGTCTGCCACAGACAGACTGATAGAGCTGGAGAAATAGCAGGTTGGCACAGAGCAGCAAAGGGTACAAGCCATAGCGTTTTCTGCATAATTATGGATTTGCCACATAAACCATCATTTGCTGCATAATCTGCAGATTTTGAGATTAGCTCAAATAGATCAAAAAAAGTTGCTAAAAATATGGCGATATTTGCTCCTACACAGTGGAAGGCTCTTCGCAAAAGTTGACTGGTCATCTTTCTTTGCTGTATGTGGTTGTTAAACCGGTACTCATGAGGCATAATCATTGCTCAGGCAGTGTTACAATGTGTAAAAACCACAAAATAATAAAGTAATACTATCACAAAATGTGCCACATTATGCTGCATAATTTGCCTTTTCTTGCCCATAATTTGGGCCTCCCCTACCTCATAATTCTTGTGCCCCTGACTATAACCAAAGCCAGTGGAGTTCTCCAGCACATAATAGTTGTGCCTGGAACGGATGTATAGGATGTCCATTATATTGATACTTTACCTCCCAGAGTAAAATAGCTTGTGTAAAATATATAGAATTTTACACTCAAATGAAAACAAACGTACATGTGCTCATTTGTAATAAAAAGCGCCCTGTTTCCAGACTTCACAGGCCACTTATGTTTTTAGATCGCTCACTTTGGCGGGGGGAGCTAGCCGACCATGCTGTGATGACACGGATGGGCACAAGCTCCTCATCGACCACGAACCCTTAGTCCCTTGCAGCCATTGTGCACGCCTCGCTCCTCGCAGCGACACACCTTCAGACTACCGTGGGCCCAGTGAGGCCCCTGGGTGCTCACCTGATGGCCTGATAGCGGCAATGGATGACGGGCCAGATCGGAGACAGTGACCAGTGCCCTGCAAGATTGCGGCCTGTGTAGTTACTGAGGGCTGTGCAGCTGACTGACGGGCCCTATTGCGGCCATGCCACACAGCGCTCTGGGTCCAACGGAGTGTTTCAGGACCCCAGTGGAGTCCTATAAATGAATGTGTGCCCGACCACCATAGCCTGTGGCGACAGAGCCCGTTCGGGCAAAAAGCCTCACAAAACCAAGATGGTGGCCCCGCTGGAGTAGTGAGGCCCGCAAAGATTGCTGACCCTGGCCCTGAATGGGGGTGCCAGTGAAGTAGCAGCCATGAGTGCCCTTGTGGAGGAGAGGGGTCAGTACTCCTGAGGACATCGTGCAGGACACCGGGGGCCCTCTCACAGCGTGTTTGGCCCTAGCATGCTGGGCGGAGCCACGCTTTCAGCCCCAGCCCATTCAGACCACCTAGAACTGCCGGGGATTGCATGGATGACCCACACAGGTGTTTTAGCTCCTTGGGGTGACTGGAGTGCCCCTAGGTGGGTGGGGTTGGCACAGCAGTTTTGGGAGCTTGTTGCTGGGGCAGGAATACCCTGAATGGGCTTCTTCTCCTCATTCTCCACAGCTGTGCTTATTAGTGGCTTCTGTTTATTGCCTGCACTACCCGAGGACAGCCACTCATGTTCTTGTTGTTGGGGGCCTGAACTGGATTTGTTGATGATCCCCTCCAATGTGCCTGAGACTACTGCTCTGGTGCGTACACTTCATTGGGGTGGTCACCATATACTTTTTGTTTCTTTTTACCACGGACTATACTCCACATCTACACCTGGTGTGACTGGTGCCGGGGGTGATAAGGCTACTTCAGTCCCCTGGAGCCATGAGGTCCTGGTTGGTGGCCGACACAGCAGTTGTCTAAGACCTCCCTGACTGCTGTTGGGGCCCCGCCTGTGGCTATTACCATTTTAGCACCACTGCTGGGCCATTGTAACTGACTGGCCTTTATCTCTGGGCCATATGGTTGCTCTCTTTCATCTGCCTTCAATCTTTGTGTGATCGGGGCTTCCATGGGTTGCACACAACGGTCCAACGAGGATGCGTCCATGAGCACCTCCCATGAGGAGATCAAGCAGGGTGCGAGGGGTGGTGACACTTCACATATTGACAGTAAATTTGATAAACTCCTGGCCGTGATTGATGCCTCTGGGGAATTTTTGGAGGGAAAGAAAGATTCGAGAGGACTCCAGGAAACTATCCGAGAGGGTCACAACTTTGGAGGTCACTGTGCAGACGTTGGTGCCAGCAGTTCATTCCACGGATCTCCGTCTTACGGAATTAGAAGCCCTAGCACGGCCATTGGCTGCTTGGCTCGATGACCAGGAGGGGAGGGCCCACCTGAACAATATCCGAGTTGTGGGCCTCCCGGAGTGAATCGAGGGTGACTCAATGCTGATTTTTCTGGAAGATTGGCTTCAGGAGGTGGTGGCTCTGGAGGGCCTATCTCAATTCTATGCCTTGCAGTGGGTCACCGGATGCCTGCGTAGTCCCCTAGCCTGGAGCCCCACCTCGTCCATGATGGCCCGTCTTCTGAACTTTAATGACAGAGACCATCTGCGGCAGGCCCATGCTCATGGCCCCTTTGTTTTGTAAAATGCCAATGTGTCTTTGTACCCTGACTTCACCCTCCAGCTCCAGACCCAGAGGGCATCGTTCCCTGCAGTTAAGAGAAAACTGAGAGAACTGGGCTTGGTCTACTCATTGCTGTTTTTGGCCCAGCTGAGTATCCAGATGGAGGATTGGGTGCACTTCTTCACGGAACCAGCTGCGGCATGAGACTGGTTGGAATTGTACCACAAAGGAACTGTATGACCGCAAATGACAGAACAATGGTAACCATAACACCCGTGGTGGCAGCGATCTCGCCGTAGGGTAGTGAATCGGCCTACTAAGTCGCAGGAGGCCATGGAACAGAGAAGGGAGGTGGAGACTGATGCATCTCTCAGGGCTAACAATGACTCCCCACAGCATGCTTCCCCAACCAGTCAAAGTTCTACCACTGACTTGAAGGACTCGGTAATGATGGGCCTGAAGAACATACTTCCAGGTGTTACCCTGGGCATGCACTCGATACGATAGCTAAGGATGAAATCGTTACCTTGACTGTGCCGTGGTAGTGTGGTGGCTGCATTTCTTATAACATTGTTGATTTCTCCTATTTTTTAATCTTTGTGGGCTGGGGGGGGGAATACATGCACAATCTGCCCATTATCTTGGTGTGCCTTCGTCTTTTCCTTTTCTCTATTTTTGGCTGGCTTCTCTCCTCCCCTGAACATACCACTCCATTACAGAACCAGTTGGTCGCATTGTTGAGCCTTAGATGGATCATTGGTGGGCCTTGTGTTACTCATTGTTGGACAGGATGATTCTATATCACAGTAGTGGGGGGCATTGGGGGTTTGGTGTTAAGGATTGTTTATTCATTTTCTGTATTGTTTTCTCTCAGTGGGGTGTGTATGGCAGGGGAAGTGGTGTTGTGTGATGGTTGTGTGTGGCCCGAACCAACTTACAGTAAGAGACCCATCAACCTCGTGGGTCTCTTACTGGAATGTGCTGAATGGTGGACCAGATTAGATTGATCACATGGAATGTGTGTGGGACCTCTCCACCCCCTCTGAATGTTATAATATGCTGGCTTACTTGAGGTGCAGAGGGGTGCAGATTGTATTTTGGGAGGAGACACATCTTACAGTAACTTGAGGGCCAGGCCCTCCGTAGGCGATGGGGGGATCAGTTATACAACACTACTTAATCTGCTTTTGCACAAGGAGCCCTCGTTTGGATCAGGCCTGGGGTGCCCTTTCATTTACTTGAGGCAGTTATTGACCCAGATGGTAGATATATGTTGGTGCTGGGTCGAATGGCCAGTAGAGATGTAGCCCTCCTGAATGTTTATGCCCTGAATGTTGACCAGTCTGTGTTTATGACTAGCTTGGCCCCTCTCCTTCCATTGATGCTTCCCGATTTGCGGATAGTGAGGGGTGACTTTAATTGTGTAGCAGACCTGGGATTGGATAGATCGGACACCCTTGAGTACTACACCGGCGCATAGGCTGGCGGAGGCTGCCAACTCCTGGGCTCCACAGTGAGGCCGTATAGATTGCTGGAGGGCGCGGAACTCGGAGGCCCGAGTGTATTCCTATCACTCTGGTTTACACAACTTAGAAGTACGGCTAGATAGAGTTTATAGCTGTAAGGCGACGTATAGTAAAGTGGTAGACATAGAGTATTTGGTGAGAACATATTCCGACCATTCCCCCTTGCTGTGATCCTTTAAATGGTCCTCACATAGACTGCATGTCCCCACTTGGTGCTTGGACCCCACAATGCTGGAGGATCAGCCCTTCTGGGCTTCTCTGGGTGAGCAAGTTGCCCGCTACTGGCTTGACAACACAGGCTCGGTCTTATCAGTGAGGATGGAGTGGGAGGCTATGAAGTTAGTAATTCAGGGGTTCTGCATTTCTAACAAAATTAGGATACACGCTCAGTTGCACTTCGATATTTAGTGGCAGGAAGCAGTACTTGATGGCCTTCCCTGTGAGCCAGAGGGGACCCCGGAGGATAGGGAGTGCACTCTGGACGAATGGGAGAAACTGCTCACACTGGTGGAACACCTGCGGCAATTTGATTATAGGACCTACATGGCCGGGGCCCATACTAAGAGAGATAAGTCGGGCGGAATGCTTGCGTGGCTCTTACAGAATGAGGTGAGAGGGCATACTATTCTTCAGGTGCGTGATACTTTGGGAAGGGACATCTTTACACAGGAGGGGATTAATGCTTCGTTCCTCCATTATTATAGAAATCTATACACCGTGAGAACTTGGGTCAGCGAGATGGATATGCTGAACTACATTTCGGACATCTCTCTGGTAGTCCTAGATCCCGCAGCATCGGCTCAAATGGATGCAGATGTCACTGAGCAGGAGGTATGGGGTGCAATTAAGGAGATGGCGAGGGGGAAGGTCCACAGAATGAATGGCCTTCCCATATAATTCTAAAATTCTAGAGCGTAGCCTGCCCTCCAAGGACCTTTTGACTAGTATTTAGCTAAAGCCCATGCCTGCTTCCATGGTTCGAGATACAAATGTACTGATTAGAACGGCGTTCGACATTTGGGCTTGGGAACTACAGAGGATGCACACTAAATCTTCATACACAAGTGGGCTGCTGTTGCTGGTTACCCGGTGTTGGGGGTTGATTGGGGATTGGTCAGGGTTGCACTGGTGAACAGAGGTGGGGATCACTATAATGGGTGATTTATTTGTGGGGGCCGAGACCTGTCCTTTCCTGGATCTGCAGGAGAAATATGACCTCCCCATTGGGCATTTTTTTTTCCATGGGGCTCTGTTACATGCGTTGCACAAGTGGTGGGACTGTAGCATTGCGTAACCGCTGGAACAAGAGTGCCTGCATTATCTATTTCTCATCACGGGCTGGATGAGGGTGGTCACATTGCTATACAGGCGCTGTTGAAGGAGGCGCAGCTGGACCTGGCGCATCTGCAACAGTGCTGGAAAGAGGACTTGGGGACACCATAGTCTGACACAGTTTGGAAGATCACCCCCAAGGTGTTCAGGATTGCTTTCCTCAAGCTTATTCAGTTCTACTACTTACATAGGGTGTACGTCACTCCTTGGCACCTGCAAACCATTTTCCCGGGGGGGGGCCGCCGTCCAGGACATTTGTCGGGCTACTGATCGGAACTTTGAGCTCACTCCCCAACTGTGTTTATTGGGTCTGCATGACCGTAGTGCATCTCAGAAGGTGATGGATAGATTTTCAGACTTGACTCTTATTCTTCCTCGCAGACAACTGACGATGAGCAGGAAATCAGCCTGTGGCCACGATGTGTATAGATGGGGTTGGTGAAATGGGCAGAGTGCAAGAGGGAGGCGATCCGAAAGGAAGACAAGGGGTGTACATAAAGAGCCGATCTTGCCTGCTTGGGATGCCATACTGGTGGCTTTTCCCAGGCTGGGCCCTGGTGGGGAATTCTGGAGGAGGAACCCCTCCCAGGGGCTTCCTCCCCGACTACCGAGATGCAGGAAGCGATCATGGCCCCGGCAGCGTCCCCTTGAACTGTTTGAAGGGTGGTGGTATGACTGACTCTGGGATCCAGGATGAGTGGATGTAATGATGGGTGTGTAGCGCCCTGGACTGCAGGAATGGGGATGATTTCGCACACTACCTCCATGATTGGGATCTGTGTACTGGGACCCCTCTGCTGGCCCTCTTCTAAACTGATGGTTTATTGGACACTATGTCACCGGTCGCTTCTATGCAATGTGAATTGTTATTGCCTATCACTCTGCTCGCCTACAGTACTTTACAGTGTTTTGTTTCACTAAATGCAAATAAAAAGTATTCAAGGTCTCTCTCCTATGGCTCAGTGGCAGACTTTTTCTGAGTTATTACCATGGGGTTTCTTTGCAACCCCTTTCCAAAAAGAAGCATTATGTAAGAGTCTCACTAGGGAGGTTCCCTCAATTTCGAGATAAAATGTTGTAAAAAGAAGAGTAAAATGTTTGGATCTCTACTAAGTTCAGAGTGCCCTCTTGAAATAACTGCTATTTTATGAACATTGTGATGAGCTTTAAATTGGCATCAACAAAACATATTTTGGACAAACAATGGATAATTATTTCCACCTTGCATGAACTATGTTGAAAGTTATAGAAATTATTGTTTCACAATAATCCACAAAGAGCTGCAACATATTCTGGCAGAGATTCTCACCTTTAATGACTTATGAAACAATTAAGAGATGAAAGGTGACCTCTTAACAGTTGCAAACTTTCAGAAGGTGCAAAACTTTAAATATGCTGTGAAAAGCAGCGAGTCTCCTGAGACCCCCAATGCTGCCCGGCGCAAGGTCACCTTTAATCCACTTTGGATTCGCCATCTAAAATAACGAGGCAGGCGCTGGAAGCTGGAAGGCAAGAAAAAGGTTTATTACTCTTAGAGGAGACCACGTCAACTGCTGACACCAGGATGTCTTCAGGGAGGTGTTCTACTGGCAATGCTTTTGGCTCTTCCTTTTATACAGGTTTTACACAATGTATTTGTTTCATTTATCATGGTTACAAGCTTGGAGTCTCCGCCCCGGGCAGGTTGTCACACAAGCCTGATATTGTTTCATCAGCATGGTTACACAAGCCCAACATTGTTTCATCAACATGGTTACACAAGCCCAACATTAACTCTCCTCCCGCCCAGGTCAAAAACAGACAATTTAATTGCAGCTGGACCTTGCTTCAGGGTCTAATCACAAGTGAGACCGGCCAGATCTAAGAGTCCGTTCTGTTGATAAAAACAGGTCCCATTGTTGGCAAAAAAACAAGTCTTGCTGTGTGCAGTGCAATAAACCATGCTTGCAAGAGTCTGTTTGGTATTTGTAACCTGTTTGTGCAGGGATGAGAGGAAAGACGTGTTTGAGGCAGCAGGTGATGTTGATGTTTGTCGTGGAAATAGTTTATAGCCCCCAGCACACATATCAGGTTTGGTCAGAGAGTCAGAAGGCTGCTAGAGGACATGGTGAAATGAAGGTGACCAACAGAGTACAAAATGGCTGTGGTCAATCAGAATGACTGTAGTTTATGTGCACGTAGGAACTTTCATCAGACAAGATGGCGCAGAATGTTCATGATTGTGTTTTGTTCTTAACAGTCGCCCCTTTGAACATAACTAGCCATCTCGTCAGTCTATTTCGATCTCCATAATGTCCTGTATTTCTTGTTCATACATTACTCTCATTTTTGTTAACTGAGTGTCCATATTCTTAGGGCGCAAGGCACTTATGCAAAGAGAACACAAAGGTGGTATACAGTGTACACCCAAACAGCAACCACATATTGCCAATACTGGGACCAAGAGAAACATTGATATTTTCCAACCCCAGTCCTTCAAGATGCCCCAAAGCCAACTTCCAATTGTCCAAGTCTCTGATCCTTGATGAATTTCTGAAGACAGTCTGTGGAGATGTTCGATTGCTTCATAGACAGAGGGTGAATTATCAGGGATGTATATGCAGCAACTGGCACCAATGATGCGACATGCTCCTCCACGATCCGCTAGTACCACGTCCAGGACCATGCAGTTTTGTAGGGCCACCAGACGGACCGCTTGAAGCTCGGCAGTGTTGTTGGTGAGGATGCCAGCTGTGACGTTCAGGGCGGTTTCTACCGCTTGAGACAGATGTCTGATGGCTCGGCTGTTTGCCATCGGACCCCATAGCGGGACGAGCCCTTTTGAAGCGTCAACGAACTGTGATGCGGCAGAGTCTGCTTGATCAGTGTCTTTAGAACACTTTTCTCGATGATGCTCTGCAGGGGCTGTGTAGGTCGGTGGCAAAACAAAAGCGATGTTGCACGTGCCCCCCCAGTTTCTTGGGAGCCAGGTGTAGGCTTTGGTTCCACAGACAAAGTACATATTGGGTGATGCAACAAATGCTGGAGGGTTGGCAGTGTTCAAAGTCCTTACAATGTTACAAGTGCTGTGACCCACATTCTTAGTCCCACGGCCTTCAATGCATACAAGGCCAGAGACGTTCACCACAGATAGGGCCACAGTCAGTGTTGCAGCAGTTCTTTTCTTCAGGTAGGAAAATGTGGCTCTGACAGGATTATTGAACACTTGTATTTCCACTCGTTCTTTGGAGGGGACATTAATTGGGAATGTCGTATTGGAGGTGTGAGGGCAAAAGGGAGCTGCTGTTCTTCCTGTTTGGTTTAGCCAGAACTCGTTGTAGAACTGAGCGATTGTCCCATCGGAAGTGGCATTGTCTTTGTAACTTTCTTGTAGGAGCATCATCCAGGCAAGGCAAGATCCATGAACAGAAAAGGGTGAAGGGATGAAAGGGATGGAATGTTCAGTGGCATGTGGTAGCAGCCCACAGACCCAACAGTTAGTGGCATTGGTGGCAAGATTGTGCTGGTGCAGCATCTGTACGAAATAATTATTCCAGAATTCTTTGCGTCGTTCTCGGAGATGTGGCGGTAGTGATACCAGGTAGTGTTCTTTCTTTGTGATTGGTTGCATGGTTGGTGACAATGTTCTGTATGCAGGTGCATTCTCTTCAATGATCCAGAGTGTGACCATTAGTAGGAGGCAGGTGAGAAATGCAGCTACAAGTGCAATTGTCTTTGTACTGTGCAGTTCAAAAGTCTTGGTGTCTTTGCGGTGGCTTTGCAGGTGTTCCGTTTCTTCCATCATCTTCGAGGAGCTCACCAACTGTTAGGACCAGAGACTTTTGTCTGGTGTTTTTCCTGGTAGCGTTGTTTGGCTGTGCTACCGATCTGAGACTCTGACTCAGTTAGTGGCCTGGTTGTTGGAGCTCCCCTTTGTCGATCTTAGGTTGTACCCTTCCTTGGATGGCACCGTGGGGTCGGGAAATTCAGACAGTTGGAGGGTGTCTTCTTGTGGGTAGCAACTCAGAGCTGGTCGGTCTTTTGCGAGTACTTCCTCTTGCACCTCCACCTCTTCACAGGTTGCCAGCGTTGGAGGGACTTTCTTGCAGTGGTGGGCGTGCAGCCAATTTCTTTTTCCTTCCACTCGGAGGGCAGTTCGAGTGGTGATCAAGACTTGCCAGGGGCCCGTCCACCTGGGCTCCAGATTCTTCGTTCTTTGGAAGTTGCGAACTAGGATGAAGTCCCCAGGCTTTATCACATGTCCTGGGCCCCTGGATACGTCAGGCAAGGCTTGCTGCACCTGTTGGTGGATAATTGTTAGCTCGTTTGTCAATTTATGCAGATAGTCTGACATTAATATGTTCGGGACATCGTTAATGGAGGTGGGTCTTGGTGCCGCCCAAATGTTCATAGGCCTGCCGAAGACCACTTCATACGGGGTCAGTCTGTGTTTGGTCGGGGTGGAGCGCATTGATAGCAATGCCAATGAAAGGGCGTCGGGCCATTTCAACCCGGTTGTGGCAACTATTTTGGCTAGCTTTAGTTTCAATGTTGCATTGTGTCTTTCTACCAGGCCCGCTGATTGGGGGTGGAAGACGGCATGGAATTTTTGTTTTACCCCCAACCCTTTCAGTATGTTCTGTATCACTTCGGCTACGAAGTGTGGGCCGTTGTCGCTCCATAAAATTCTGCAAAGGCCGTACCGGGGAAGAATTCTTTCAACAATACTTTTGCAGTGGCTATGGCAGTATTGTCGCGGGTGGGATATGCCTCCACCCATTTGCTAAAAGCGCACACAACCACCAGGACATATTTTAGACCATGGCATCTCTCTAGTTGGATGTAATCCATTTGAAGGACTTCAAAGGGGTGATCAGGGACTCCAAACCCTCCCCGTGGTACTACTGTCCCTTTCCCTGGGTTGTGTTGTAGGCATACTATACACTGTTGTACTAGGCGCTTTGCAGATTCTGTTACCTTGACATTATGCCATACTCTTGTGATTAGTTCAATCATGGGGGTGGAGCCTATGTGTGCTGGTAAATGTGCCATGGTCAATATGGGGATGAGGTAGGCATTGGGTAACAGCCATTTATTTCCGTCTTTAGTTCTCCAGCAATCTTCCAATGTCTTTTAGTCCCACCTTTTCCCACTCGGTCAATTCGTCTTGTGTGCCTGTAGTCTGTATGTCCCTTACAGTGGTCCTAGCATCAGTCCATTGTTCAGCTTGTGACCTGGTCACATACATTCGTGTCATAGTTCTGTCTTCTGCCGTGGCTCGGGCAGTAACGTCTGCTAGCGCATTTCCCTGTCCAATGAGATCTGTCACTTTCCTATGTGCTTGGCATTTTATCACTGCTATCTTTTGGGGAGGAGGACTGCTTCCGTCAAGGCGGAGACTAAATCTCCATGCAGGATGGGTGTACCATGTGAAGTCAGGAACCCTCTTTCTTTCCATAGAATCCCGAAATGGTGAACCACCCCGAAGGCGTATTGGCTGTCGGTGTATATGTTAACTGTCGTGCCAGCTGCTAAAATACATGCTCGTGTGAGGGCAATGAGTTCTGCTGCCTGGGCGGAACGTTGGGCAATACGGGCTGTTTCTAGAATGGTTCGGGCTGTGGTGACAGCGTATGCAGCTGAGGTGGTGCCGTCGGGGAGTTTGATGCACGAACCATCCACCCATAGTTCTCCATCTGGCTCTAGAAAGGCGGTGTCTCTGAGGTCTACTCTACTTTTTGTTTGTTCATCGGTTAGTGTCACACAGTCGTGTAGTGGAGCCACGTTAGGATCGTTCTCGGGTAGGGGTAACAGCGTGGCTGGATTGAGGGTGGTGCATCGCTTTAGGGTAATGTGCGGTGCTAGCAGGGTCAACTCATATCCTGTCAGTCGGGCGCTAGTCAAGTGTTGGGTTTTGGTCTGGTTCAGTAGTGTGTCGACTGCATGGGGTACTAAAACAGTGACTGGATTGGAGAGCACTATTCCTTCGCTCTGGCGTATTGATACTGCTGCAGCTGCCACAGCGCGCAGGCACGCTGGCAGTGCTCTGGCTACTGGATCGAGGGTGGCAGAAAAATATGCACAAGGGCGTTGTTTGTGACCAATTGATTGTGTTAGGACAGACAATGCACATCCCTCCTTTTCGTGTGTGTAGAGGAAGAATGGTTTGGAGTAATCTGGGGTTCCTAGGACTGGTGCTGAGAAAAGGGTATTGCGTAGTTCTTTAAAGGCTGTCTGGCATTCGGGGTCCAGGGAGAGGTGAGGGGATGTCCTTAGCTAGGAGGGAGAGAAGGGGTTTGACAATGAGGCTAAAGTTCGGTAACCACTGTCTGCAAAACGAGGTGAGGCCTATCAAAGAGCGGACTTGCTTCTGATTTTTGGGGACAGGGGTGCCTAGAATTGTCTGGATCCTGTCAGGCGTGAGTTTTCTCCCTTCTTTTGATAAAAGGTGACCCAAATAGGTCACTTGTGATTTACAGAACTGCAGTTTCTTTCGGGAGACCTTGTGACCATTCTCAGCAAGGAAATGGAGTAGTTTGATGGTGGCTGTGACGGCTATTGGTATGGTGTCTGCTGCTAGAAGGATGTCGTCTACATATTGTATTAGTGCCACTCCATCTGGCAATTGTATGGCGTCCAACTGTCTTTTAAGCGCCTGGCTATAGATACTTGGGCTCTCAGTGTACCCCTGAGGTGCTCTACAAAATCTATACGAACGGGAATTTAGGGTAAATCCAAAAAGATAGCGGCTGTCCTCGTGTATAGGTATGGAAAAGAAGGCGTTCTTGAGGTCGATCACAGTGAAGGTGGTGGCAGTGGAGGGATTAAAGTCAAAATTGTCGTGATGTCGGAAACTACTGGGTATTGTGGTACTACGATTTTGTTTACCTCCCGCAGGTCAATGATGAAGCGGTAGGCTTTCCCATCTCCCTCTCCCTGTCTCTTTACAATCGGTAGTATGGGACTGTTACAAATGTTGCTCACTACTTCCTCTACCACCCCTGCCTCTACCAAAGAGTGTATGATCTCTGTTAGTGCTTTCTCACCCTCTGGCGATATTTTGTACTGCGGTACCTTCGGTAGGGTTGCGTCCTGTCGTATTGTTACGTGTACTGGGTCAATCATCATTCGTCCCACGCCTGAATCAGCCCTAGCCCATAAGTGTGATGGCAAAGTGTCCAGTAGGGATGTGTCAGTCTCAGAGATGGAAAACATGTGCTGAAAAGGGTTCTCTCTATGGCGTTGGGGGTTGTCATACAGGATGACACGCACTCCGTCTGGTGAGCATCTGATAGTCGCATGGAAGTGTTTCAAAAGGTCGAGGCCCATAATGGCGTCTGGGGTGTTAGATGAGAGGAGGAATGTCGTTTCGACGCCATTGCTGTCAAGATTAAAAGGGATGGGTCGGGATAAAGGGTTGGTGGAGGGCGTACCGTCAAATCCTATTGAGGTCACATGTGAGCCTGACAAGGGTGCCCTTGGAATCAGTCGTTTGGATAGTGCACTACGTGTTGCTCCTGTGTCTACCAAAAATGGCGACCTTGTGCCCAGGACCTCAGCGGTAACATAAGGGCCTTGCTGATCAATGCAGAGCTCGACTGGATCCCTTCCTTGCCCCTGGCTGTCCTATGCAAAGTCGTACGTATTGTCATAATCTGTCTGTTGGTACTGATTCTGTCTGGGATGGTCAAATGCGTTCATTCTTCCTGGCCTTTCCTCGCTTGCTTCACTCGCGTACCCTCTTCCACGTCCTCTTCCTCTCTGTCCACTTGCTATTTCCCTCGCCCTCTGTCCCTAGCAGCTCCTAACAAAGCCGGGCATTGGGATTTCCAGTGTCCATATTTTTTGCAAAATGCACATTGATCCTGTCCTAGGTCTTGGCGTCCTACATATGATGTAGATGGATTGTTCCTAGGTGGCTGTACTCTAGGGGTATTCTGCTGGTTTCCTCCCCTATATTGCTCCCTTCCTGTATTCGCCCCTGGAGTTGTGCTATCATTACCCTTTCCTTCAAGTCCTTCTTTTTCCTTTCTGTAGCCCTGTCATTTTCGTTTCTCTGATGCTCGTAGTACTGGGCCATTTGGAGAATGGCCGTCGGTTTAGATGCTGCCCAACTACTTTCGCTGGCTTGTAGTTTCTGGGATACATCTGGCAGTAATCCTTTGACGTAGTTCTGCACAAATAAGTGGTGTCCGGTTGCGGTGGACATGTCTTGTCCACTGTAATCAGAGAACACAGTTTCAAATCTGGAGAAGTACTCTGAGACGTCCTCTTGTGGTTTCTGGCGGCATGCGGTTACTATGGACCAGTCTATCTTTTTCTCTGGGATCAGCGTTTCACTTTCTGCACTATTTTGTCAGGGAGGTCTAATATTGCTTTAACTGGTTTTTGACCAGGGTTCCGCTGTTTATCTAGTGTGTCGAGTTGTTCCCAGGTATGACCAAACAGTTCGGTATGGTCTACTTTCCTAACCTGTTTCCACACATCTGCTGGCAAACATAACCCGAAGAACAAGTCTATGTCGGCAAGTGTCATTATTGTTGATCCCAGAGCGGTACCTAGCTCGGTGTAAAAGGCGGTGGGGTTCTTTCGTAGAATCCGGCAAAGATTTACGGAAGGTCAGGATGTCCTGTCTGTCCCATGGCTGATACACCCAATTGTAGCCCACCCTTCCTCTAGCGTCTTGATGGTTTATATCGTCATTAGTCCCTTGTCCTCTAGGAGGTATCCAATAAGGGGCAGCTTCTTTTATTGGCATCATGCTATCTGTTTTTTCCACTGGGGGTCCTGCTACCTTAGTTGTCCTGTACCTATCTATCTGTCCTTGTTCTATGAGGTGACGCAATACTTCTAGTGTGGATGAAAATAGTTCTGCAACATCGTTGTCGCCTTCATCTCCGATGTCTACCTTCCTGTAGAGAGCCACTAATCGCTCAGGCCCTACGTCTTGGTACTTCTCTTCATATGCAGTAAGGGTGTGGTAACAGAGACGTACAATAAAGTATCGTTTGCGGTTTTCAACATAGGAGTTGCATATGTCAGTTACATGCTCTTCTGTCTCCTTCCTATCTATGAGGGATTTAACTACTTTATCAATGCCTGCTCGCTCATTTTTACTTAATCGCGGGACCCTGGGCGCTCCTTTTTCTTTTCATCCTACCTCTACTACTGTATCCTTTGATGAGGCATTTGGTGTGGGTGACTCGGTGGGAGCAGAGGCGGTGGAGACTGAGGCGATTGTGCCATCTCCGGCTATACTTTGGTGGTCCTGGCGTTGTACTATGGGATGAGTAGGGGCGTAAGGGGGTGGCATGTATATAATTGGGGGACCTAACAATAAATCATCATCTACCCCCTGTTTTGCTTGTAACTCGGGGTAAAGAGTTAAGGGTGTTCTAACAGGGCATTGACCTGATATTTTTGATACCTGTTCCTTTTTATCGATTTCCTTTTCTTTTAGTTCTTCTTCTAACTTTTTACAGGCTTGGTAAGCTGATTTTCGCGTTTCTTTATCTTGTCTAGCTTCGTCTCTTTTCTTTCGTTGAGCTGCCTCTTTTCGCCATAAACCAAAACTATCAAACATGGCTGGTCTAGCTTTCTTTTTGTGGAGAGCTAATTCTAACGTTTCTATTTTAGCGGGATCGAAAGATCCCGTCAGTGGCCACTGATTTACCCGGTCCTTCCTAGTGTACTTATGCCATAGTTTGCTATAATCTACGGTGGCTAATCCATATTTCACGTACATGTCCTTGTTAGGGTGCCTTCCGGCGGTGCCGGATGACTGACCTCTAACAAACGGTCCGGTCCAAAACAATCAAACAATCTAGAGAAAACAGGCATGACGTATTTAGCGGTCAAAATGAATATCTCAATTAATGTTAGACAAAAGTCTGCACTACCTGTCCTTCGCTGTCTGCAAAGAGAGAATATTCCTATTCTACGTTGTTTGCAAGCAGGGAATGTCTCAAATAACTCAAAAAGGAATACTAGTATTTCTATCAATCAATCAATTTAAGTCATGTTTTCTCACGACCTTACCCGGACCGTATGGACAGTTCTTAGTCTTCCCCTTCCAGCGCCTGGTTGTCCTCTCACTCCAACAATCAATGCGGCATTCCTGTAAGGCCCCAGTCAGGACCGCAGGTCACTCGAGAGAGGTCCGTTCGGAACCGGTGAAGTTCAGTCGATTGGCAGCCAGACGAGGGTCTCTTTCAGGCAGGTGCACTCCAATCATTTAGTCGTTCACTCCGTCGTTAGGACCTCTCTACTGGACCCACGTGTCTCTGATGGGCCCCCCGTTGGGTCGCCAATTTGTGAAAAGCAGCGAGTCTCCTGAGATCCCCAATGCTGCCCCGCGCAAGGTCACCTTTAATCCACTTTGGATTCGCTATCTAAAATAACGAGGCAGGCGCTGGAAGCTGGAAGGCAAGAAAAAGGTTTATTACTCTTAGAGGAGACCACGTCAACTGCTGACACCAGGATGTCTTCAGGGAGGTGTTCTGCTGGCAATGCTTTTGGCTCTTCCTTTTATACAGGTTTTACACAATGTATTTGTTTCATTTATCATGGTTACAAGCTTGGAGTCTCCGCCCGGGCAGGTTGTCACACAAGCCTGATATTGTTTCATCAGCATGGTTACACAAGCCCAACATTGTTTCATCAACATGGTTACACAAGCCCAACATTAACTCTCCTCCCGCCCAGGTCAAAAACAGACAATTTAATTGCAGCTGGACCTTGCTTCAGGGTCTAATCACAAGTGAGACCGGCCAGATCTAAGAGTCCGTTCTGTTGATAAAAACAGGTCCCATTGTTGGCAAAAAAACAAGTCTTGCTGTGTGCAGTGCAATAAACCATGCTTGCACGAGTCTGTTTGGTATTTGTAACCTGTTTGTGCAGGGATGAGAGGAAAGACGAGTTTGAGGCAGCAGGTGATGTTGATGTTTGTCGTGGAAATAGTTTATAGCCCCCAGCACACATATAAGGTTTGGTCAGAGAGTCAGAAGGCTGCTAGAGGACATGGTGAAATGAAGGTGACCAACAGAGTACAAAATGGCTGTGGTCAATCAGAATGACTGTAGTTTATGTGCACGTAGGAACTTTCATCAGACAAGATGGCGCAGAATGTTCATGATTGTGTTTTGTTCTTAACAATGCAACAGTTTAAATACAGGTATATGTTGTGTTGAAATCTGCTCATGATGTAGCATGATGTTGTGTTATGTGGAAAATACAGCAAATCCATATTAATGTGAAAAACGCTGCTCATGTGCAATCGAATAACCTCACTGGTTCTGAATAAGTAAAGAAACTACAAAAACTCTTAACTGCAAAAAAGACAATCCTGATGGAAAAAACCCTGAGGTAAACAAGAAAATGTTGCTACCTGTGACAATGAAACAATGATTTTCTAGCCTTAGGTTCTCATTATGAGATGATCGGTATTTGATGTGACTAGTGTGGGTGAAGGGGTGGGAAGCGGGCCATCAGGGCAGGCTTCTGCCTGTCTGGGGGAGCATTGTTTGCTCCCACAAGCTTCTGCAAGGAGCGGGCTGTGATGGTGCTACTCCTGCCCCTGCAGCTGTGAAAACAGGCCTGGGGCAATATCATGATGGGCTTTGCTGGCTCAGTGCAGAACCTAACATTGGTTTTTAAGGACTTGCAGGCCCAGCTTTACAAAGAGTTGTGCTGTGCTGCACTGCGTGACAGAGAAAGGGCAGGAATGTGTCGCAATTAAGGCAATACGGCAGATTCCTGCCTTTTCCTCTGCGCTGGCGCCCTTTTGGATGCCTTGTGCCAATTCAGGCACCCTTGCACCAGGCCTGCCGACAGAAATGGATAAGGTCGACAGATCTCACATGTGAATTCCTAAATTCCTCCATACTGACTCCAGCCTATTTACTTGTGCCTACCGGACAATAATGTCTAATTGAAATCGATAGGGTCTGACCTCATATGACGACTCTAATCTACGCCTTGAAGAAGCCTCGGCTATTGGGCCACAAGAGGCGAAACACTTGTTGGCTGTGCATATAAAAAGAATCTAAGAGCCGTACTTTTGCATTACTTCGAATACATTTTGGAGAATTTATGAGTATACAAGAGTTTCCAACTTCATTTCATAAGTGGGGACCAATGTGTCTCTGAATTGGATTTCCAACGAAGGATCAAAGAGTCACCTACTTATCCTGGTGCTTCTCTATTACCCTTGCACCAGGGTGCCTGCACTGTAAGAAGGATTGTTTTTGTGCAGGAAGGGGCTCCTTCCTGCACAAAAACAATTGCCCTAGGCTTTTCCCTCTTTCTATGTATGCTGTAGAATGCAGCACACATAGAAAGAGGAAAAAATTAGGAGAAATAAACATATTTCTCCTTGTTACACCTCACCTGGGGAGGAGTAGGTTTTTAGAGCATTCCCAGGTCTACCATTCCTGGTAAATCTGGGAATGCATCAAAATCCATGGATGTTGCGTGGCAACACCCATGCAACGCCTATGGAAACGTGTACCTGGCGTGGAGTAATGCACAGTGTTGCATTACTCAAGATGTATGAAGCCACTCAGGACCATGCAAGGTGGCCTTGCGTGGCTTCATAAATCTCATTTAGAATTTGCGTCGCTCTTGTACCACGTTGCATGGTGCAAGAGCAAAGCAAAGGGGCTCGTAAATATGCCCCAACGTTTTTAGGCAATTTCCTCTTTGTATGCGTGGTGCATCATACTGCACACATGCAAAGAAGAATAAACGAAGAGGTATGAAAGTATTTCTACTCTTTATGCCAGCCTCAGGGAGCTGCAGGATTTTCGTGCAAATCCAAGTCTACAGTTTTTTGTAGATATGGATTTGCATCAAACTGCATGGGTGAATGTATGGGAAAACCCATGCCCCACTCAGGGAACGCCCCCTTGATGCAAAGTAATGCAAGGTAGCACATTGTACTGCATTGCGTTACTTTCGCTTACAAACCAACACAAATCACCATGTGTTTTGGATTGTAAATATCAACCTCGATTTTGAGTTGAGTCTGTATTAAAAACAGTAACGCAAAACTGGCGCAAAATCTTATGAAATCTCGGCTGCAGTGTATAAAGTGAATTTACAGAGACTATTGGGTTAAATGAATTGTCATTACGCACTGCAGGCGTATAAGAACATGCGCTCCTTCTGCACTGAGTCAGCTCATTATGATATGACCCTTGGTGTCTCCGAGGCTTGGAATTATTGGGTGCATTGACTGGAGACCCGATCATTCCATGCCCAGAAACATTTGTAATTGTGGATGGTGTAATTCCACAAAGAGTTATAACTCTGGGTGAAATTGCGCCACTGGTATTAAAGTCCTTATTGTCTCCTATATATTGCCAAGCTACATTACATATCCACTGGTGTCAGCAGAATCCTGCAATAGCTTAGAGTACAATGCTTTGAGTATCTCAAGCTCTTTCTGAGTATATCTATTATGACTGTTCAAATGAACTCAGTAAAGATAATTAAAAACAGCAGGTCTCTGGCAGAATCCTAGTTTGATGGAAGGGTTGGTGGGAGCTCATTTTCAGCAATGGAGGGTATATATGAATCTGTGATAAAAACCAAGGTTGGCAAACTGTTCTATGGAGAAGTAACTTTTTCTCTTGTACTGATTCTTCAATTAATTCTTCGTCTTGTTGCAAACCACTGAGGATGGGTGGGACAGCATATAGGTTTCAACTTAAGAGGGAAGCTAGATAGGATTTCTGGGCCTGGCAATTTTAGGTAGTAGTTGTAAGGGAGGTAGTTAGCAGGAGCGGCTCGTGCAGGTAAGAGGGGTTGGGCGGTGGGGCGGGATGGGGAGATATTCGACAGACGACGACAAGGGCAAATTAAATAAATAATTAATTTCCCTCGTCGTCGTCTGTCGAATCCCCCACCGCCCTTACCTGCAAGTCCCGCTCCTGGTAGTTAGTGCCCTCCATGTATGTGGTTATGTTATATTATGTTATGTGATGTTATGTTATGTTATTTATAAAGTGCTTGTATGCAAATTCTTGGCGCTAAGAGACACATAACACGTGAAGTACCTGAATAAAACCTGGGTGAAGTTACTAGTTAAAAAGACAAGTTCTTAGAGAGCACCTGAAATGGAGTAAATTAGGGCTCAGTGCGAAAATCAGAGGGTAAAGAATGACAGGGTTTTCCCACTGCAATTGAGAAAGAGTGGTCCACGAAAGGGATTTTTAGGTCTTGCGCCTAGCGTTGCAGTGCGTAGCGCTACTCGCGCATCGCGAGACTTCTTGTAGGGGCTTCAGAAAGCTGACCAGACGCTCGTGCGTCATGGCCTTTTCTGTCCTAGGATGCTTGATTCCGGTCCAGGGAAGACATGGCTTGGCAGTTCGGTCTGGACTGTTCCCATGAGGCACAGGTTCAAGACTGATTTGCATATGGCTATGTCTGAACTGGGGTGGCGTGGTGAAGCAAAATAACGATGGATTAAACCCAGATCTGTGACTGGGTGTGAATGTTTGCCAATTTGCAACATTCCGTCCATCATCTTGTGTGTTTTGCATTTCACCCTAAGTGGGAAGGGTATGCCCAGACGTGGGTCCCGTGCTCACTACGCCACTGGAGTCAAGCTATCCTGGCTGATGAGGGCTGAAAGCCCGAAACCGGTCCTAGGATGCTTGATTCCGGTCCAGGGAAGACATGGCTTGGCAGTTCGGTCTGGACTGTTCCCATGAGGCACAGGGTCAAGACTGATTTGCATATGGCTATGTCTGAACTGGGGTGGCGTGGGGAAGCAAAATAACGATGGATTAAACCCAGATCTGTGACTGGGTGTGAATGTTTGCCAATGTGCAACATTCCGTCCATCATCTTGTGTGTTTTGCATTTCGCCCTAAGTGGGAAGGGTATGCCAAGACGTGGGTCCCGTGCTCACTATGCCACTGGAGTCAAGCTATCCTGGCTGATGAGGGCTGAAAGCCCGAAACCGGTCCTAGGATGCTTGATTCCGGTCCAGGGAAGACAGGGCTTGGCAGTTCGGTCTGGACTGTTCCCATGAGGCACAGGGTCAAGACTGATTTGCATATGGCTATGTCTGAACTGGGGTGGCGTGGTGAAGCAAAATAACGATGGATTAAACCCAGATCTGTGACTGGGTGTGAATGTTTGCCAATGTGCAACATTCCGTCCATCATCTTGTGTGTTTTGCATTTCGCCCTAAGTGGGAAGGGTATGCCCAGACGTGGGTCCCGTGCTCACTACACCACTGGAGTCAAGCTATCCTGGCTGATGAGGGCTGAAAGCCCGAAACCGGTCCTAGGATGCTTGATTCCGGTCCAGGGAAGACATGGCTTGGCAGTTCGGTCTGGACTGTTCCCATGAGGCACAGGGTCAAGACTGATTTGCATATGGCTATGTCTGAACTGGGGTGGCGTGGTGAAGCAAAATAACGATGGATTAAACCCAGATCTGTGACTGGGTGTGAATGTTTGCCAATGTGCAACATTCCGTCCATCATCTTGTGTGTTTTGCATTTCGCCCTAAGTGGGAAGGGTATGCCCAGACGTGGGTCCCGTGCTCACTACGCCACTGGAGTCAAGCTATCCTGGCTGATGAGGGCTGAAAGCCCGAAACCGGTCCTAGGATGCTTGATTCCGGTCCAGGGAAGACATGGCTTGGCAGTTCGGTCTGGACTGTTCCCATGAGGCACAGGGTCAAGACTGATTTGCATATGGCTATGTCTGAACTGGGGTGGCGTGGTGAAGCAAAATAACGAAGGATTAAACCCAGATCTGTGACTGGGTGTGAATGTTTGCCAATGTGCAACATTCCGTCCATCATCTTGTGTGTTTTGCTTTTCTGTGCGGTTACCCGCACGGCCGGCATCTGTTTCCAATTATCGTGCCCAGACGCGGGCGCGATAATTGGAAACACATGGCGGCCGTGCGGGTAATCGCAAGCAAAAGGCCATGACGCACGAGCGCCTGGTCAGCTCAGCAGGCTGCCGCGCTCGCTCGCCCCCGCTCCTCTCTTCAAAGCTTTGTTGTGTTAGTTGCTTTCACTTTCACGGCCGCATTCTTACAGCGCGTGCAGGGGCCATCTGGGTTTAATTAACGTGCGCGCGCTTGTTTTTTTGGTGCACGGCATTCCGGGGGATTTACTTTTCTAAATACAGGCTGGTTACTTCCTGCTTTGGCTTTCTCTGGTTGTTACAAGAAATTGAAATGGTAAGTGTTCGAAATCTAATACTGCATGCAAACTCAATATTCCCTTAGGTTTACGGATATTTGAATGTATCCGCATTTGTGACTTGAGGTTATTGTGCTTTGTTACGTTAGCTGCCAAGTTATCTTACATCACGTTAACATAAATTTCCTTACGTTACGTTTGCTGCCAAGTTATCAGCATGCTTACGATGTGTTACATTTCCACTTTTTCAGTGTGCCTATTCGTAACTAACATTTCATTGCCACATATGTGACACTTTAAGTGCTACTTTATCACAAGTGAAAGAAGCAGTTATTTATATATAATCAAACAGAGTTCTCATTTTACACCTTTTTGAGCGATGCAATAGACTGGAAGATGCCTTAAAACTGATACAATGCTCATGATTAAAGTACTCATACAAGGTCAATAACCCAATTCCATGTTTAAGTGTGTCATCCTTGAATCATTTGTGGCGCCATACCAAGTTTAAGGTCATTACTATCTTGTAGCGGAAACAGTTATGAGTAAATGGGATGACACAAGGAGCCTGGCACTGAGAACATCAGTAATATAGACATTCCTTTGCATGAGCAGCATTTGTTTACAAGAGAGACTGTGAGGAAGGAGATCTAACACAAGAATTCTATGTCGACAGAAAGTAACAGCATAATTATGTCCAGGTGTCTGCTATGCTAGAAGTGTGCAATTTGGGTACCTGTAAGAACCATTTTATGAAAGTAGTAGCACAATGCCTGATTGAGCAAAATTGTCTCAAAGAATATCAAGCACATTTCAGAAGGCCTTTTTAAGACTCGCCAGAAACAGCGCATGCGTTGTCATTTGCAAGACTATTTATTGATCTTTAAAAATATATAACAAGCATTGGCATAGCCAATAGGTCTCGCCTTTGGGACCGTATAAGTGTTTAGCCATGCAACAGTTGATGTTGTTGCACCAAGGATATTGTGCTGCATAACTAAATACTTATAAGGTCCCAAAGGCGAGACCTATTGGCTATGCCAATGCTTGTTTTTACTCTTGGTACTGAGGGCAGACAGATGTTGGAGGTCATTAGTGGATGCACAGGTCAGCAGAAGGTAAATCAGTTGGTGTCATGAGTGGAGGGTGAAAGTAATGCACAGATCGACACATCGTAAGCTATACTAATCAGTAAGGAGTGTTGTAGAGGCTCAGGTGTTGTAACATTGACTAAGTGGACGGTCTGATCCAATGTGACATGACTCTCATTGTTGTGATCTGTGGGTTTATAATGCTACTGTTGATTCATTTCAAACTTAAACCGACATCCCCTATGCTACATACTGTCGATGCATAAACCATTTCTGCGTGCGCATATTGTCATCCACCACAGTATTGTATACTATGTATTGCAATGAAAACTAATAAAATAGGTTAAAAAAAAGGGTAAATCAGTTGGCTAATAATACAGGTTGTTTCTCATTTAAGGTTTTATGCACATTTGTCATTGCTTTAAAGGCCACCTGGAACATAATTGGGAACCACTGTAGAGATCTGAGCACCAGGGGCCGTATTACAGATGGTGCCCCGGGGGCGCAACGGGCGTTTGCGCCAGTTTGCGCGCCCCGGGGCACTTTGGTATTTTGGAAGGGGGCGCAGATGCTTGTGCGCCCCCTTCTATAATACCAATAGCGCTGGCGCATTTAAAGCGCCAGCACTATCAACAGAGGGTGTTCCCTCATTTGCATAGGGGCGTGCCCTATGCAAATGAGAGAATTCCTTTGACTCTGCCATATTACAGACGCGGGCGCAGAGTCAAAGAAGCCCTCAGGAGGCGCACTGACAGCGCACCATTTAAAAGGTGGCACACTGTCAGCGCACCTCCTGACAGCTGCCCTCTGCAGGGGGTAAAGGGGGTCCCATGGACCCCCCAGACAAACCCTTGCAGGCGGGTGCAGCTGGCAGCGCGTACACGATAATGGGGCACATTATCACTGTTTGCGCCAGGCGCACCTTTTAAAAGGTGCGCTGGGCGCAAACAGTGATTATATGTAATATGGCCCCAGGTGCTCTCCTTGATATCCCTGTCACTGTAGGGGGTGTGAGTGGGAGCATGCTCTGAACAAGCTGTAACTGATGGAACAGTTTGTCTAGTGATGCCAAATAGAATTAGCATAATCCAGTCTCAACTGGATGACGATGTTGTTACTGCGTTGTGTAGTGTGGGGTCAGATAATAACAGGATCTTTTTGAGAATGTGCAAATGGTTATGCACCACTATGAAGAACACTTGTACGGCCTGAAGAGTTTCCTTCTAGAGTGTCCAAAGATAGGGCGACTCCTCCCAGCAGCCACTGTGCCATCCTGCAAAGACTTATATACATAAAAGATGTCAAGTGTCTCCTTAAGAGGGTTGCAATTAGGAGGAAAAACCCCCAAAGGGAGAAAACCTTCTTGCCATACTTATAACTCTTTCTTGATTGAAGAGGAAGGTCAATAATGAAGAGTGTAGACAAGTACCAAGTTCCTCTTGACATCAGGAAAGAGAAAAGAGCATGCAGAATCCAGAGGTAGAATCCAAACCATAGAAAAATGTGAGGAGCATAAATCAGGGACAGAAATTAAAGCAAGGGTCGACGATCACAATTAAAAACAAGGGAACATTTTGTTGTGAACCAATATTCTCCTGGAAGAAACAATTTAATGTATGGTTCACACAGGAACTGAAATCACAGGAAAAGGGCCTGCTTCATCTTGGATTGCGAACTTCAGTAATCATCCTATGGCCTGACCAACATCATGGGAAGGGCATATTATAAGGTTTGTTCACTCCCCTTTTCTGGAATTCGCAGCATCTACCTGGTAAAAGGAGAAGGAACAGAGTTTGACAATTTTGTCCCAGTGACATAGTCTGTGAGACTACCATCGCCATTCTTGCTCCGTGGCTCAGACTTCTTGTGGAACTCCCTTCTGGGTCACTGCGAGTGCAGAGACCTCAGAGAGGACCAGACGCCGCGGACACCAAGCACAGCATCTCAGAACTCACTGCTTGCAAACATGAAGTTCTTCCTTCCTCTTCGACCCACTAACGGCCTCTCATAAGAATAGGACACTTTACTGCGCACGCATTTACAACGCGTGCCATTACCCCACGTTTTTTACTCTGCAAAAACTTTTACAACGCAGGGCTTTACAATGCAATCCATTACAACGCATTGTCCATTGCAACACAATTTACTATTCTAACTCCACCGGGGCGTTGTAATGGGGAATGCGTTGTAATGTTTTGCGGTGTAAAGCCCTGCGTTGTTAAAGTTTTTGTGGAGTGAAAAATGCGTGGTAATGACATGCGTTGTAACGCATGCGGAGTAAAGGATGTTTCCCCTCTCGTAAGCTTCTGACTCTCGGTTCAGATTATTCTTTTCGTCTTTCCCTGCTGAAAATGCAAGCAATATCTCTGTTTCGGTTTTTGAGAGGTTTAATCCCACAAAGATGTTGACCATTCACCATCGCATGATGGACGAGGATTCAGTTAAGGTGCTGATCCTCTTGCTAGAGGCTTTTTGAGCCCTTGAGCCCGGCAGGCCTTAGATGAGCTGGGTGTCATCTTTACTGTTAAGAAACCTCCCCCTCCCACCAAACTCGCAAAATGCAATTCTTTAAGAGTTCTTATTGGTCAATTCTGACCAGTCAATACATTTCCTGTAGTCTGAGAGTAATTTCTGCTGGCTGGGAGAAGGCAAACTTGGGTCCCGGAAAGGTGACCATAAGTGCAGGTTTCCAACTATTACAGCTCAAATGACTGCATCTGGTAAACTGTACAGGGACCGAACCGAAATCTTTTTATATGACAAATTTGAACCTATGCTTGAGAGGCTGTGGGAGTTCCCAATGTTGTCTAAGTTCTGGCAGAAGGTAGGAGAGATTCCTGCCAGCAATGCTTTGGATCCAAATTCAGCTGCATACTAAAAGTATACTGCTAGGCATGTGGAGTGGGTGTAGAAGAGGAGGGTGGCAATCCAACACTGAAATACAGCCAGCTTCTCTGTGATATTGGATTGGTGATGGCCAGGCGTGTATCACCAGACTATGAGGAAGTAGATTGCATCCTAGATTCCAAGGCTGGTGTACCAATATGCATTGGTGCATGGGGCCAACTGAAAGAAGGGAATACAAGAGCAAAGGATGCCAATGCAAATTCATGAAAACATTGGGCAAATGGAACGAGTTCTATGGTCTGCCGCGAGATAGAGGGGAGTGTGGCAGAATACTGGTCTATTGATGCCAGTGTGTGCAAGTTGGGATAGAGGTATATGCATTTATAGTGTTTGTTTCATACATTTCAACTGTGTCAACGTAGCGGAATTATGTATCTGCCATGATATTATTATTGATGACATTCTGCCAGTCAAAGTGATCCGAGGCTTCGGTCGACTACATGGAAATCTACTTAACATCTAGTTGTGTTCTTGATGATGTGGTTTGCTGCTGAAAATGAAAAAAAGCAACATTGTTTTGAAAAACAACAATTATCCTCTGAAGCAAGAACATGTATGAGTATGGGCTGATCCCCGCCACGTCAGAAACTGCTCTGCAACAGGAGAGACATGTTCTGTAATGAAAATAAGCCTCAGAAATGACTGTCCAGGCAGCTGCAGCCAGCAGAGGTGGAGAGATGCCACCATGACTCTTTTTCCTTGTCCTTGAATCACCTTTTTAAATGGACCATGTACATTGAGTACCCCAGCATCGCTGCCCTGGTTGCCCAGAGTTAGAGTGTAGACATAGAGAAAAGAGAACTGTTCATCAAACAATTAACCACTCCACTTCAGTCTTAACCATTGCCACCTAGTTGCAAGATCTCGCTGCATCACTGCAGTGGTGATGAGGGCCTGTATTCAGCTGATAAGATGGAACAGCTTAGTTGTTGTTTGGGGTTGTGAAAAGTCAGGTGGGAGGTGCTATGGCTGTACTAGATTTGATGCTCCTGACCAGGCATGTGGAAACATGATGGTCTGTAGCAGATAGGCCGCAGTCTTATCTCCTGATTTAATGAATAAATACCTTACACCATTTTGTATTTGAACATATATTCTATGATTTGATGTATCCCAGTGAGACTCTCGTGAATCTTAGCATTTTTGTTGAGGAATATGGGCTGACGTGTGTCGCTTGCACCAATTTTACCTTTGAGCTTTATCGAGGGTTCGATTTGTATTCATGATGCTGTTGGGGGACTCTTAAACAAAGGTTGCATCCTCTAGAGTATAACGTTCGCCCTATTCGCTATTGGTCCAAGAACGAACAGTTTTCGTCTGTATGTAACACTATATGACTCCTATAAGAGAACTTTTGAACCAGAATAGATAAGGCAGGAGACCGGTCGAGCTACGTGACCTCGGGACACCAGGTCACCCTGCCTTAGTAGCTAGCTTTCATGTCCCATCGGTTTATTGCACTGCCTCATTAACTGGTTGCAATGCTTCGTTAGTTTGTCACACTGCCTTCTTAACAAGCACCATGTCTCATTAGTTTGTCGCGTTGTCTCATTAACTTGTCACCATGCTTCATGAAAGGTTCAAGCCGGCTCATTAACTGCTCACCATATCCCACTCTCGAATCACTTTGCTTCACTCACAGAATACTACCTCTCATTACTTGTCGTTACCGCTTCATAAACTGGTTGCCCAAAGGTGACTTGGTTCCTATAATGTAGCTCAAGTGGTCGCAATACTCTTTAATTAATCATTGTACACATTCACTGGTCAACCTACCTGGTGTACACATAGCTCCACTTCATGTACTTGTCATAGTGCCTTACACACTGCTCACAATGCATTATTCTGGTCACTCTGCTTTAAGTACTGTTGTGTTACCATGTCATGTCCTATTTGTTGATCTGATGTCACCACTATTTCCTGACACCTTTAAACCTCCCACTGTGTTTCTTTAGAGTGCAAGATTAATTGAAAAGCCAATGGAACATGATATTGTTGAAGGTTGTACAGTGTTAGCACAACACACATTTTTCTATATTGATGGACGTTTAGGAGTCCTTGAAATACAAGAGAGGACTGTGATGTCACATGACAAGGCTTTTGTAGCTACGCATCTAGGCTTAGAGAAAGGTGTTGCCAAGTTATTTTTTCTAACTCTCCTTGCAATGGGGTGAACTGGAATGGCGGTGGACAGATTTCTATTAAAGTTACCAACTCATATGGAGCTCATATTATTTGCCGCAGAAGGATGAAAGACTGAGTGGACGCACTGGGATGTGAACCTCTGACAAGGAGGTCACTGATCCACCACTTCTAGTGCACAATAATGGTTTGCTGCTTAGATGGATCAAACGCATTACCCTATGCGTAAGGCAGAGGATTTTGAAAGTAAGCCACCACTTCACTGGCAAACATTCAAGCCGATCTTGGTCTTGGTCCAATATTGGTTTGGATCTTATGTCTCATTTACAACTTATGTAGAAGTCACGTCAGTATTCCAGACCCTTGAAATATCAACAGTGCTGATCACCGTTGAGAATGCCAGCACATTACAAGATTACCACTGAGAAATGAGGGCTAGCATACACAAATTATTGTTTCTGTATCAATCCCCTCATTGACATTCCTCATACCCCACATACCCCACACATGTCTCCTGCTTTGAGCAGGCAAAATGTCCAGATGAAAAACTTGAGAAATTCCTGATGTGCTACTGGCTGCTTCAAGAATTAGATAAACAATGAAAGAGTGATTCCGAATTACTGTCTTGTACAGGGCAAAAGGAGTCACATTAGTTTTTAAGAAGAACCCTCACTCACCAACCTAGTTGGTGACATGCTTCATCATAGGGTTCCCACCCGAGGGGCCGAATGCCTCTCGGGTGTGCTACGACGCCTGATTACAGCGGAGCAGGTTTTGATTGAATGTGAAGAGTGAGTGATCAGTGACACTGTGAATATTAAAATTGCCTTTACTTGTCCTAAATAATTTTTAATGTTGGAAAAGTAGGGCAAGATTACAACAGGCGAAAGTGGATGTCTTCACTGGTTAAATTGAACAATGACAACCCTATGTGAAGTGCGTGATAGTGATCGGTCTACATGTTTCAGCCTCAATGTGCAAATTAGCGAGGCTTTCGTCAGGACCAGTAATGCCACGGGGGTATGCACTCGCTAAGGTGCACCCTCTCCTGTGACAATTGCAACCGCAAACTTACGGTTTGGACTCTCAGCGTAGTCTGAAAGAGAACGTATATGGATTCTGGAAGAGAAAACAGATTGTGAAAACATCCAGGTCACATAGTTGGTTCACATTAGAACTTCGTAAAAACACTGTATAAATCATAACCTTGTGCTGCCATACGTGCTGTTCAATGTGTTTGTCATAGGCTCTCATACCTACGGTGCCTAGAGTGAAGTGCATATATTTAGCACTATAACGACCGTTAGTTCATCGCGTGGACTACAATAATCCAAAGTACTATTGTGAGTCAAAACCTCAAAATATGCATACTGGCACTACTTTTAAAATCTATCAACAAACCGTGATTTCCTGGCTGACAATTTACGAATAATAATAATAACGGGGAGATGCACGTGAACACCTAATTTAATGAGCATCACACTGTCATGGAGCTCATATACACTCGTGCATGGGGGAGAAGGCGAATACAAGGCTTACATGGGCTGTAGTAGGTTCCTATCCCATGGCCCCTAGCGGGGGGTGTTGGTCTGTAGTCACACACTAGGTAAAGTTAAGAGGCAATTACTTTGTTAGATCAAACTTAGATTGCATGTGAAAAGTTACCTCATGGCTGCTGGTGGTAAAACGCATACTCACTACACCAAGACCAAACGCCCTCTTGGCACCTGGTACAAACCCGATCCAGGACCCCGTGGATATGTGAGTCCTCGAGTCAGGCGTATTTAACATGCCATTGCAATGCCAGCCGGCGTCCACGCCGCCACGCAGAGCGCGATGACGCGGAACATCAGCGACATCACGTCTGCCCGCGGCAGCGTCTACCGCGATTGGTTAAGCGCGTGTTCTCTCAAGTGAATTACTCAAGCCACTTGCACCAACACCACCACTAACATGAACACTGTTTTTGTGTTTTCATTTTACTCAGTAGCAGTGAAAAATAGGGTGTGGAGTACCATTGTCTGGCTGTAATCTTACACAGAGGGTTATCACTACTGCTTTTCCTTCCAAACTCCAAAAAGCATAACATAGTCCCATGTTAACCACTGGCTGAAAGCTTTTTGTTTACAAAGGAGATCCTTTTAAAAGATACCCTGTTTGGATCAAAAAGGTCCCCTGTGTGGCCCTGGGTAGTGTGCACCCTTGCCCTCCATCCCCCATAGCAAATTTCTGGTTACTATTGACTTACATTTGATCTTGTTGCACACAGCAATCACTGCAGCAATGTGACTGGGAATGCGGCCCAGATGCTGAACTCTGCAGTCAGGGGGGGGGGGATACACCAGTTGCACCTCATTACTGAGTTTGAAGACTCTCATCTCAAGGCTGTGATGGACTGGCAGTGTTTGTACATGCTGAACAGGATGTTTTACATGTTGCCTGCCCAGGGATAGTTGCTTACTGGCCTCTCCAGTTTTAAATTGTCTGCCAATGTCCTACAACTGGGTCCTTCATCCAATCAAGTGGGACATATGCCATGGCTGACTGTTGCAGCACAGGAATCTATTCTGGATCTCCAGAATCCTTGTACTCTAATGGTACATACAATAGAGGAAGGAACACACTTGTCATAGAGTGGTGTGAATGTAGGGCCTCTTCTCAAACTCCTTACCGGGTCGGAGACAGAGAGCCCCTTGTCCCCTTCCTGCTCTACAGTTTCCCAAAAGGGTTACCCCCAAAAGGTTGAGAGGTAGAAGCATGGTGAAGCCTCTCACTCTTTTGTGATTTTTGCTTTGGGTCTCACGCAAGATTACAAGGACTTTGGCTTGACCAGTGTGGGAGGAATACATAAAATACAAAATTGAGGAAGTGCTTGAAGCCGGTCACGGTGCTAGACCTTTGAAATGCACAAACTCTGTCTGCAAACTTGGTATAAGTGTGGGACAGAAACCACCAGCATTTACGCCATGATTTCTTGTCTACCAGTGCTGGGATCCCACTCTAGTGGAGTCTGAAACAGTCCTTTCAGCTTGAAGGCTAGGGTTACTGACTGCAAATCACCTTGCCAGATTCAGGAACAGTAACCTGGAAGTTCTGCTTCCTGCTAGGAAGATTTGTCTTGCATCTACCTTAAAGAAAGGATCCCACCAACTACTGGAGACAAGTAATGGAGTGTGATGAAGCAGATGATTCTCAAAGAGATGGTATCAAGATACCAAGGTGGTATTAGGCAAGAACTGCCTCATCTACCAACGCCTACTTCAGAGGTCTAACTGACCAATGCTAGTTGCATCTGCTGAAATATCTTCTAAAATTATACATTCTAGATCACCTTTATTCCATGACAATACCACACACCTCAACCCTTCATTACAAAACAAATATTAAATATATGTAACACCATGAACATAAACCAGAGGAGCCCAAGTTTAAGTTTAAGGAAAGAGAATTAAGGAAACTATACAACTATATATACATACTAATAGTAGTATCTGTATTACAAAATTACTAAATGCATTATCACATTTTCTTGCTAAGCAAATTAAACATTGCTTCACCCATCTATATAATCTTCTAACTTTGTCAGTATGATATTATTTTTTCTTATTTTCTTCTTTTCCCAATCATACTCCTTCTGACTTTGCTATACAATTCGATTCTTGTCTTTTTTATCATCTTTCTACAGAAATTCCTAAACTTTCACCACCAAATTCATCAATTTTCACAACACGTTCAAGTTTCATATCTGTGAGTTTTCAGTGTTGATAGCATTTTTAAATAGTTTCTCTACTTTCATTGACTTTCCAAACTATGTTCCCTTACACATGTTCTCTGGTGCACTAATTCTTACATTGTCACCAACTTGAACTTCCATTTTTTAGTACTTTCTTTTCCTTAAAATACTTCTTATTTGGTTCAGTTTTTCTTTCCTCTTTGTATTCCCATTGACCATATCTAAAAGTATATTATGCCACATTCTCTTTACTCATCCATGCGTGCCACATCATGGCATTCGGATGTGTTCCCCTCAAAAGTTCAAAAGGCACTCTCATGTAGTGCCACGAGGAGTCACCCTATATGCATCAATGCTTTTGTTTTTTTAAATCTTCCCTAGAATTCAAAACACTGTATTTTGCTAACTGGATACTCTTTATTATCATCTTGTTCAGTCCCTCTACCACTCGATTCACTTCTGGGAGGTATTATGAGCATTTCTGGTGTTGCATTCTTCTCTTACTCAAGTATCCACTCATTATTTTTGAGGTAAACTAAACCCCAATGTCAGAAAGTATTGGTTTCGGAAAACCTTCCTGGCTAAAAGTATCATTAACACATTAAAAAAATGATGACTTTGCTTGCACTGATTTCATTCATGATAGATACTTCTAGTCACCCAGAATATAAATCAATTAGAACCAACAAATGCACATGCTGTCCATCATCATGTATTGGCCATGCAGTGTCCATAGCTATCTCCTCTCAAGATCCTTGTGGTAATTTCCTGCTAACCACTGTTGTTTTTTTATTTTTATGAACTTAGCAATTGAAACCGAATTCTAGAGAAACTCCTACTTTCATCTCAATATTCTTGTCTAATCCAGGCTGCCAAAAGTCCATATAAATTCTCACTTTGGTTCTACATATACCTTGATGTGACAAATGTATTAGTTATTCATTGAGTGATGTAGGAAGCACTAATCTTGTACCTCTACACAACAACCCCCCACTATGAGATAATTCATTCCTCAAATTCCAGGATTGATTGCAATAAATTCCATTTGTCTTCTTATTCTTCTATCCCTTTAACATCATGTCATATTAGTAAACATTCTTGTTCATTAATAGATCCTAGACTTATGCTGCTTATTTTGTAAGACTTGAAAAATAATTAGCAACTACATTGGATTCTCCTGGTACGTTTTCTGTTCTAAAATCGTATTTGTGTAAGACAATAAACCATATGCATATTCTTCAAGATACACTGTCAATTCCCTTCTTCCTATAAACTTCCTTTAATGGTTTGGATCTGTTCTCACCATTAAACTCTTCTCCTCAAGACAGCTCTCTTATAGAATGCACATTCCCAGCAAGTGACAGAACTTCACGAGCATCTCGACTAGGGTGGGGGCATTAAAACGTGGTGATTTCACTGTTAACTGCTCAGTCTTCATCAGTTTTTTTGTAATTGATTGTTAGCGCTTGATGAATCCAAAGACTAGTGACAGATTTCAGTGAATCATACAGCGCTCATTTTGTTTGGTTTTTCAAAGAGTGTGGCAAAATGTTATGGTGTGATTGGCTTAAAGAAAGGCCCTTATAAAACCAAAGAGGATTGGGGCTTGGGTTTTTGTTATATTTTTCCTCTCTTTCCCCTTCCCTTTCCTTAGTTGTGCTGACCGTTTAAGTACATGTTCCCTTTACATGCCTTATTGACTATTCCTTTTCCCTCTACTCCCCTCCTTTGTTTGGCACTTCCCTACAGTTAGCCCAGAGGGTACTTTAGAATGTAGGGGAATTAGAATGTGTTGGATTGTGGTAAGGAGTTTACATTAGAACGCTGGGGGCAGTGAGAAGGCAGTTACTGAGCTGGTGCTGTGGGAGAGAGGAGACCTAATAAATGCTGGAACTTACCTCGTTGAAGCCTCGTTCTTTCCAACAGTTTTGCTTAAAATTGGGGTGCCATTCTGGATATATTGTGCAGAGTTTATTCTGCTTTTGCTCTTGACAGAGTAAACCTGAGTTTGGTTTAGAACTTTGTGAGATGTGACCTGATCAGGCAAAGTACTCATTGAGGCTGTTATTTCTTTACCAGATGTGAAGATTAGGGTTTGGGTAAATTAGTGGGTTCGATATCTATGTTTTATCTTTTAAAAGGACTAAGCAGACTGTACTGTGGGTGATTATCTATATGTGTGGCTTGCATCTACACCTTCGTCAACGACTTCTGGTCAGGACTCCTGCCTCCCATCTTCCCTCTGGCACGTTGGGTTCTGCCAGTACTATTCTGTTTCAGCTCATCTACACTTTCTAGACTCTTCCCTCTTCTATCCCTCCATTATCCTTTTCAATCCAACTGCCAGACTCATGTCCACTGCTCAAATTAACTCATAATTCCCTTTAGTAATTCACCACTAATCCTTTTTGGGTTCCAGAGTAGCGTGCTGCTCACCGAACTGCACGTCAATGCCTTGTCAGGGGTAGTAAGCGCTATATAAATGCAATTACAATTAAGCTCTTATTTTTTATTATTTACAGATGCCCAGCAACATCTGCCTGAGGCTATGATGATCCTAAAGGAAGGAAAGGTATGTGATGTTGTTTTTTATTTAAACAAGCCATAGATATTAATGGAGACTTATTTTTATAGTGTCCTTCGCCTGCCTAGCACAATTCCTCTTGCATCATCATCTCGCAGCAAACGCTCTTGTAATACACGGGGTACCAGTCACTCTTGGTGCCTTTTCTCCCCAATTCTACACTGCTCAGTGTTGGCCTATGGCAATGAGTGTCACTCTCTGATTGGCCATGCCATGTATGTACATGCTGTATAGCTGAACACTTATAAGGTCCCAAAGGCGAGACCTATTGGCTATGCTTGTTGTCTTAGCACTCGACCCACTAGTGAATGCCATTAAACAAGCAGACATTAAGGGCATTTCTACACCGGCACAAAACCCTATTCTACGCAAACGATATTCTAGTACCACTGTCTGACCCCACGCACTCTATCACGCACCTCGTTGCCCTTATTTGTAGGTTTTCTGAACTCTCAGGATATTGGATTAACTGGAGCAAGTGTGAGGCCTTACCTCTCACCAAACCCACCACAGCAGCTGCGACAGCACCACACACCTTTCGATGGATACGTCAAGGTTGAAATATGGTATTAAATGGAAGACTCAGTTATGTAGTTGTAGTTGTACAGAACCTGCACCCATTACTGGATGGGATTAAAAATGACATAACGAGCTATTCTACTAATAATGTATAATTATTCGGGAGAACACAAATGACAACAAAAAGGAACATAGCACACCGTCTTAATGACATCTTTACGATGTTACCCTTGAAGTTCCTAAAACAATTACTGGTGGAGCTACCTAATGGGATGAATGTATTTGTTGGGGTGCTGCATGGTATCCTAGACACGCTGTGGGGGGGGGGTTAAGATGTAAAATGCACTATTAGGGGTGATTGGATGCCTTGGGATGCACACACGTATGGGCTCCACTTTCAAGCAATGGTAAGAAATGGATAAGGCAAAAGGAAACTATTTGCCCAGGCTTTATCAGTAAGGGGGTGAACATAGTAGGTCCATTAATAGCAGATGCCAAAGTAAAGCCATTCGGTATCGCCCAAGCTAAATTTGGGCTGCCCAGAATGCACCACTAGCACTACCCACAATTTTCAAGCTGTCTTGCTACAATGCTAGGACCTCCACTGATACCGGTCTCGAACTCGAAACTCCTGTCTCACTTGGAGGTATCGGGGACCCACAAAGAAGTCGTTTTGGGACTATACTGAATTATGACGGATAACACAGTCTTGCACCGAGTAGCATGTCAACTTGGGGACTGGTGGTCGTACAGACTCCAAACAGAATATAGGGAAGAAGTCTGGGGATTTTGAAAATAGGTAATGATTCCTCAGACATTTCCTGAAACTTAACAATACCCGCAGTGCTGCTCTATGACACCTCCATGTACCCGAAGATCATGCCTCACTATGGACGATGGTTTGCTACAGCAATGGCTGTGGCCAAGTTGTGTGTACTGAGATTGTGGAGAACTGCTCCATGTTCTTTGGTAGATATTTGGATGCCGGAAACGGTCATATGGCCTCCTACGAAAAAGCTATATATCAAATGTCACAGAACACCGCTGCATGACTTCTCTGTAATCTTCCTTCCAGATCTGCATCAATTCCACTCTTAAAAACATTACACTGGCTACCAGTCAGAAAGAGAATTATATTCATGATCTGCTGCCTTACCCATAGAGCTCTAGTGGGGAAAGGACCAAGGTACTTACACCAAAAGCTTAAACGATACCTCCCTGTCAGGAATCTGTGATCTAAGGATAAAGAGCTACTTACTATTCCTGGCATTCAACATTTAAGGTTTGGGGGCATATCTTTCTCATACTTGGCTCCTAACTACTGGAATCACTTACCTTTTTATATTAACATATTCTCTGAATACACCAAATTTAAGAAATTATTTTAAAATTTCCTATTTTAACTCTGCTGTTTTGGTCCTGCTGTTGTGTCCTCCTTCAGTGCCGAGATATCCAGTTGGGGTGATTCGTGCGTGATGTCAAATTAAAATAGCATAACATCGTCTGATCAGATGCCTAAGTTTGAGAAGATTTGGGATATTTTTCTTAGGCTCTAGGAGGAAATAGAGGGCCATATTCATCATTACTTCACGCAACGCAGCACCACAAGAAACCTTGCTGCACTCTGCTGCGTGAAAGGGAGAGGGAGGAATGCCCCATATCTATCTATCTATCTATCAAGATATGGTGCATTTCTGCTCTCTGCCTACGCTGGTGCACAAACTGCCACCTAGCGCCAACGCATGAACCCATGCAACATTGTGCAAGGGTGCCTATGTTACAGGCAAGATTGTTTTTGTTTAGGAAGGGACACCTTCCTGCTCAAAAACAATCCTTTGAGGGTTTTTTTCTCTTTCTATGTGTGCTGCAGAATTTCCTTGTTAGGCCTCGCCTGAGAAGGCATAGAATTCTGATGCATTCACAGGTCTACCAGTCTTGGTAAATCTGGGAATGCTTCAGAATCCATGAGTGGATGCTTGGGAACATCAAAACTCCATCCACGGAACGCCTCCCTGGGGCAGAGTAATGCAAGGCAGTGACTTGTGCTGTCTTGCATTACTCCAGAATTCTCAAGCCACGCAGGGCCACACAAGGTGACCTTGCATGGTTTGGTAAATCTCATCTAGTTTTTGTGTTACCTTGCGAGGCGCAAGAGCGACGCAAAACTTTGATAAATAAGGCCCTACTCTTTGCAGACAAAAAGCTCATGTTGGTGGTAGTGGGGGACACCGCGCAACGTTTCATTTCCATTGACAGTAATCGACCAGTAACGACAGTACTGATGGGATGGCCAGACCTTCTCAAGGTTTATGCTTAACAGGGGACCACTGAAATTTTCCCACACAGTTTCTATATCTGCACCTAATTCTGTCTCAGATGAACTATAATTAGGAATGATGGTGGGTAATCTCACCTATATTAATCTGGAAATCCAAACTTTTTGAGGGGGGAATGAGGGAGGAAGGGAAAAGGTAGGGAATACATACAGGGAGAAAGAGTTGGGACTAGTACACTGTGTTATCTCGCAGCTGTGGTCTTAACGTACAATTGAAGTGTTAAAACTGGTTTTATAGACCATGAATTTGTTTTCTCTCTTCAATAACACATTATTAAAAGAAGCCTCTATATAGAAAAAACAGGGAGCGCTGAGTTACTGAAAAAATATAGCAGAATAATACCGATGCGTGCCTAAGCAGTGGTCCCCCGACCTCGCACTAAAAGTTAATGATGCTGTCTTCCTCGGAAGGAACATCATTTTATCAATCGTGTTCTCTCTAACTCCCAGAATAAATTAGCTCTTGTGAAGTATACACAATGCTGCCCTCAGCAGAACATAAACTGTTGTAATAAATGGTGTGCTTCTTTCTTCTTTATTATCCAGTGGTAGATGTGGTTTTTAAACTGCTGTTAGTAGCTCATTGTTGGGCTTTTCTTTGTACTGTGTGAATGCTATTCTTCTAAACTCTAAGTGCCATCTTAGAATACCCGCAGCTTTGATAACTCCGTGATGTAAACATAATTGGGCAGCAAATAGGGGAAAACATTTTCACTAGACAAATGATGATGCATTATTTTCATCTGCCGATTATTTTCTGGGGAGTGGGATGTACCTGCTGTAGAAAAAAAATATTCCAACTGCTCATGAATCAGGATTAGTTAGGCTGTCAAGGTAGGGTGAAATTCCTAACCCCCTTATTGCCTAAGTGCAGTAGTCAACAGGTGAAAGGTGACTAGTTAAAGGCTGCAAAGTATCAGAAGCTGCAATGTACTCCTTATGCAGCATTCTTAGTAAACTTTGATTCATTAGAGCAAGACACTTTTTAATTGAAATTGTAGATTATTCACCGGATCACAAGCTATGATGTAAGTGTGTTAATGTAAACCCATATTGATGCTCAAAACACTGTAGTCAGTAACCCACATAATTCCAGTGGCCATGTGTATGCTGTAAAATTGGGCTCTATTTGGTTGTAGCCAGATGATCATGATCAAGTTAAGGTATTTGAGAAGTTTTTTATTTTTTATTGGACATATAGAACTATTGAGTTCTTCTGAATCTCATGGAAGCCCCTCTAGGCTCCTGTAGCAATATACATGGTGCCGGCTCCTCATTTTTACACCGGGTTCTGTGATCCCTAAAGATGTTTCCCAAAAGACAAGCAATACGTGGGATAAGTATTTATCAAACGACCATCTCCCTGGTGAGCTGTCGAATGTCTTAGGATGCCAATTAAAGTCCAATTATGTTCATCAAATCATCCATTAATTTGTTGGGTAAGTCATCTACGTGTCTTGCTGTGAAACCTCAAGCAAACAGAAGTTAACTGTTCACAAACATGAGCGAGAAAACCTTCTCTCAGACTTGGGCCATTATTCAAAGGGGTGCAGGAACACCGAACTGGTATTCCTGAGCCTAGAATTACCAGTAATGGCAGGACCGGTAATTCTGGGGATTCTAGGGGTGCCGCAATACCACAGAATTCCCACTTGCATCAAAGGTCTGCTAAGAAGCAGGGGTCTGTATTACCACACTCTACAGTAATACCCCATTATTTGGCGCTTCTCCACCTGGCAAATGTGCAAAAGAGGGAAAGTGAAAGTACATAATTCCCACATCTCCTGCCATCCAAAATGCGTAAAAGTTACAAAGAAGGATTTTATTGTCCTGGAATTCGAAGACTATTTCTGCGTTAGTGGATGCTCAGATTCTTGGCACCAAACTCTTTGCAAAGTAAAACCTGCATCTTTGCTCTCCCATTCTCCAGGACCCCTACCAATTAAGAATTGTATTTTCAAAGAGAGTATCTCTAACTTCACATGGAGGTTCCTGAAACCTAAAAACCATGAAGATGGATTCTTGGATTAGCAGGCAACAATCATGTTAATCCAGGACCCTCAACCACACGTTCACAGTCTGCGGTGTTTATAATCTGTGAAAGTGTGGTGGAGGGTCTCCGATACAATATTCCTGAGACTCTGGAATTGAGACCTTTGTGGTTCATTCTCCCCCTCTTTTTGATTGATGATGAGCAGAATGAACCTCCGCTTCTCCTACAGCTATCAATACTATGAGGCACAACTAAAATGTTACGTTAGGCCTTGATGTACTCCTAGAATGAAGCACCAATCTCACAGTTTCTTCACATCAACATCAGTAAAAGTATGCCCTTCATTATCCTCTCAAGGGCAAAAGGAAATAACAAAGTAAAGTGAGGGGAAAACAAGTTGTCAAACAAAGTACTGTTCCAAATGCTTCCCATGTGCACCACATAACCTTTGCCTTTCTCCCTCACCCACCCCTCTGTCTCGATCCCCAGTGTTTTTGAATCCCTCTGACACAGAGCGCTCTTACGGCTCAGTGTTGCCTTCACTCTCTCCCCTCCCCTCTCTCCCCTCTCCTGCCTTTCTGTCCTCCTCCCCTCACCCGCTGCCCCTCTCCTGCCGGCCCTCCTGCCACTGCCAACTGCTTCACTAATGGCTTTGTCAATGCTGAATGTTTTTAAAGCAGCACTGGCATTGAAAAAAACAATGGTCGCTTCATTTGTCATTTAGTACTCTGAGGGGCATATTCTCAAGGAACTATCGCCGAGTTAACGGCACTTTATCTCAGCCAAAGTCACGATAAAATTATCGCCCCATTCACAAGCTGGTGCTAACAGCCAATACCACCAGTTTACTTGCAAAAGCATCCGCAAAAAACATCGCCACAGATGACCGCGGCAACTATCGCTAATGAGATGCAGAGTAGGCGTTCCTGAGCAAAAAGCTGCGACAACACCACACCTCAACATTCTCAACGACCAGCCACATCGGCGATAAGACCACAAAACAGGCGATAAGGCGCGTTAGCAGCAGGAAATTAACATCTGCTCTGATCTGGTGTAAAGTCGGACGACAACCTGCACCATCAAAGGGAGCCCAGCCAAGAGCCACACATGAAGAACAACAGATGCCATGGAGCCACACACCATGCATCCCGGAGCCCGGAGAGGGCATCAACACCCACCGCCACCCCCCCCAGGATCGCCACCCCCCCCCCCCGAATCTCCCCCGGACCACCACAGAGGCAGCGCAGACAAAGACAGCGGACCTTCAGGAAATGCACCAGCCTCACAGACCTAACACCAGACAATCTCAATGCCCACTACAGGCTCAAAGGACAACCATCCTCCGCATCCTGAACATCATTGCCCACAGGCTGACGGTACCAACACAGCGGACAACCAACATCCCTCCGCAGACAAAGCTGCTGGCTGTGCTGCACCTGTTGGTCTCTGGTACCTCCCAACCAACAACCACCAGAGTCGGAGGAGTCTCACAGCCAGCCCCATCCAAGTTCCTCACACCTGTCCTGGATGCCATCATCAGCCAGGTACCCCAGTACCTATACGCCCCCCACAATGCGCAGGAACAGCTGGAGACCAAGCAAGGACTATACGCCATAGCTGGCTTCCCGCACGTGTTGGGGGCAATCAACTGCACATATGTCCTAGTTGTGCCCCCTGCCGACACTGCACACAATTACCGCAACAGAAAGCACACGCATTCCATCAACATGCAGGCAATAGTGGACCACAGGGGACTCTTCACCAATGTCGTAGCCAACTACCCAGGCAGTGTGAATGATCCCCTCATCTTCCGACAGTCCAACATCAACCAGCGCTTCCAGGATGGCACCAATGGAAATGCACTGCTCGTTGGCAAGTACCAAATGAACACACCACACACCTCAACTCCACAATCATGCAACTCAAAACTCTGGCACTGCACATGTCACAAAATCAAATACAACATGCCAAACAACATGCCCACCCACCAGACACGACAGCACAACTTACTGTGGCAACCTTGGTTAGCCATGTACATGAGCCATCAACGGCATGGCACCTCAGCCACACAATAGCGGAATGTGGGGAGAGGTGGAAACCAGGCATGTGCGAAGGAGGCAAGTGACCCATGAATGAGAATGTACACAATGCCAAGTGTGGCGTGGAAGTGCTGGACAGACTGCAGTATGCAGACCACAGACATATCCATGTCTACATACACTGCTGGTGTTTGGAGTGTAGTGGACAGTGGACGCAACCATGTCACCCCAGCCAGTGAGGAAGATCGCGGAAATGTAGCATGTGACGTCCCCCCCTGTAAGCGTGTGCGGAGTGAGCTGGCCCGGAGGACGCCAGGCCAGCGTAGGGGTGTGAATAAAAAGCACGTAGCACTGGGCGTGATTCTCTTCCGGAATGCCCAACGTGTCTGCCAGGGCGGCGCCTCCCACCCCGCCACGAGGCCGATGCCATCGCCTTGAGCGGTGTGGCCTGCGATCCTGTGCACCTGCTGCACCCCGGGCCGCTGGTCCCCCAACCCGTCATGCCCGCCCCTGCGCATCCAGGCCTCACTGCTCACCTGCCGACACCGGCGTGTGTCAAAGAGGGCCCACCACGTGCCGGCGCAAGCTCCAAGCCATAAGCCTGCCACCTTGGCAGCCTCCTCAGACCATCATGGCCTCCGCGACACAGGCCCGATTTACTCCTTTTTCGTTGACGTACTCCACCGCTGCCTCCGGCCTACACTACGGTCAAGTAGGTCACACATTTGGAACTGAGTCTTGATTACACAATGGCAGAGTACATATTTATGGCATCGTTTATATCCCTATACTCCCTTCGATGTGGTGCCACCAACTCTGTGTATAGCATTCCGACCACACGTGTCTGTGGGCCCTTGCGGACTTCTGCCTTCGGCCTACACAGCGGTCCAGCAGGCCTCACACCAATCCAATACAGTCCGTAACAGGCAGGACACGGCATCGTCGCTGGCTAAACATCCGCTCAGCTCTGGTGCCTCCACCTCCGTCAACCAGGAATCTTCTCCACATGCCATTTCAACGCCGTGTGTTAGAGATCCAGGAGGAGCTGGCTGCACAGCGGGTGCCCCGCGCTGACCGCTGCCTCCGGCACCCACTGCGGTCGAGTAGGACACACAATTGGAACTGAGTCTTGATTTATTCATTGCAGAGTTTATATCATTGTACAGGCCTCATCGCAGACTGCATCCCCTTCCGGCTCTGGTGCCACTGACTCTGTGCCACGGGAGTCATGGACACTCTCTGGTTGAACGTTGGTGGCGTCTGAGTCTATGGCCTGGGAGTTGTCTTCATCATCATGTAGCTGATACTGACATTGTGGGAAAGAGGAGACTGTAGCATTCAACTCCTCCATATTGCCTGTTTCTGCTTGCTTCTTCCCTCTGCATCATGCCCTGGAGGGTCACCTTCCACTGTCCCCCATAACACTCTGTGACACTCTCCTTGGACATCAATGTGCACCCGCTCAGCTCACCTGGCCCTACCTCAGTGCATCCCAAGTCACCGTCCCGTGGCGGTGTGCCTGTGCCGGCCGCTGAGCATCCGGGGCCACCGACTCTGTGCAGCTCAAGTCATGGACCCTTGCTGTTTGTACTTTGAACTCCTGATTGTCTGATCACTGTTGTAGTTGTTGCCAGCACCAACCAACCCCTGAGGGGTGGCTTACACTACCCAACACCCATCCAGCACAGGCATCACTGGACGTGTGACCCTGGCAATAAAGGGGGCCCGGCGCACGTGCCCGTAGCCAGTTCCACAAATTATCTCAGTGTGTCCGTGTGGTCATTCTGTATGCATGTGGGCCCCGGGCCATACCACATTACATTGTGCTGTGTACAGCGTGCGCAACCTTGTCACCTCAGGCAGTGGAGTGGACCTGGGACATGTATCTGTGTCGGACCCCCCTGTGGGCGTGAGGGATTGGACCAGCGTACGGCACTACGGCGTAGGGGTGTGGTCATTCAACACGTGGCTCTGGGCGTGGTTAAGTGTAGGCCTTGCCAAGGCAGTAACTAATGCGTGTGTCTCAGGTGTAGTGTCGGCGCCACCCGTCACGCAATATACAATGTTGCTATGTAGCATGCCCCCGGAGTACGGGCTCGGCCGAGGGTAAATGAGGGTTCGCAAGCCCGCTCGGGGTCAGGGATCAGACATGCCAACTGTTGTGTGTGTCGCTATTTCCGCCGCATAAGCCAAAGGTCTACCCTCAACCGCATGGCGAGTTCAGCCAGGCATGAACTCTACATCTGTGTCCCCCCTGTCCTTACCATAGGCCTACACACACGTGTCCGTCCACCTTCAGCGCACGACATCACTGTGTCGTTGTCAGGCTTGTGGACATGCGCAGACAGGCATGACAATAGTGTGCCATAGGGGTGCAAGTAATGCAACCGCGCTGCGCATACTAGTGGATGGGCTCGGGGGAGGGAGGAGCAGCAGTGAGGCTACGTAATACACATTGATGCCGCTCACTTGCAACATGCAGTATATGTCATGCAGGAATCACAAAGTCACACATATCACACACCAATGAACCACTGAGCCTGCCAACACATCGTGCAGAACCAACTATTGACTCATGTCTCTCTGCACTGTCACAGGTGACCAAGGATATGCACTCTGTGCTTGGATGATGACATCCCTCCGAGCCCCGAACACACAAGCCCAGAGGCAGTACAATGCGGCCCACAAACGCACCAGTGGCATCGTGGAACGCACATTTGGCTGTTGAAGTCACGTTTCAGGTGCCTGGACGTCACAGGTGGGAGGCTCCTGTACAGCCCAGACATCGTGTGCAAGATGATCGTTGCATGTTGTGTGTTGCACAACATATGTGTACGCAGCAAGGCCCCATGGATACAAGTGCCAGATGCACCGGACGATGATGATGAGGATGAGGCAGGTGGACCACACCCCACTGCAGTCACAGCAGGAATTGCCCGTAGGAACACCATCATTGACAATTTCTTCACATGAGCACGTCACATAGTGACAGTCCTTGGCAATCATGGGACAGTACATTATGACCACAGGCACAGCATGTGCTACTAAATGCATTAAAAATACACATTCCCTGAGTGCATGTCACTCATCTGTACCGGCACATCACTCAGACAAGTGTGAGTGCGACATGTATTGCTGACAATTTTATGATTTGTTCATGGATGGTGGGTGTGTCACCTCTGTGGAGATGGGCTGTTTAGGGTGTCACGTATTCGGACTGCCTGTTCTGTGTGTCGCAGTTAGTAGGGAATCCCACTCTTCGGCGTTTCACATGTGTCCAAATTCATTCCATTTTGGCTGCCATTTGTGTCCTACAGGTGACAACAGGGCTCCTTTTGGGGTCAGATATGTACCACCATGATGCAGGGATGCCCCATGTGGCTCAAGTCCCAAAACATGGGCAACATGTACGTAAGCGGGAGTCACTGCCCCTACATTCGTCCAGGCTTTCATGGTGGATTGATCATGGTCATGACACGTTTGTGTGCAGGAGGGGTTGCTTGTCCCTCTGCAATGTGAAGGGGAGATGCGGTTTCAATGTGTGTTCCATGCATGTTTCTGCATTGGCGCAGTTTACATGCAGACTGCATGTCAATGTACATTGTGACTGTGAGGGGATGCCTATTTGATGCGGGACAATGGTCATCTATTCTACGTCACGGATGTGTGGTTGTGCTCGTACATTGTCATCTCACCGTATTTTTACTCTGCTTTTATGGTGCATTTTCCCGCATGACGCGTGGGGATTGCAGGCCTATAGCTGGTTATCGCTGATTTTTGTATCGCGATTGGCATCATCGCTACTATTTTCGCGTTCGTGTTTCGTGTTTTTTCTGCATCGCGTTAGTTTTAACACGTTCTTTTGATGCGTTATCGTGGGACTATCGCATGGGGCTGCCGTGTTGTGAATACCACGTTAACACGGAGTTGTTTTCCCACGATAGACTGCGATGTGAAGAGTTGCGTTAAGCTAATTTTGCGGTAGTTATCACACGTTCTTGAGAATATGCCCCTGAGAGTGCATGCCGTATTCCTTCCTATCACGCTATATAACTTGTACATTGCTACTCTATCCACCCTGTCTCTTCCCCTCCTGCGTTTTTGGCTCCCTCTGACCTGAGCACTTCTTCAGTTGGTGTTCTGCTCTCTATTTCCCCTCCTCCGCCTCTGTCTTCCATCCCCCAGCTTCCGTTACACTGAACCCTCCCTTTGCCCCTTTCCCACCACCACTCTTCTGCCACCCACTACTACCAATCACTATTGGCTTTACAAATGCTGGATGAGTTAAAAATTGCACTGGCATTGGCAAAGCCAATAGTGCCAATATAGGCAACTCGAAGAACATAGCATACACATCACTAAATAAACACACAAGACATGTTTGTTGGGAAACATTTTGCTGCAGGTTTTATTTCTTACCTGAAATATGCCAACGTGGTGGGTTAACTTACGGGTGATCCAAGGGCAGGCAGCGGTGACAAACCTAAGCTGCCTTGCCTGCCTGATGAGCCAACTGCCCCGTGGCCAACCCAATCGGTGCTACCATTTTGTGGGGGTTATCCCCCTTAAACACAGTGGACCACCAGTCCATCCCTTTACTCACGCCTTTTTAGGGTTGGAGCGTGTCCATGCAAGCCCTCGGTTGCTCAGGCTTAAAACCGCCCGAAGGACTAGCGGGGCGCCGTCGCTTTCCTCCAGGGTCCTGTCGTAAAGACTCCTGGGGTTATTTGGCTTCTGCACCCCTATTGTGCTCCTGAAGAGGGTACCCCTATGTACCATTCAGCCTCCGGATCGACCTGTAACTCCGCCAAGCCCTGGATGTGGCCACCGTCATATCTGGGCCCCCCCACCATGGCAGGCTCTATAATCTCCTGCAAACTGCAGATACCAGTCCTTCCATCCGGATCAATTCCCTACCAACCTTTGGCAGGTGTGCCCCGTCCCCCTCAGGGTACCCTGTTGTGTTTGCTCTAATGAGGCCATGCCTACTTTATCAAGCCCTTCCTATTTTATTTGATTTTGAATTCGGGTTGAACCAAGCCCTCCTGCTTGGCGGGCTTGTACTTGGCTTAATTTACCCTTCTATAGGAAAGTTTGATGGCCTCCCCGGAAGTTGGGAACAACTGTTCACTTCTTTAACCAGTTCCAAAATATGTCCCTCTGAGCTACTGGGCCTTCTGATTAGGAGTTGTCTGGGCTCTATATTTATCCCTCACTGCCTAGGCCCCAGCTTCAGGATTCGCTGGTAAGCAAAGAGGTGTCTGCCTTCAAGGTCACAAGTATGTTTGTTTAAACAAGTTAATGTTGTGGACAACACCATATCCCCATCTTTATCCACTGACCTCTCTAAGTGTAGGACAGCACCGACCAGGAATATGACCCCTTGGGGATATAAAGCCTCTCTCTTCGTAACCACAGATCTGTGTGATACAATCCATTGAGCACTGTGTGCACATTTGTGCATTTTCATTGGGGGTTGGCTAAGTCCTTGGTTGCCCCCATTACTTGGATGATCCCAATTATCACGGTTCAGGCTGATTACCAAGTGCCACGCCAGCAAGTGAACCTGTAGACATGGATCGAATTTAAGCTGTGTCATATCCTTACGAGGACGCCCGGTGAGACTCCTCGCCTAAGCCAAGACTAAGGTGGATCTGACCACAGGGGGAAAAGCCTGAGGTCCCCTAATGGTACTCCTAATATTCTGCTACATTTATATCCTTATTGCCTACAAAAACCATCAGTCTGACTGCGATCACAGATGCTGTGTTGCCATACTGGTGTCCCCCGTCCCAGCATATGTAGCCCATAAACAGCTTTTGCGAAAGGTATACCAGAGTGCCAAAAAGGGTAGCCAATGCTTTTGGATATGAGGACATGGAGTAAAACATATGAGCAAATTTACCTACACCTTCTTAAGTATGAATGCAAATGTGTTCGATAATTGTCAGAATTTGTGCTCCAAACCCATATTTTTCAACACTATTGGTGTAACAGCACATATTTTGGAATGACAAATTAACGCAACCCACCTGGCTGACTGGCGGCTTTAGCATATGTAGCCCATAACCAGACTTTTTCTAGAGGTATACCCGTGTGCCAAACAGATGCCAATGCTTTTGACTAGTGAGAACCTGGAGTAAAAGATACAAACAAATTTGCCTGAACCTTCTTAACTAAAATAGCAAAATTCTGTTCTGGAATTGTCGGCATATGTGCTCCAAACCCATATTTCTCAACACTATTGACCCCACAGCACGCTTTTGGAAAGCACAACCCACCTGTCTGAAGGGCTGCCTGGGTTTATTAGCTGAATTGCAGGAACCCTTTACCCACACTTATCTTTACAGTTTTCTGCTTCATTTCATGTCATCCTTGCCTGCTAGCCCGTCACCGTCTGACTGCGATCATTAGATTCTAAGTCACCCTGCTGCTGTCCCCACCCTCGCGTGAGTAGCCCAGTGCCAAGCGTCTGCTAAAATATACCAGAATGCAGACAGGGATGAAAAAAGTAATGAATGGTGAGAACAGGAGTAGATCAGTATGTACAGAAACCAACCCCAGTCTAACTTCGGACTTTTGATGGATGCCGAGCTGCCGTACTGCTGCACCCACCCTGGCGTTGTTTGCCCAGCACCTGAATTCTGATACAGATATTGCCGTGATGCAGACAGCTGGTCCTGGCAGTCATCTTTAACCTTCCTATCCTTACAGCATAGCAACACTCACCGCTGGAGATGCCTTGGTGCTCGAGCCTCCGCTGGGCGCACTAGTTAATACAGTGATTTTTTAACTTAATTTAATACAATGTACATGAATAAAACTATGCACAGGCAATTGAGAATTTCACACATTCTGTAAATGTGAAACATTTTGGACTAAGTCCGTCAAAATTAAGCTAATCGCATTAGCTCAATTTGTATGAGCAGAGCAAGAGCATCAAACAGGATCAAGTATGGACGATGTGACCCCAATTGAACTAAGACGGAAGCTAGTGCGGGTGGGCTGTCCAAATGTTGCCTGGCTGTGTTGGAGCTGCCCCCTCACATGCCGCAACTAATGTACAATCTGCTCAAACTCCCAGGCTGTATAAATCTGAACAGTGTGAGAGACCAATGACATCAATGTCGGGATTTAAGATTCCCAGTTTATGTTCTAACGCAGCCCACCTTACTGTGGGTCCTGCAATGACCCCTCTGCCTCACTTTGGATAACCTAGATACTTTTCACTTAACGCACTCGCATGTCACTCAAGAAAAACACCTAGCAACAATGGTAAAAGTAATAATATGATGGCAGAAGCCCCCGAAACCATTGTGCCCCGTCAAGAATGCAAGGTTTACGAACCCGATTGACTTCTGACTGAACCTTTCTGAGTTGCGCCATCACTTTAGAATTTTTTCGAATTTAGCAAGTCGTGAAGACTGCTCCATTTCACACTAGGAACTCTTCTGACCTAAGCACTCCGCAGTATTTTTTGTCTTTTTGCCTGTATGAGACAAGAGTTGTTAACTTCGGCGCTCTCTTCAATATCGTTCAACAATGATGCTACTTAGACTCAAAATAAGGGTCTGAAAACCAGTCCTTTCACCTATCCTGATCACAAGTCATAACCCCAGCTGCAAGAAAGATACATCCCTTCTCGCCGGGCACTCCTGCTCACAGCAATTAACGTTTTGCTCCATTTCTACAGTGGCACTATTCCTTTCCTTAAGTGAATAAAGACATGGTGTGATCACCCATGTTGGCACAAGCATCGAAGTATCCGGTCAACAAAATAAAATTAAACAGCACTCCCCCTCTATGGCATGCGGCCTGAAGAGTGGCTGGGATGGAGAAGAGCACAGCAGCATAACTATGTCTCTCCTCCCTGATTGCAGCGTTCCTAAATTACAAATGTAAGCGAACAAATAACGCTGTTGAAATACCAAACGGAACCAGGTACTACCTCAATTATCTCTGCCATCAGCCACCACCAATATCTCCAAAGCTCGAGATGTCGAACATGGTCCCTCTGCCTGACCTCAAACGGAGTCCCCTATGATGCTTTCTTTCCCATTTTTAACTCTGCACAGAATGTAGTAATAGTATTAGATTAGGCACAGAGTGGCTGAATATGGGGGGAAAATCATCTGGCGAATGGTGTTGATCGCTCTGCACCGCTAGCAGCACACTGCTGCATGCAAGTATCCTGTGGAAGGAACTATTTCACACAGTCAGTCTCAAGCGAAGGGCAGGTAAAATAGGGCCATTTTGCTTCAGAATATCGAAACTCCTGCCTGGCTCCGGTCCAATGGCATGTATTGTTGGACCGCTGCCTGCAGTGTAACACCACAACTTCATTCCGCCTCAAGATGGATGAAGTCTACCCTACAACATAAACCTGGTTGCTAGAGGCAAAACTACTAAAAGCGGACCCCTGCAAAGATGCCATTTACATGTGAGACGTCGCGTTCCCCCGACCCACAACTATGATTGCCCTCGTCCAAAGGAAATACCCATCATTTGTTCTATTCTTAAGATTTTGCTAAGGGCTGGGCAGGATACTTAGGGACCATCTGGAGACAGGCATAAGCTAATGCAGGGGGGTGACCCGCTGGCCCCCCACCAGGGAAATGATCCTTTGGAAAAGCACTTGGATAGAAAGCATTATGTAAGATGCTACATTCCGAAAAACAACTCATTCTCTCAGCCTTCTTAATAACGTGTGAGTTGTTGTCTCTCCTGGCAAAGGAATGCCACCTACAGTGCTTACAGGTAGGCTTAATTCTATCCTATTGGGTGATTCTCAACTAATGAGGGCTGAATATCGCGCTATGAAGGTACATGGTGAGCAGTTCACTGTGCCAGCTCTCGGCCCCCTTGAAATCCCCTGTCTGCCAGTAGATGACGTGCCCAGGAGCACCAGTAAGGCCCAGCCGGAAATATAATTCCCTAGAGTTAGCCACAGGAGCGTCCACCCCTCCATGAAAAGAGGAAAGTGGGAGACTTATATTAAATATGTAACCAGGAGAAAGTATTTCCTGGTCGACTTCTATTGAAGGGGTGATGGTCCCTGTACGCACTAAGGATTTTTTTTTGATTTTTTTTATTCAAACTGCCGATCAGAACATTCTTGTCAACAGTGTTTTCTGTCTGTGCCTGTGCAGCAAGGCAAAATGACCAACAACCCACTGTGTCTGCGGTGCCTCATTGTGGATCATGAATGAATCCCTCAGATCATTTTCACAGGCCTCAATGTTCCACAAACGCACAACAAAGACGCGATCTGTAGCGTCCCAGCTACATGGGCCTCAAGGGGATGGTATGTGGAAGAAACAGAGCAATTAGCTCATTAAAACAAAACAGACAAAACCACCCCAGACCTAATTGTTGAAAAGGATGGAGCAGCAACGCATCCGATCGATACAGTGAATAAACAGAACTAATCATCCATATTCAGCCAATCAAGCAACTGTACCACCAACACCCTATGATACCATAGCCATACATAGTCCGTTCAAAGCGAGCAATATTCACCCCATGTCAAAAGACTGCCTTGCCCTACGTCAGGCACCCCATCAAACTGAAATGCAACATGGGAACAGTCTCGCCAGCAAGCCAGGACTATTGACTTTGACAATGGTTGATAGTTGCATAAGGAGAAAATGCAACAACTATGGCTTTGTTGTAAGGATTGGTGGTGTACACCCGGCAGCAGGATCTTGCACACTGCTGGTGCGGGGGAAATAAGTGAACGGTATGACCCCCAATAAAGTACAGGAGCCCACCAAGAGGCCGACCCCCATACAATGCCCGGTTTTCCCTGGTCATTGGAATTGCCACCTGGTGCGGAAGGAAACCACGTATAAAAATTCACTGCCTGTGCAACGACCAAGGAGGACCAGCCAGAATGCGTACGCCAGCTGCAGGCAACCTCTCTATGATGGAGGGAAGTGTGGCCCGTCAGGGGAGCGTGTGCTCCGTAGCGTGTGTCCCAACCAATACATCCCAGATAGTAAACAGGGGGTGGAGCCGACCTCAAGACCGCATGCGTGATGGCAGCCCTGCCAGCACCCACCGCCAGCCCGAGGCCAACCAACACTGCACGCCTCCACCCCCACTTTATGCGTGACCCCAGTCACCCGCAACAGAAACCACACCGCCACGCCTCAGAAACTGTCCACGAGACGACCACCCACCAGTCGGCAAACCTCGAGACGCTTGGCAATTGTGTGAGCCCTCAATAGGTGCAGGAGAGTTGAACGCCCCCCCCCAACACGTCAATTCAGTCCCATCCATGGAGACAAACTCAAACGCGGACTCAAAAGTAGCAAACACGCCTAATCCCCTCAATCCGTTTGTTCCGACTGCCCCTCAACACCACGCAAAGTCCAAGGTGTAGCGGTCTAGCTTATCCACGCACACCGTGCAATGGTGTGCCCCCCCGGAAGAACACACACACAATGTATCACCCTCTGGCCAGGCGTGGCCAGAGGGCTTAAATAAAGGGGCCGGGGTCGCTCGTGACTTCCGGCCGACACGAGCAGCAGAGTGGTCATCGTCCTTCCTTGGCTGCAGCGCTTACTCCCTGTGCTACGCGCTGCCTTGCTACACTGTACCTTGTAGGACCATCACACTGGCGACGAGGGTGGGCACACATCGCCCGATAGCGCAGATCAGCCGAGGTCAAGCCGTCAGTTTAGCGGGACTTCGCTGGAGCCGCGGACCGCGACTGATGCGCAAGAGAATCGAACAGCCGTCGGACCGCCGGGTGAGTGCCAGGACGAACGGAGTCCTCGGATCCTGTCCACAGCAGTCAACCGTGTCGACTGTGTGCAACGCTGGTGCTCCCGGTGACTCTCTGGTCGAGCCCGCGTTCACACCGACAGGGCGCGCATGCGCAATGAGCCCCTGACACCCGCGATACACACGCGGTAATAGCGCAACACTGCCACCCGGTGGCGAAAAGGAGAAACGCACCCCAGACATCCCTGCTTGCTCAGCAGCACCTGTAGCCAGCACTGTCACAACTCACTGTCACCCCGGGACCCCCAATCACCCAACACTGGCTGATAGCACTGTATGAGGGGCAGAAATAAAAGAAAAGAAAAGGGAGAAAGGAAGAAGAAAAGCATCCAAACAAGCACTGGCAACCGCAAAGTGGGAGACCACGAAATAGACACTTACCAACCATGACTGATGCCGCAGCAGCAGCCCAACAACCAGCGGCACCACCAACTCACCTACACTCTCAAGTCAGCGCACTTCCTCCCTTCAGCGAGCTCATCGATCCAGCCACAGCATCGCCTAGGTGGAGAATATGGATCAGTCGCCTTGATAATTATTTTATTGCCACAAGAGAAACAAATGATGCGGTCAAGAGGTCATTACTGCTACATTTCGCAGGAGACGAAATATACAAACTGTTCGCACACCTACCTGACACAGGAGCACCTGCTGATTACGACGCCGCAGTCAGAGCTTTGAATGCCCACTTCGACCCACAACTCAATCCTGATTACGAACGCTTTAAACTCCGACAAGCCCGTCAGAGAGAAGGGGAGTCCATGGACACTTTCCACGCGCGCCTGCGAGAACTGGCCAGCACATGCACCGACGATGACCAAACCAAAGAAGTAAGAGCACAAGCCATCCAGGGGTGCCGCAACAAGACCCTGCGGACCCTGATTCTTCGACAACCGCGTATTTCCCTTGGAGACATTCTTATAATGGCACGCTCCCATGAGCTATCGGAGGTCAGGGCAACTGCTATGGAGGCCACGCTCAACCAACAGGCAGAACCAGCAGTGACAATCAAGGCGGAGCGAGTAGACGCCATCCGCGCGCCGGCTCGCGCCGGGCGAGGAAGATGGTTCACCAAAAGCTCGAGACGATCACAATGCGGATACTGTGGGAAGGAAGAACACTCCCAAGATGAATGCCCCGCCAAGGGAAAAACCTGTGCCAAATGTGGAATACCCAACCATTTTGCAAGTGTATGCAGAGGAGGACTGCGGAATAAAGGAAACCCCGGACGAAGACCACCGTCACGAGCAGTGAGACACCTCTCACTAGAAGAACACACCCCATCGAGGACACCAAGGACAGCGGAACATCGCAGACAGTGTTTGGAAGACTCGTCCACAGACAAAGGAGAAGAATGCTACCTCATAGCTTTTGCAAACGATTTGAAACGAAGACGACGGCCACAGCCGACATGCACGATCGAGATCGCTGGGTCGCCTGTCACAGCTATCATCGACACCGGGGCGTCCGTGAACGTCATGGGGTGTCAACACTACAAAAAATTAAGCCCGAGACCAGCGCTGGTGCCATCCAAAATCAGAATCCTCACGTACGGAAGTCAAACACCACTTCCCCTAAGAGGGAAAATGTCCGTTCAAGTAAGATCAGAAAACCAAGAAGTCACTACCATATTCCATGTAGTCGACAAGGAGGCAGACATACTCGTTGGGAGCCACACTGCAGAGGATCTGAATCTAATAACATTTGCAAACGCCGTGAAATCACTCCAAACAGAAGATATCCTAGAGCTGTTCCCGCAACTGTTCGTTGGTCTGGGAAGCATGAAGAGACCACCGGTAAAATTACATATAGACACGGCGGTAAAGCCAGTCGCTCTACGGCATCGACGCGTCCCATTCCACTTACGACCGCTGGTAGAACAAGAGCTACTGAAGCTTGAACAACAGGGAGTAATAGAAAAGGTGACAGGACCGACTCCCTGGGTATCTCCCATGGTTATCGCCGAGAAGCCAAAGCAGCCTGGGAAAATTCGGATTTGCATCGACATGAGAATGCCCAACCAAGCAATAAAGAGAGAGAGACATCTGACACCAACAGTCGACGACATCCTGGCTGACCTCAACGGCTCCCAATGGTTCTCTAAACTTGATCTAAACGCTGGGTACCACCAGTTGAAGCTAGCGGAGAGTAGCAGATATATCACCACATTTTCGACTCACCTAGGACTTCGACGCTACAAAAGGCTAAACTTGGAATATCATCCGCAGCAGAAATATTCCAGAACGCAGTAAGAGAAGTCCTGTCGGGGCTGCAGGGTGTCATCAACGTCAGTGATGACATCCTAATACACTCCGCAACAATAGAAGGCCATCATCGTCAGCTTCGAGCGACCCTCCAACGCCTCGCAGAGCATGGAGTGACTCTCCACAAAGAAAAATGCCAATTCTTCAAAAAATCGATCGAGTTTTTCGGATACGTATTCAGTCAGGAGGGAGTAAGGGTGGACCCCAAGAAATCACAAGCAATACAGCTCGCCTCAGCTCCCACAACGGCATCAGAAGTCAGAAGTTTTTAGGCATGGCAACATATTGCGGAAGATTTATTCCGAATCTCGCCACCATTGCGGAGCCGCTACGAAACCTAACCAAGAAGGAGACTGTCTGGCAGTGGACTCCAGTAGAAGAGGAAGCTTTCTGCAAAGTGAAAACGGCGCTACTGGAAAGCACGACCATGGCCTATTTCAACACAACTAGGCCAACAGAACTCATAGTAGATGCCAGCCCGGTGGGACTAGGAGCCCTATTGACGCAAGAAACAGAACCAGGAACATGGGTCCCACTGGCTTTTGCGAGCAAAGCTCTAACTGCGACCGAAACCCGTTACTCTCAGATTGAACGGGAAGCACTTGCCATTAAATGGGCATGTAACCATTTCCATCTATACGTCAGTGGAAATCCATTCAAAGTGGTAACAGACCATCAACCACTGCTCCCACTTTTCAAAGGGACTGCGCCGCATCCACCACCCCGAATCGAGAGGTGGGCGATACAACTTCAACACTATCAACTGGAACTGGTGTACAGGCCTGGTGCAAAGAACCCAGCTGACTTCCTATCTCGCCACCCTGCACTCCCTGCAGAAGAGACATCTGCGCAGGAGAAGATGACGGAAGACTTCGTCAACATGGTTTCTCAGTGGTCGTGTCCACGAGCTCTGTCCATTGAAGAAATCAAGACCCACACAGAAGATGACATGGTCCTCAAAGAGTAGCAGACGCCATACAGAAAGGATCCTGGGAAAGATTTCTTCACGACGTCCATGGGTGGAATGAGCAGGACCGAGCCAGGCTAGGAAAGATCTGGAGAGTCCGAGATGACTTGAGCACAGCCGAAAGTGGAGTAATTCTGAGAGGATCTCGCATCGTCATTCCGCAAAGCCTGCAAGAACGGGCAACCGTGTTAGCACACGAAGGCCATCAGGGAACAGGCAGAATGAAATCCCGCATGAGAGAAAAGGTGTGGTTCCCTGGCCTAGAAGAAGCCGTAGACTCCGTGGTACGGAACTGCAGAGCCTGTCAACTCACGGGAAATCCAGAGACGCCGGCTCCTGTGATAACTGAAGATCCTGCTCCATCACCTTGGTCATGGGTAAGCCTCGACTTCGGGAGCTTCCCGGATGGGAGAGTCACGGCAGTCTTAGTCGATAGCTATACAAAGTACCCCATCGTGGAGGTCCTGCCGTCCACGGCATTTAACCACCTGCAGCCGGTACTGGAGAAAACTTTTGCACTTTTCGGACTACCCCATGTAGTCAAGACAGACAACGGGCCCCTGTTCCAGGGGAGCGAATTCAAGAACTTCCTAACTCAGCTAGGGATAAAGCATCACCGCATCACTCCACAGTGGCCACAAGCCAACGGGGAAGCAGAACGTTTCATGCGGACTGTAAACAAAATACTACGCATAGCAATGGCCGAACAAACTGATCCGGGAGGCTACTCTCCAAACGTTCCTGCGAGAATACCGGAGCACCCCCATTGCACAACTCAAAGGTCTCCGTGGTCACTGATGCTGGCAGGGCCCGGCGCGACACTCTCCCCGTAGCTGACAATTGGGAGCAAGAACCATATGAACCTGCAAGCACCCAAGCTAGGAGGATGTCAACCAATGAGAAAGCCAGTTGACAGAGGAGAGCGCGAACCCGAACGCTGACGACTGGATGCACCGTTCTAGTAAGGAACCGCCGGAGCGGAGGGAAGTTCCGCACCCCTATGAACCTGGGCCATGGACTGTCAAGACAATCCGAGGAACAGCCATAACTGCTGAGCGTAATGGAGAAACAATAACCCGGAACATCTCATGGTTCAAGAGGGTCCCAGGAGCAGGGGGCGACGGGCAGACCCCAGAACAGTCCATGAGTGAAGGGATCACCAGTGAGGATATAGGGCCCAGCCCCGGTGAAAATATTGCCACCACTCCTTCAGACGCACCATCAGTGGCAAACAACAGCTCCAGAGCCCCAGCTAGCGGACCGGTGGTGGTCAGCCAGAGAGGAAGCCAAGGTGGTCGCCAGCATCGATACGACCTAAGGCCTAGCCCCAGACCGAACCAGAGACTAGCTGATTTTGTGTGTTGATTTGAGTTTTGTATTTTAGTTAAAGAACTGATTTGGGATGGGATGTAGCGGTCTAGCTTATCCACGCACACCGTGCAATGGTGTGCCCCCCCGGAAGAACACACACACAATGTATCACCCTCTGGCCAGGCGTGGCCAGAGGGCTTAAATAAAGGGGCCGGGGTCGCTCGTGACTTCCGGCCGACACGAACAGCAGAGTGGTCATCGTCCTTCCTTGGCTGCAGCGCTTACTCCCTGTGCTACGCGCTGCCTTGCTACACTGTACCTTGTAGGACCATCACACAAGGCTCGCCCCGCCTCCATGTTGAGAGTCCGGCAGGACGTTGGCCCCTTCAGTGCAATCAAAGGTGGCATCGCAGTTTGCCACCTCATCTCTCTCCAGATGCGTGTCCACTGCAGGAAGGGTAGCTCACATGTAACAGGCTGGGGTTCAGCCACATGTTCGCTCCATCTACCCATTTAACCACTCGTGGTCAACCCGGAACAACTGGGCAGGCAGAACCAGGTGCCCAGCCACCGCCGATGTCCAGCCCGCTCAAACTAGGTTGATGAGGGAGCAGTACGCCCTAGTGTGCGCGGAGAACAGCTGCCCCACCATATATTTGCGGACTTAAGCAGTGCTCCACCATGTGGGGTCAAAATTAGTTGCCTAAAAAGATGGGGACATAACTTGGGCTAGCTCACCTAACCCAGGATGGACCCCGATGCTCCTGTGCCTTGGTCTCCACGCTCACACAGGACCCAGAAAGCGGCAAGTGCACCCTCACTCAGGGGATGCAGACCTCCCTCAAAAAATGCACGAGCTGCCCTAGGAAGAAGCAATTGACAAGCCATGACAGCACAGGCTGCCGCACTCTCCTCACAATCAGAGTCGAACGTGGGACTCTGACCTGGGCCCTCAACAGCTAAGGCGGCCAAACTCGCTGCAGCACTATCCTCTCTGCCGGCGCAAAGCTCACCAGGAGGTAGCTAAGACTCGCCTTTATCACACATGCAGACATTAGGGCCCCCCAGCCAGAAAGCATGCCTGGAGGCAAGCAGTGGCAACGGGTGCCACCAGGAGGCAAAGAAAACTGCCCCCCAAAGGGAGCCCCAGACTCACCCCATGTAATCACCGACAATCATTGTAATCAAGACACGATGCAACACGACAGCAGGGGGACAAAACGCATCCAGCGAGACCGCAACGACAACCGCGTCAAGACGGCATGACCAGAAGGCACGAAAGGAAAGCCAGATGGGCTGGGGCAGGTATAAGTACCTTGCCCCCACCCTCTGATGCACCGGATGTGACGTGTGGCTCGCGCCAGACTTTGGGGACTCACGGAGGGTCCCAACCATTAGACATGTTGCTATGCCTAATGTGGCACTAGGGTGGCCTCCCTCTTGAGTGGGCCCACTGGGTGTGCCGCGGGCAGCCTCATAGCACCGACCTGATGTCTTGAAAGTTTTTCTGTACTTTAAAGATGGTTGCCATGTTGTGTGAAGCAACGTTGTGTGATTCAATGTAGCAGCCATCTGGAAAGTATAAAAAATGTTTTGTTCGATACTTTCGAGATGGCTACAATGTCGCGCAAAGTCACGCAACATCACGCAACGAGGTGGCCATCTTAAATATTCAAGATAGCCGCCACTCTGTGTCATGCCATGTTACGTAACGCAACGTGGCAGCCATCTTGTGAGTATAAAAAAATACACTCACGGTGGCTTGTCGCTGCCATTGGCTTTGGCAATGTCAATTCTGAAAGCATTGGCAAAGCCAACAGCGCCTACCAGAGAGATTTGACAAAGATAGACTAATCTGCTTTGCCAGTGCTTGTTTTGGCTGCAGCCCGTCGCTGCGTCCACTCTTATGATAACCACAGCACGCTTTACTTTTCCTGCAATTACAGGCATTTTATTCACAGTCACGCCCGAGAAGGAGCTGAGGAGCCAAGCACACGTTACAACAGAGGTTTCCAGAAATCTGTGCTTATTATCTTGGTCCTATAACAAGGCCTACATCTCGTCTCTTTAAAGGGTTCATTAGGGGTTTATGGTATAAAGATCAAATATGCGTAAAGCCATTATAGTTCTCGGACAAAAAAAATCATTATAGCCATGTTTCCAGTCCGTAAGCCTTATTAAAAGATTTCTACAAGTGCACACGGTTTGAATAGACCTAAAGATTGCTATCTGGCCTGTCTGTGCTACAGTATTAAAGATCAATGCTCCTACAAATTGGATATAATTAAAATTGTTTCACTATCAACCTAATGGGGGGGAAGGGAAAGGGGGAGGGAAGAGGGGATGGCGCTGCTTGTACGTCTGCATGATCTATGCGGCCCCTGCAATTTTTAACAAAATGAAAAACCGCAGCAACGTGGCAAGACCACAGCAGCATAAACACTTCTTGCTCGTGAACTAGATCATTTGGGTAACTTTCCAGCTGTACCCAAAGATTGAAAAACCTTTTTTTCAAGCTCGTAGAAGCCTATGAAAATAACACAAAGCATTCCACCATTTATTTTATTAACAATGTAGTTCTTTTCTTGCCCGTCGCCAGTAATGGATTGGATGAGTATTGGTAATATTATATTGCAAGTCTGAGCTGGTTGCTGAGAACCCAGTACACAATCCTGTTACTCAGTAATAACTATTGGTCAGCTTAGCAGCGCCTTGCATTTACTGATGTGCATTATATTCAGGGCTGTTGAAATTATGTGGTAACGTAGGGCCAAATGATATGGCAGAGTTGATATAATTATGTGGTAAGAAAAAGAAAATTATTAGGCATGATGCCCAAAATACTTGGTAAGTATTATTTTGCTATTTGGTCATTTCTACACATATTAATACTTTCTGGGCATACATTTGACCTCAATACTACTGATGTAATGTCTGTGGTACAGCAAAGATATTGAGTGCACCTTCCGTTTTGAGGCCTCATAGCACTTTGGGCCGATCCTTCACTGCCTTTTCACAAGGACATGAGTTTTGAAGCCTGATTAGTGTAATCTTAGGAGTTCTGAATATCGCCGGGATTCAAAAGTAAGGTTAACGCGTTTGCCCATTGATTTGAGCAGTGACGGCCGGCACAGGTAAACGCAGTGGGGCGGTGGGGCAAGGCGGGGTGGGAGGGAGGGATAGTCGACAGACGACGGAATAGGTATAATTAAATAAATAAATAATACCTATTCCGCCGTCTGTCGGCTTCCCCCCCTGCTGCGTCCTGCCCCGCCTCACCGCAATTACCTGTGCCGGCTGCCGCTGGATTTGAGTAAGCAGGGGCATAGCTACTGCTGGGGCAGGAGGTGGAATGGCACTGGGGCCCATTGAACCCTGATAATTGCGGGGTTCAGTGCTTTAAATAGAAATATAGAAGTGCAGGTACTCACTCTTTAGAGTACCTCTCTGCTCTTGAAAAGTGCCAGTACTGTCCCAATAAATGTATTGCAGCAGTGCTGAGAAGTGCAGGTACTATCTCTTTCAAATTAAATAAGAGCAGGTACTCGGTACGGGACAGTACCTGCCCATTTAAAGCACTGGCTGTGTTTATTACCCCAACAGCAGTCAAAGGGGCAATTATCCTTGCTTGCACCATGGTCCAAGGCATTCTGTGAGTAAATGCTGCATTGGTCAGAGTGCAAACTGAAACATTTTACCCTCCCAGCTTTATAGTGGTTTGTCTGTCGTTTCTTCTTCTCCTGCATTCTCTTAAATCATTTGATTTCATTGTAAGTACAAATTCTCGTCAGACGCTCTAAAAGGTTGATGCGGGCGACCCTTACCAGTATCACCGGGATTGATGCCGCTGACTTAAATATGACAATGCCCCCCGGGCGGAAACTATTTGTTTGTACTGACTGCTGAGCCCGAGCAACCATGGCCGATGCCCGGTGGAGCTGTTTAGGCAGCTATAGAGGAGATTGGCTTTGGTTTCACCCCCTTGGCCATCACCTACCCAGCCGGACCTTGGACAATGTTTTTCCTCGTCTCTGATGTGTTTCCTTTCCCTCCCATGCCACCTCCCTCCGTGATCCTGTGGCTGCCTCCCTCTCCCTGCCCTGCCTGACTTTGTTTGTTTTCCTCCTACCCCCTTGTCTCAATCCCCCCGCCTACCCCATGCTTCAAGTGACATATCTGTTTTTATTTTATGTTTTTTTAACTGATGTAACTTCTGTACAACTGTTCTCATGTAAAGCGCTCTGATACCTCCGGGTCTAGCCAGCGCTATATAAAACTCTTCAAATAAACAAATACATAAATAAAATATGAGCAGTTTAGTTTTGGTCCTACACAATTTTATTTGACAATATAAGCCGTGAAGTACTCCAGGTCCGATGGATGTCGTAATGTATTGGTTATGACCATAATCCTGTCAACCAAACTCTTTTACATGTCTGCAAAACAAACAATACCATCTGCTGTCCATCATCTGACTATTAAAAGCTCTCTACCCTACTACTCTTTCCAACTGAATTCATTTCAGTCCCATTTAGATATTTTATTTAGCGGCAAAGCTTCTGTACATCCAATCCTGGTAACGTTTGCCATTAACTCCCACGTTATGTTCTTAAATTGTTTTATGACAGGTTTACATCATTGGCGTAACGAAACTTGATCCTCCCCCCAAGGTACGTGGAGGGGCCCCCTCCGGACTAAATCGGCGACTCTCCTGTCAGAGTACTGTGTTGAGGGGGACCCTTGGAGCTTGGGGCCCCCACAAACTGCTGGGGCTGCGGTGGCCTGTGTTATGCCACTGGTTTACATAGCTTAACTAAAATGGCGGCCACAGTTTATCAAACTTCCCTAAGAATTGAAATTGTGTTTGGTCTGTGATGTCTACGAAGATATCTGGGTCTTTGGAAGATATTTATATGAGGTGGTCAGTCAACTGACCAGTGCTTATTGGGAAAATAAACTGGCCATCCCAGTAACACAAAGTAGTGCGAGGCGACAGGTATTGTTCCGCAAATGCAGCTCTGGTGGGATTAGAATTACAGGGGTATATGTACAAGAACTGCAGCTAACGCTAGTTAGTGGCAGTTTTCTTAACGCGGCCTATCACCAAAAGCTATCGCCTTGTTAGCGATGTATTTACAATACGTCGTTACATGGCGATAGTTTCAGGTAGCTGTGGTGAAGGCGATACAAATTCTGACATTAGCGGGCGAAAACTGACAAAAGGCCCATTAGCGGCAAAAAAAACACGTTACTCAGCCCAGCGTTACTTTTTTGCCTCTAGAGGTATAGGTCCACCTCCATTGAAAAATAGGAAACAAAACCAATGGAATGCAGAATGGAGCAGCCAGGGCCAAGTGTAGCACAGATCAACAACCCCCCCAAGCCCCCAACAGCCAGGATGACCAGCCAGAGTCCCAGGGGAAGAGGACATTCAGGGCTACAATCATGAAAAGAGGCACATCGCTGGGCAAAACCAGTGATGCATCACTTATCATTGCGCACTCCTTGCAACACCATGGCATCCAAAACCTTGAAAGCACGGACAGTCCCAAGTGGCCCAAAGGCCACGCTGGGCCTGCATCTGGGACCCAGAGTGGAATGCAGAGGTGCTGTGAAGTTGCTGGGCCGTGGCGGTAGACACTGAGGCATCGGCGATCGCCCTTACCTGGTGGTGAAGTTTGCCAGGTCGCATGGAGACACATTGCTGACCTGTGTGAGAAGACCGCCTGGTGGCCCTTGGAGCTGTGAATGGTAGAAGCGCTCCTGCGCACCAACGTAGGGAGGTCTGCATCGCATACCATGCGCCACCACTACACTGGGGTGCACGGAGGAGATTACCAATGGTAGGCCGTGCCTCTCTGCATCACAGGTTGGAGGATGTTGCGCTGGCCGGACGCTGTGGAGGGTGAGGCCCCTGAGCTGCACCGAACTTGTGTGGCGGGAGCGCTGCAACTTCATGCCTAAGGGGGCCCTGCTGCATCGCCTGCATCGGGAGGTTCCCTAGCGGACTTGGCGGCGACAGCTGTACCCAGGCTTGTGAAATCCCACATGGCTCAGGCTTCTGCTGGCTGAATCACAGATTTGGAGAGACTGCAGCGGATTGCGCCATGGTGTCAATGTCCAGGTGAGGAGACGGTGGGACATGTGGCGGAGGAGGCCCTGGGGTCAGGTCGGGCCCAGGCCTAGCACCTGTGGGTGATGCACTCCCAGTGGCGGCTCATCCGCTATGGCGGAAGAGCATCATCCCACTGCTTTTAAGCAGTGCAAGAAGAGGAAACATAACATGATGATAACTTTCTGATGTACTCATGCTATGTTTCCTTTGCGGGCGGGGGGTGGGTGGGGCTGCTCTACTCACGGAGCAGGGCAGGGGCGGAGTGGTATGCCCACTCAAGTGAGCAATGACTGTTTGGTCTGCCCTCTCAGCCCGCCCAAAGCAGTCATGCGCACTTCCCTGTTTGCAATGCAGGCTGCAATACAGCCTGCATGGAGTACATGCCCACCCCTCCAGCCCCTGGCTGAATGCCTTGTCACTGCGCTCAAGAACAATCACAATGCCACATTGCAGTGTTGTGATTGGCTTAGGGGAGGGAGCATGGGTGCCTGCTTCCTGTTCCTGGAAGCAGACTCAGGAGAGCAGGAGCACAGAAGACGCTGACCCCAAGGTAAGAATTATTTAAAAATATATTTACAACCCCCGCTTCACCCGCGTTCCCGCCCCATCCAGTGTCCTTTCCCGCGTTTCCCACCTCCCACCTCCCAGCTGTCCGGTACCCCCTGCAGCACTATTTAATGGCGGCCGCTGTGCCGCCATGCGCAGTGGGTGTACCACTGATGCACCAAAAGCATGCCAAAGGCAAGCCCGTCCGAGTCCGTCTGCCCCTGAGCCGCGCCCAGCACCAAGGACCCTTCCTCTCGGACACTCCCCGCTTCGACGCCAACACCCTCCTTGCCATCAACCCTGGACGTCACACCGCTTGCAATTGAGCAGCACTGTAGAATTCGCTTGCACCCCACGCCTGTCGAAACTGCAAATGCACCCTCTGCCACATCAGCACACCAGCGCCTCCTGCTGCTCAGCCGACCAATAGCGGAGCCGACCGGCTCAACTGCATCCTCCTCAACGTGCAGTCCCTCCACAAAAACACAACAGAAATCTGGGACCTCCTCGATGCCACCTCTTCAGACATCGCATTCTTCACAGAAACCTGAACCAATCTCTGCTCCGGACCGGACATCGCCATCACCATCCACGACAGCTATAAATTCACCCTCACAGACTACCCCGAGCTCCCAGGAGGAGGCATTGCCATTGTCTACAAAAGCACACTCCGACTGACCACGCACTCTAATGACACGACGGTGACCATGGAACAACTCCACTTCCAGATCCGGACCATGAACCCCCATTCACCGATGCCATTGTAGATCTCATTGGACCACAGGCTCTCTCACCCACCGAGTACATCCTACTCGGAGAACTCAAGTTCCACCTGGACAACCCCAGTGACCAGAGCACCACCCCCCTCCTGGGGAACCTCGCCAACATCAGACTGAAGCAGCTAGCATCATTGTTTACATCACACCTTTGCCACACCAACCATACACCATCGCCATCATTGTTCCCCCCGTCGCAGCTGGATCAAGGCCACTGAAGAACTTCCCGTCAACTCCCTCAGCACCACCACTCCGCCAACGCTTACAGACACCAACACCACAGCACACAAACTCCACCGATGGATCTCCAACTGCGTCGACACCCTGGCACACCTCAAAAAATGACTAGGCAAACAACACTCCAAGAAGGCCAACTGGTTCACTCCCGCCCTCCACTAGTCCAGCCCCACCTGCAGACGTTCGAGAAGAGATGGAGCCACAACATCAATCAACTCCACAACACAGTCACCCTTGCACCATGGCGCAAGGGTGCCTGCATTGGCACATGGCAGTCATTGTGCGCCAACATAGGGGAAAAAGACAGGGGGGCTTACTCATGAGCCCCTTCTGACAGTTTCACCCCACCGGTGTGTCATTTTCTTGACGTACTTGCAGCGTGATTCTTGCACCACGTTGCGACGTATTTGCAAAGGGACGCATCTAGGCATATGCATGACCTTTTGAAGCCCTGTGCGACATTATACCTGCATCAGTTATGATGTATGCAGGGTGGGCGTTTCCACGCAACAAAGCCTCATAGGAGTGGCGCAGTGAAATCCATCAGATTTCACTGTAACAATTGTAGGATGACAATGCGTCAGTACCTTACGTCTGCCTCCTGGCAGGCGTAAGGGTGACTCAGTGCCACAGGGATAGGCTGGCCCATGCATTGCTAGAGTTGCATCATGCTTGTGACACAACTGCAGCAATGCATGACTTTAGCGCTGACAGATACATCAGGATTCCAGACATATCTGTCATTAATTGCAACATGGAGCACGTACAGTGAATACAGCGCATCCATGGTGTCGCAAGAAGGGCATAGTGAAAAGTGTTTCAACGCTGTTTTGTCTCAGCGATGCAACACTTTTCATGAATGAGGCCCAGGAATGTGCCCTATCTTTATGATGGTGCGCATTCCTGCCCTGTAGTTTTGTCACAGGGCAGTGCAGCAACATTCCTTGCAGCACTGTCCAGCACCACAACTTTCTGAAATGAGGCCCCAAGTCTTTGCACCATTTTTAAGACCAGCTATATTCTGGTCTTAAAAACTGCCTCTAACTGGAGTTAGAGGCAGTTTTTTTGGTTTTGCAAGATACAGGGAATTACTTGTAAATATCGCAAAGTGGGGTTAGCAGCAGTTTTTACATGGGAATGCCTACCTTACATCTCATTTTCGTTAAGTCCCGCTAACAGAAGTGGCGATCCTAAAAATTCATGTTTACGCCGGAAAACTGCCACCAACTGCGGTTAGCGGCAACTTGTAAATATGGCGATAAAAATAAAGCCGCCGTAATGTCAAAAAATTGACGCTACAGCGGAGTTAACTCCTTGTACATATGCCCCACAGTTTGTTTGAAGTTATCAGTGATGTCTGAGACACCAAGCTGTGTTCTGCTGCGGAAGCAGTGTTTTGGTAAACAAATCATAGTTTCGGAAACACTAGCCGATTTTGTGCGGTGCCCATACGTTTTTTGGTGAATGTGGTTGGACTGGCTGCAGCTGGATTTTTCTACTTCCAGAGTGCCTTGACTCTCTTGTACTTTGTGCTAAGTGCTAAGGTCTCCAAGCAATAACACCCAAAGTATCTGCTGGCACTACAGAAAACGCCATGGGAAACGAAAAGCCGTGTGCAACTGTGTGTTGCTTATCTTAACGTAGTGCTAGCATAATATCTTTTCCATTCCAAAAGTTCTCTTCTCTGAGCTATCAGAACGGAATTTAAGTGGCTCATGCCTTGTCATCAGGTACCACAATCAAGTTTTGCACACCTGATGTCTATAGTTAGACAAATTCTTTAGCCTGCCTTATCTTTTGCTGAATTAAGATAACACTTGTAATTTACGCCCTAGGCCGATGGCAACAGTTGAGTTTTGAACACGTACACCAGGAATCCTTCCCAGCACGATTGTGTTTCACCATGTACTTGACAGTCAAGAAGGTTTTGGCTGGCACTTAATTTATTGATTAATTGTGTAGCCCCTTTCTTCTGCACTATTATGCAAACCAAATTTAATTTTTTCTGCCCGAATGTCCAATTTTTAGGTCTGATATTAGCCAAGACTTTGTGATTTTACTGAAATTATACGTATGGTATGATTACCTATAGGGACTTTCAGCCAGTTCTCTTCACCCATTGGTGAGTTATTGTGTCACTCACTTTTTTCATCCGCCCACTACGTCATACAGCATGGAGCAATGGGTCAGCCCACTTCAGGCATTTGCTAACTTCACTGTGAGTGGTGGCATTCTGCCCTTTCATAAGGGGCATCTCCGCACACAATTACTTCCCTTCAGTGACAGGGATTACTATGACAATGTGTGCTATCTGAGACCAAAAAGTATTTTTGTTTTTGGCTATATTTTTTTTTAGGTTGATAAGGGCTCATCAGCTACCCTGATACTGAAGCTTTGCAAAAACCATGAAAAAACAAAACTAGCATTGACAAAGCTAAAATGCTGACAGTCAGCACCAGAATTATTGGCTTAGCGAATGCTTGTTTAAAAATGCTATTGTGCCTGGAAACACTTGCATAATCTTTTATTGGATGTTTTTCGTAAGGGTTCAGATTAGGCCTGGGCAGTGAACTTCGCTCCATTCGCAGAGTTTGTGGAGTTTTTTGCGGAGCTCGCGGAGTGCAGAAAACTCCGCTTTGCGGGGGCGTGGCTAGCAGCCAAGCGACATGGCCGCTGCCTAGAGAGGCTCCGGGTCGACGTGACATCCCCAGCGATCCAACACGTAATCCGTCTCTGAAATGCACCCAAAAATCACGATCCAGGCGTCGGAAGGAATGGGGCATCTTTTGATCCCTTTGTAAGATCTGAGAAGTGGAACACGTAGATCCCGCGTCGTGTCTCCGGGACGCGGCCTACGCTATCGACTGAAGACTGGACCGCGAGTGGCACCTGGACCCAACAGAGCAAGAAGTTGCCTAGCGGAAAACAAGAGGCATCGGCGGGGCGCCTGCGCACCTGGCGCGACAACAATCACTGTGAGGGACTGGCTACCAAGGCGCTTCACTGTGGGGCGCTGAATTAAACCACTGACCTTAACGATCCATGATCGGTGAAGGGGGCCGGCTGCACAGCACAACGCAGCGATCGCGCCGCGCCTGATAGCGGCCCTGTGGCAAGAGCAGCACCGACGAAGCCAGATCCCAGGACTGGGAGGTGAGCGCCACCAGGGGCGCGGCTGGTGTGGGGCCGCCCTTGCTGTTGCCGACGGCGGAGGGCCGCGGCCTCCCGCGGGTCATCACCGGGGGGGCGCCTGACTCCAAAATGGCGGCACCGGAGATATCGCGCTGAGCCCGGGAGAATTCAGACGCTGCACTCCGGGCTCCAGCGGATTTGAGGACTCAGAAGCTGCTCCTCTGCGCAGGTCAATAGCAGAAGCCCAGAATAGTTGGAGGTGGCAACAGGAGAATAATCCCCATCCGAGGCGCATGACTAGTGACCGCCATAGTTGCTCTGGGGGAACCCTCGTGGGCTTTGCAAATAAAGAGACCCCGCTCAGACACCGGCGGACGGCCCGCCACAGCAGTGCTCCACCTGGGCCTGGACTCTGAGGGGGCGCCATTCTTCCTCGCAACTACAGCTCCACGGCAGGAAACCCAAAAGGCCGTGTGTGGCCTATTGCCACAAAGGCAGGCAGCGGCGACTACTGCCAAACACTTGACCCACTGCCTGAGACGCCCTTTCAGACCGGCAACAATGGGGGGCCAAGGCCAGCGCACTGCGCAACAATTGAAATTAGACAAATATGCCTACGCTAAAGACCAGCCAGACTTGAAAGAGAGGGGCACCATGCAAGAAAAGAACCCGCCACCCGGGGGCCAGGCAGAGGTCACGCTCCAGGATATAATGTCCGCCCTTAATAGGGTCCAAGCTACAGTGGGGTCGATCTCCACAGACATTACGCTCCTGCGTGCCAACTTCCAGAAAATGGCCACGAGAGTGACAGAAGTTGAAACCATTACAACAACTCTCTCCGCTGACACTGCTGTCCTACAGCGACAAGTGCGCCAACTCGAGATAGAAAACAAACAAATAGCGGCCAAACTCGATGATCAGGAAGGCCGCTCCAGACACAATAATGTCCAAATTATAGGCGTACCGGAAGGCAAAGGGGGCCCTGCAATGGATTTATTCGTCAAAGATCTCATCAAGACCCAGCTTCAGCCTCGTGGACTGTCCACTGCCAGCTTCTTCTCGGTGGAGAGAGCCCATCGAGTACCGGGAGGCAGACCTAGGCCCGGGGCCCCCCCCAGACCAATCCTAGCCCGCATCTTTAATTTTCGCGACCGCGACGCAATATTGCAAACGGCGTGAGTGGCTCTGCCGCTGCATCTAGAAAACTCCGTAATTTCATTCTTCCCGGACACACAGCCGCTGTCACAAAACAGCGACGAAGTTTTCTGGAGGTGAAGAAAGAACTCAGACGCCGGGAACTCAACTATTAAATGCTCTTTCCGGCAAAGTTGCGGGTAGTGGCACACGGAAAAACATGGTTCTTCGGGACGCCTGAGGAGGCCCACGGGTGGCTGGAGGGATGGCGGCAGGTCCCAGGGCCGTGAAGAACGGGCAGGAACCAACAACAATGACTTCAGGAGGCGACATCGCAGGGCTCGAGAGACACAGGTTCCACGGAAGACTTAACGCAGGCGGAGACCGGAAAATGAGGACACTCTGTACGCCTAAGTTCCCGGGCAGCAACACGGATAGAAGCCACTGAGGAGACCCAATAAAGACACAGTACCATTGCAACAAGTCATCAAGACTACGGTTCTTGACTGGAGGCGCCTTGGATTTTTGCCCCTCCGGTCATCTGTACACTGACGCATCGCATCGCTTTATAAGCTGAGACGGAACTGATCGTATAGCTCTGGTGTTGAAAGAGGGGATGGCTCGGGGTGATCGCCGGACTACTCTCCCCCCTCACGCAAGTACAAGTTATGGGGAAAGAGCACTCTGCGAAGTTGGGGTGGCGGGTAGTTGTATGTCCGTCTTGCAGGGAGGCAGGGAGGGTGGTGGGGGACGGGGACCAGTTTAAGTTTATATTTACTTTGTTTACACAGGTACACCGAATGCTGATTAAGTATATACACAGTTTGTGCACGCTAATCATATCGCATCGCACTCCATGCACCAGCGTCAACTATGCACCCACTGACAAGAGGGGACAACCCGACCGACCTCATGCAAGCACAACCTGAGACCTCTAGTATGTTGAGCCCCCCCTTTCTCCATTATATCGTGGAACGTAAATGGCTTATGTGACAAGATAAAGAGGGGATTGGTACTGCAATACCTTAAACGACAGGCTCCAGCAGTAGCACTCATCCAAGAGTCGCACTTAACGGGTTCGGCCTGTAAGGCCTTGGATAGATGGGGATTCCGCATGACGGCCCACTCTGAGTTCACTTCAAGGTTCGCGAGGGGTGGGGATTCTGATTCGAAAAAACTTCCCACTCGTCATAAACGGGTCCTGGGCGGACGGCCAGGGACGATTCGCAGCTATATCATGTCAATGGGAGGGGCGAGCATTCAACTTAGCCCTTGGAGAATTCCTGCTTAAACTCCAGCAGGGGGAACTGGTCATAGGGGGTGACTTTAACGACACACTCGACGCTATGCTGGACAGACAACCCCCTAGGGGCCATTGCAGGACCCACCTTCGCCTGGCTGAATTCCTTGACGACTTTGGTCTTGTAGACGTTTGGCGCCTGCGTTTCCCACAGGAACGACAAAACACTTTCCACTCGGGAGCACATAATAGCCTTTCCAGGATAGATTATATCCTTACTTTATCATCTAGTTTGGAGAAAGTGTCAGAGATCGTGCACCTCCCCAGAGGTATATCCGATCATTCCCCGGTTATGATCAAATACACGTCTCACTTCCTGGGGAGGAGTCGCATATATCCCATATATCCCGGCTTTCTGAAAGACCCCACTATTTGGAAGGGCCTGCATAACACCACGAGACAATACTTCACTGAAAATGAACATTCAGTATCCTCCCCAATAACCCTGTGGGAGGCATATAAGACGGTCTTACGCGGCCAGGCGATATCCCTAGTCACAGCCCACAGACGTGCTAAAGTACAACAGGTGCAGACACTTGAGCAGGCAGTGAGCCAAGCCGAAGCAGAACACTCTTCGGATCCCAATGACACCACAACCCATAAGCTGAGCTTAGCAAAGCAGGAATACAGGGACTACGTGTGGGAGGAGGCTAAACCCATAGTCTCTAAAACACACCATACTATTTATGAAGTGGGCGATAAGGCTGGCAAGCTTCTAGCTTGGCTAGATAAAAGGGAGCGGGCTGGTCGCTGGGTGGCACAACTGTCTTCAGACACAGGGGGGACTATTACAGACCCAGAAAAGATAGTAAATGCGTTGCCACTCCACTATGAGACAATATGCACTCCCAAAGCCACGGCTACACTAGAGGAAAATTTGGCATTTCTTAAACGCATACAGCTGCCCAGACTCGCACCGCATGAAGTTCAGGCGTTGGAGGCAGACTTGACACCCGATGAACTAACTCTAGCCATAGGTGGGCTCCAGGCAGGAAAAGCTCTGGGTCCTAATGGCATTCCCATCGAACTCTACAAAAAAGCGTCAGGCAAACTCGCGCCCCACTTGCTCGACATGTATGAAGCTAGTCTCGGGGCGGGAACACTTCCCAGAGATCAGCGCACAGCGACAATCATAGCAATTCCAAACCCGGTAAACCCCCAAACGAATGCTCCTCTTATCGGCCAATACCACTGCTTATTGCAGAAGCCAAAATACAAGCAAAGGCACTAGCTGCTCGACTCCAACCATACCTTACAGCCCTAGTACACCCAGACCAGTCAGGCTTTATGCCGGGCTGGAATACGGCACTTAACCTTAGACGCCTTCATGGTGTAGTGGCTCGCATAGCCACAATTCAGGAAGAGGCTGTCATACTTTCTTTGGACGCACGTATGGCTTTTGATCTAGTTGAGTGGCCCTTTCTTTTCGCAGTATTACAACATTTTGGCTTTGGCCCTAAATTTTGTGCCTGGATCCAACTCCTGTACACACACAACCTTTGGCACAAGTGGTGGTGAATGGACGAGTCTCTGCTGACTTTCCTCTAGGTTGCGGGACAAGACAAGGCTGTCCGTTGTCTCCCCTTATGTTTGCTCTGGTATTGGAGCCGTTGGCGGCCTGGATTAGGAGGGATCCAATGATACGTGGGCTCAAGTGGACGGAGGGATGGGAGGATCGCATTTCCTTATATGCTGACGATATCCTACTATATATGGCATCCCCCAGACGATCAATGATTAGGTTATTAGATATTTGTGTGTAATATGGTAGGGTTTCGGGCTACACTATCAACTGGGCCAAGTCGGTTCTCTACGTGCTTAGTGGCCCGCCTCCACAGCTGCCACCGGACTGCATGGTCCAGATCGCAGATGGGGGGTTCAAATACCTTGGAATCTATATTACTTCCCAACCTGCTCATTTCATCGAGAAAAACCTTATGGAGCCCCTGAAACGACTCCGCCAAGACGTTAAGTATTGGCACTCCCTGCCACTGACGCTCTTAGGTCGAGCCGCCCTGTTCAAAATGATGGCACTCCCCAGGTTTCTGTATGCCCCACAGAACACTCCATTCCCGGTTCCTCCCTCCTACTTCAAAGCGATCGACGCTGAAGTAAGTCGTCTCCTCTGGGATGGGAAACCTGCCCGCATAGCCATACACAAATTGGTAAGGGGCTGGGGCAGCTTATTGTGGTAAACCAGTGGCTGCATGCCCTGCAAGACGAACCCGCGCTTCGTATGGATAGACACACTCTCGACAGTGACGGGGTGCTGGGAGCACTATCCAACAAATCCCGGAAAAACACGCTAATGGGACCAACTGCGCATACAGTACACATTTGGTGCACTGCGCTCCGTGTGCTTGGTTGGGACGGGGTCTTAACACAACACACACCACTTTGGGTCACCCAGCGACTGGGTAGACTCCGCAACAGTAAGGGCTTCACCCGGTGGGACCTCATAGGTATATCAAAGATAGGAGACCTGTGGAAAAAAGGTGGGATCATTTAATTTTCCCTACTTCAGGAGACATACGAAATGGCAGCAACGGAACAATACTGCTACCTACAGATTAAACACGCGCTCATAAAAGCTATTACACCGGGCACCGACCTCCCCGAGTCCTCTCCACTAGAGGATAGACTGCTGACGGACTACATGATTAAAAAAGCCATTTCCTTGACATATCGTAAAATCATAAATAACCAGCGTGATCCCACAAACACCCTTCGGGAGAAATGGCAGGCTGAGCTTGGGGAGCTTGACGAAACGGACTGGCAGGAAGCGCTTGCGTCCCCGCGCGAGGTGGCCATACCCTCCAAATTACAACTAGTGCAACTCAAAATACTACACCGAACATATTACACAAGAACGACACTACACAAAATTGGAAGAGCTGACACCCCATTGTGTTTGAGGGGCTGCTGGACATTGGGTACGTTCTATCATACCCTGTGGGATTGTCCCAGAATTTTACTCTACTGGGAGGCTGTCATGGAAACGATCACGCAGGTTTGTGGACCCACTGTCCCCCGGAGCCCAAGACATGGCTTCTTAATATTTGGCAGCCGACAGATCTTAATCATGCGGCTCGGGACTGGGCGACTATAGGTATGATGCTGGCTAAACGAAATATAGCTCAACACTGGGAAGCGCCGGCAGTCCCCACACACCGACAGTGGTGTAACGACATGGATAGTGCAATGGTGGCAGAGAAGGCGGTCTTTATTCACAGAGGGTGCCCCAAGAAATGGACTCGGGTATGGGGGAAGTGGAATGCCTTCAGAGGAAATATATGTACTCTGCCGCTTGAAGAGTCGGATCTGGACCTGAGCATCTAAGGGACACAATCTGAGTTACTTTTATGTAAGCTGCTATCACTGTGGGAAACTAATGGTGGGCATGGAAGAGAAATCAACATTGCAAATTTATATAGATGTTATTTAAGTGTTGGCACAGCTGTGTACTCTATGTGTACCTGCAATTTTCAGATTCCTGTAAGCAATATCGTTTAATGTAAAAGAACAATAAAAATGTTTTTTTAAAAAACAACAAAAAAACTCCGCTTCGCGATGTGTAACGGAGTTTTTTCCCCGCTCGCGAACGGTAAGTTCGCGATTGCGAACAGTAAGTTCGCTAGCGCGAGCTGCCGCTCGGGTAGAATTTCTACCAGAGCGGCAGGAATACCAGCACAAACTGCAGTTCGCACTGCACTCCGCCACTCGCGGAACTTCGCGGAGTTTTTTTGTAACTTCACGGAGTTTTGCGTAGCAAAACTCCGCGAACTACGCCCAGGCCTAGTTCAGATGAGAGAATATTTTAGATTATTTGTCCTAGCTCATGGCCCCAACCTCAGCGGAGTGGAAAAGTAAGGCTGGGTTGCATGTGATTTCATAGAAAAACAATTTCATGGAATATGATTGCTAAGGAACTATTTCACCTAAATTGTTTAATGGAAATGTGCAGGATGTATGGCATTTACCATTTCATAGAACCAATTCATAGACTGTATGTTTTTTCAAAATTGCCTTTTGCATGCTTATATTTTAAGGTGTAAATGCAATGGTTGGGGGTCTTACTTTCCTATACGTTTTTGTTGGTGGTATTTATTTCAGTGTTTTACTTCAGGGGACAATATTTTGGATTTATATCTATACACTGTAGTGCAAGGTGAAAGTATTATGTGGTAAGGCACGGGGGTGCCTTACCAGGCAATACTAGCTCAATACACAAAGATGGACCCGGATGCTGTCTCGTACACCTTCTCTCAGTCCTGGAGAGTGGCAAACAGCAGACAGGCTACTTAGAGGATCATGTGTTAAGCATTTCACATCACCAACATGGATGATAAGTAATTGACATGACTCAAGAGGAATCCAACTCCAATCTATAAACATAGCTCTGATTTTTATATATTTTTAGACAACAAAATGAAATCAATACATACAGGATAACCGAAGTTATCAATTTTACAGCATTAAATAAATCAGTGCTTTGCAGTGTAGAAAAACATTAACGATTCGATCAATGGGGAAAACACATATACGCAATCGGTTACTTAGTGAGTGAGTTCAACTGAACCCACTCAGGGTAAAGAGCTCATGAGTCCCTAGACCAGTTCACAACAGCTAGCACAATTTTACCTGGCTCAGGGGAGCGGGGTGCAGAGGACCACTTTAGCTGTCAAACAGAGCTGTCAATCAGGCTTGCAGCCTTTAAATGACTAACTTAGCAAAAAGGCACTTGCGGGCCGTGTTGAGCAAAAACCGATGGAACTCAAGCAAGGAGCTGGCCCCCGGATCAGAAGTCTCCAGGCAGATCCACTCTACCTGGGTCGGCGGACTCGGGTGCAGAGGTGCTCTTGGCTTTTCGTGGTGCTGAACGGATCTGCAGCCAGCGGTGCTGATAGGCGTGCCGAGAGAAAGTGCCAAGGGGATGACCATCCAAAAAGGGCACTTTATAAAACACTATAAACAATTGTTTCAGATGCTTTCAATTTGCTGGCCCCTCACCACCCCAAACCATCTATTGCTGAACCGCTCACATCCCCTAAACACCATCCACCCATGCCCCCTAAAAACTCTCAGCATGCCTAAACTATATCCATCCCCAAATCCTAAACTCCACCTTAACCTTTGACCCTTAAAGTACTTTCTATCCCTAAACTCCAGCCATCCCTAAACCCGAAAATCCCCTCTCTACACCAAAACTACACCCATCCTGAACCCTAAAAGCCCTTTCTACATCTAAACTCCACCCATCTCTGAAACCTAAAACCCCTCACTATCCATAAACTCCACCCAGTCCTGAACCCTAAAACTCTTTCTACCCAGTATCTCCACCTCTCCCTGACCCCCAAACCCTGTCACTATCACTAAACTCCATCCATTCCTACACCCTAAATATTCTTCAACACCCCTATACTCTACCCATCACTGAACCATAAAAACCCCACACCAACCCTAAACTCCTGCTTTTTGTGAGCCCATAAAAACCCTTCAACACCCCTATACTCCATCCATCCCTGAACCCTAAAAACCCCACACCCCCACTAAACTTCATTTATTCATGAGCCATAAAACCCTCCAAAACCCCTATACTGCATCCATCCCTGAACCTAAAAACCCCACACCACCCTAACATCCATCCCTGAATACTAAAACCCTTTTTATGTCCTTAGCTCCACCCATCTCTGACCATTAAAAAGTCTTTTATCATCCACAAACATCATCCATCCACAAACGCAAAAAACACTCACTACCTCTGAACTCTGCCCAAATTAAAAAAAAAACTTTTATCACCCATAAACATCACCCATCCTCAAACACAAAAACCACTCACTACCTCTGAACTCCACCCAAATTTAATGTAACTTTTGGATTTTCCCACAAAAATGATCTTTCCTTTAAAACATTTCCTCTAATTTGTTCTCTGTTTGTATTTCCTTATATTGTCTTTTTTTCCATGATTTGGTTTCCTCCAATGTGGTTCCTCAGTTTTCATTTTTCCATTAATTCACATGCATCAGTTAAGCTGAGTGATTTGGATCCTGGTTACCCACAGACATGAAGGTGAGCTAGGAATTTCTGGTGAAATGCAAGGAGTAGTTTTTGGCAACCTGGGGCCATATTACAGGAGTGGTCCGAGGGCGCCAAAGGTGTTTGCGCTTGCATTGCACACCCCCGGGGCACTTTGGTATTACAGAAGGGGCCACAGATGCTTGTGCGTCCCCCTCTGTAATTCCAAGAATACTGGCGTCCATAAAGCGCCAGCGCTATCATCAGAGGGCGTTCCCTTGTTTGCAAGGGGGTGTGGCCCCATGCAAATGAGGGAATTCTTTTGCCTCTGAGCCCGCTCTGTATTACAGATGCAAGCGCAGAGGCAAAGAAGCTGTCAGGAGGCGTACTGACAGTGTGCCGTCTAAAAGGTGAAACACTGTCAGTGCGCCCCTGATGGCAGCCCTCTGAAGGGAGGAAAGGGGGTCCCATGGACACCCAGACATCCACTTGCAAGCGCCTGCAGTTATTCACTGTACCCACCTGCAAGGGGATGTCTAAAAAATGCAGGCGGGTTGCTGTCTGCATAGTGAAACACTGAGTGACTTCAAAGCAGCTGCTCCGTTTTTCACCTGAATGCGCTGCCCCAAGGGCAGCGCGAGTTCACAGCTGCCCTGGGGGCAGGGCATTCACTATAATGCAACACATTTTCCTGGTTAGCGCTAGGTGCACCTTTCGAAAGGTGCGCCCAGCGCTATCCAGGAAAGTGCACCGCATGCGTAATATGGCCCCTGGGGTCAAGGTTCCACTTTAATTGCTTCTCATTATATGTTTGGGGGACCACAACCCTTGTGCTTTAGAAATGCACTGATTTAACACGACTACAGTGATTATATTGCATTAGAAAGGTTTATTGCTCAACCTCAATGGTTGGTGGAGTTTATGTCACAAATGGTGAGCTAGCTAACACTAACAAAACACAATGACCCTGATTATGAGTGGGCTGGTGTTTTTCCAACCCCTATGTAAGCCCCTGTTTGCGCAGGGGTCACAACTACGGATTGGGTGGTATTTACTGCATATGGTAATTACCAGGTTTCTTAAACATATCACCCTTCGTTAAATTTCAAAAGGTCAAACCTGCCGAATTTTAATATGAGAAAAGTGTAGAGTATTTACCATACCATGTGGATTTAGGTACGATGAGCATGCTATTCCACAGAAAATTATAAAAGGTACTATTTATCGTACTCGATGAATAAGGTACCCAAGAGCAGTAGCGGTCGTTGGTGGGAGTGCCGCCAGGGCGCTGACGTAGGGCGGGGGAGGGGCAGGGTGGGGGGTAGTAAACTATGGATTACGGCCGATTACAGGTAAGTAAACATTTAAATAAATAAAACGAATTTCGTTGCGCGCGCTGCATCGCATTCAGCGATGCAGCGCGAGAAACGAAATTCGTTTTATTTATTTAAATGTTTACTTACCTGTAATCGGCGTTAATCCATAGTTTACTACCCCCCACCCTGCCCCTCCCCCGCCCCACGTCAGCTCCCTGGCGGCACTCCCACCACCGACCGCTACTGCCCAAGAGTATTATGATTGTGAGAAAAAACATCTGGATACCGGCATCCGAATTTGGGCCAATGAGTTTTATCATTGGGATCACTGGGGTTGATGCATCAGATGAATGCCATCTCATAAATCATGCACAACCCTTCAGCACATCACTGTCAAGGCAGTGTCAGAAAAACAGTTCATGGCTCCACAACATAGGTGTTGTTGTGAGGTTAAAGTCAAGAATTAATTGGTTAACACCCAATAAATTATTGTCCAGATTTGCTTTTAATTAAAAAGAATAGTCCTATAGAGGACACAAAGCTAAACACTCAGCATAAAATCACAAAAATGCACACATACTTTTGGTAGAATAGTGTACCAGCAGCAACCACAATGATAGCTTGAGCAGGCTTTCAAATCCCTCCTAAATAGGATCTTTCTATTAAAGAATGTATGCACTAGCAACAGCATAATGCCTTTAGTTATATCTATGCCATGACACACCATCAACTCTGCCACAGCAATATTTGTCTCGCTCCATTCATAACGACACGGGGCTTATTCACAAGCCTATTGCGTCGCTGGTGCATCACTTTTTTTGACGCACCGGCGGCGCAGCGGGCTTGCCATTATTTACAAGGCCACGTAAAGTCACCCTGCGTGACTTTTCATGGCCTTGTAAATATGGGCCCCTTTCATGCATTACTCTGCATGAAAGGGGCGTTCCATGGGTGTTGCTGTGAGTGTTCCCACGCAACATCCATGGAACTTGACGCATTCCTGGATTTACAACATTTTGTAAAACTGGGAATGCGTCAGAATCCTACACCTCCCCAGGGGAGGCATAGGTATGGCGCAACGAGGAGAAATACTTTTATTTCTCCTCATGTTTTCCTCTTTCTATGCGTGCTGTATTCTACAGCACGCATAGAAAGAGGAAAATGCCATTAATTATTGTTTTTGTGCAGGAAGGTGTCCCTTCCTGCACAAAAACAATCATCCCTGCATCACAGCAGGCACCCTTGCAAAATGACACAAGGGTGCCTGCGCTGGTGCGTGGCAGCCAATTGTGTGCCAGTGCAGGGGAAAGCACAGGGATGCTTCGTATTGTTGTTAATACAATGCATCCCTGTGCTTTAAAAATGACGCAGGACAGCGCAGCAAAATGGCTTGCAGCACCGGGCCATTTTCATGTAGATGAGGCCCTTGAAGTATATAGCATTTCACTATTAGAGAATATTTCAATATAGGAATGCAACGAATAGTACAGTGGGGTCGGAATACGATCCAAAAATGGCTCAGGCGTTTAAGGTCAATTTGGCCTTATTTCTTGACAGTACAAGGCACTTAAAGGGCAGCACTTTAACAGAGGCAATTGTTTATTTCAAATGTTTACACCCACATCCCTGGTCAATCCAAGTTCGTACCAATTTCAAAGCACGTAGGGACAGTAGCATAAGCACGTGTTTAACACATATTTTTGCTTTATTTCTTAGACATTAGCAACCTTACGTCAGGCACTTCACCTGTCTTATATCTTGACTGAGCCTCTAAGAATAAATAAAAAAAGAAAAGGAGGTGATCTTTGCTGCAGTCATGGGCAGATGATTATCCTTCCACCTAACATTTTATTGCATGCAGGCTTGCTTGTTCAAATTCACTGGTAGCAGAGGTTTTGGCTTTCTAAGAGGCAACCTAGACAATGTACATATTAAAGGATATTTGGTGGACAAGGTGATGCCTTTCTCACACTGGGATCAAGAATTCTCCATTGGCTTAGAGTAGAGGCTTTCTCTTGGTCGGCTGCCATTCAGTGTTCCTGTGTGATGAGTAATGAGGGTCTAATGGTCTTATACTGAAAATCAACAAAGGAATACCTCTGGAAGCATTCAGCTGAAGCCCCGGGTGAAAGATAGAACACCTATGTATTCCCAGGGATGCTTGAAAGCCTGAGCAACCTGGCCTGTGATTGCTCTTCCTTGAGGTTGGAGCTATATTCCTCTGGACTATGTTCTTCAGAGGTGGAGTAAACCCTTGGAATCTGTGGAAGTACTTCATCAGTTGCTATGTAGCCCTGATGCTTGATGCTTAATCAGGCCTGCAGCCATCTTAGGTCCTTTGGTCGCTATCTGCTTTTAGATCAACAGTACCTTTAATTTGAGCCAATGGTTGTTTGTGGATCCCACCTAGATTCATTTGGGGTCAACACTTATTTTTCCGCATTAGGCTTTGACCCAGAGCATGTGAGAGAAAAACACAAAGGTGGGAAAGAAGGAGGGAGAGAATTGCAGAAAAGTAGTGACAAATGAAGCAAGGATGACAAATAACCTGCAAGATTGAGATAAAGGGACAGGCAGTGTCTGGTAGTGCAATAAAAGGCATGAAGTGGAATCAAGAAACCATATCCTTGGTAGTCGGCAACCCCGACATTCGATAGTGCCGTCCGCAGACTTCTGAGTAAAACTCTGGGCAACAGCATTTAATCGTTTACACATTTTACGCACTGCAAGTTACCCCATTACCTTGTTTAAAAAAAAGCAACATAAACGTTTTCAACAAAATTGTGTCCCGCCTCTTACTTTATTTGATCTTCATTTGGTATAGCTAGCGTTTTATGCCCTTTTTTATGAGTCTGAGTAGATTGTTTGACTATAGGCTATCAGCGCTATGTTGTGTAATCCCTGGTGATCACACGGTCTATTCCATATGTAAATACTGTCCACCCTTCACCATAGAGGTGAAAGAGTTACCTATTTGTCCTGCCTCTGGGCCGTCACTTCAATTTATTTTTTTCAATATTTTTTTTATTGAACAAAGGCATGCGCAATAAAAAGCTAGCAAAATTAAATATCACAACAAACATTGACCCTATATTTGGTTTTCAAATAGATAATCATGAATTTTGGCATGTTTGGCAGGTGTTAGCAGATTGAAAACAAATATTCAATGATATATGATTGAGCGTTAGTTCTATTCTATCCATTTTTTAAGATCATTAAAGCTTTTGAAAGACATGGTTTTGTGCTGCACCGGGACTGTAAAAGTGTTATTTGGTTAAGAATTGATAGCAGGGGAGATCCAGTGCTAAGTCTACAAAATAATGAGTGCCAGTACCCAAAGCTCAGCCCAGAAGCTCACAGCTGGCGTTATTAAATGTCAGCGCTCCGAATACCAAAACTCCATATTCTTCAATCCAGCTCAAGCTTCTTAAATCCACTAACAAGCACTCCCCTTTCCCTTTACCTCACTCTTGCAGGTTTCTCCTTGCTCCCTTTGTAATGGTTCTTCCTCATTCTCTTGCTCTTTCTTTCCCCTTTGTGTGTTTTCCCCTCTCTTGCACTCGGAAATGCTGATCAGGAAATATAAGAAGCGCTCCCCAAAAATGAGTGCTGGTGGCCACCACTTGCAACCGCCAGCTCAAATTTAACACTGGAGAGATCTATCTACAATGATTCCTCATACCAAATCTATCAAAGATGTCTACACAAAACCTAGGCATTCTCCCACAGCTCCATAACCAGGGCCACTGGAATTATGCAGCAGGGAAGGGCCAAATTATGCGGAAGGGTTGACTATATTATGTGGCAAGAAGCGGCAACTTGTGCGCCAACATTTAATGATAGTATTACTTCATTATGTTGTGATTTTCAAACTTGTTAACATTGTCTAGGCATTGGGTGCACCTCATTAGTACAGTTTAACACCCAAATATAGCAATAAGCAACAAAAATGTAATTAGTCAACCTTTGCAAAGGGCGTTTCACTGCGCTGCAACGCATTTTACTGCTTTTTAGTAACTTTTGAATCGTTTGAGCTAGAACCAATTTTTTTTTAGTTAAAACCTGCAGATTATGCGGCAGATGATGAGTTATGTGGCAAATGCACCGAATCTATAATTATGTAAAAATCACCACGGCTGCACAATCACATAATTCCAGTGGCCCTGTGCATAACCTATGTCTTAATGTTGCTTCAGTACTATTACCCATTTTACACAAGTCATATCCACACAGTGGCAAAGACACCATGTGAACAGGAGCACATTGGAGTCTGAATATAATATAATATGTATATTTTTCTGTTTCTAGCTGCATTACTCTGAAACACATTCTATTAAGAATGCACTATTGCTGACCAGTTGTCTCTTAGGTAATTACCTTTTAGCAAATCTGTGTACAGCTACCTATTCTTATAGTCTGCTAAAATTGCACTGTTGCTAACCACTTCTCTCGCAGGGAGGTTCCTTTGAGCTAGTATGTATACAGGCAGTTAGCCCAAAAGTCTGCAAAGTTACACTATTGTTAGCACGGTCTCTCTTGAGTGGTTCCTTAGAGTCACTCCACATACAGCCAACTACCCCTATAATCTGTTAAAATTGCACTATTGGTAGCAGGTTGTCTCTTGGCTGTGTTCATTTGGGTGACTCCGCTTACAGGCAGCTAGACCTATAGAGTGCTAAGGTTCTGCCATTTCTAACCGGTCGTCTGCTAGCTGTGTTCCTTTGAGCCACCCTGCTTACAGCGAGCTAGGCTAATAGCCTGCTAAAGTGGGCTATTGCTAAGCAGTTCAACATAGCAGGGTTAATTTTAGCAAATTTCTATGCAGGCAGTATACCATAAAGTCTGCTAAGGTTACACTATTGCGAACAGTTCATCACTTAGCTGGGTTCCTTTGAGCTGCTCTGTATACAGCTAGCAGGCATACTAGTAGCTAAAAATTCAGTTTTGTCAAGTGCTTGTGTGCTTGCCGGGTTCCTTTGAGCGACCCCAAATACAGTCGTCTAGCCCTATCATTAGCTGAGATTGTGCTATTGCTAACATGTCTGCTAGTTGACTTTCTTTGAACCACGGTTGTCTGGCAGAATATTCAGGCCAAAAAATATTGTGTGGCCGAAATATTGTGGCAAAAATATCATGGAAAAAATAACAAGAAGGTAAGTGCAAATAGGGAAGTATAGATTTACTATTCTTAACTCCACATCTATGCACCTTGCAGATATATGTATTGTCAAGGTACATATATGTGGAGTTAAGCATAGTACAACTTTTCTTACCCCTAGAAACTTATCTTCACAATATCCATGTCCTCGATATTCTTATTATGATAATTTGAGCACACAATATTTTAGCTTAGATATTTGGTCAGTGAATTTGAGCCACCGTGCTACTAGCCATCTAGCCATATTGTCCGCTCAGATTGCTCTATTGCTGACAAGTCTTCTCTTAGCTGTGATTCTTTTAAGCAGCCTCCATACGGATGGCCATCCCCGTAGTCTTCTACAGCTGCGCTATTGCTAGTCATTCTTTTCTTGGATTAGGTTTTTTGAGCCACCCTGTATACAGATGGTTAGCCCTATTGTCTGCTAAGGTTGCTCTATCGTCAACCGGTCTTCTCTTAGCTGAGTATATTTTAGGCACCCTCAATACAGATGGCTAGCCCTAATATGGTTGCCCTATCGGTAACCGGTCGCCTCTAAGCTGAGTTTCTTTGAGCTACCTTCAATACAGATGGCTACCCCTACAGTCTGCTATGGTTGCGCTATTGGCAGCTGATCGTCTCTTAGCTGAGTTTCTTTGAGCTACCTTGAATACAGATGGCTACCACTACAGTCTGCTATGGATGCGCTATCAGTAACTGATCGTCTCTTAGCTGAGTTTCTTTGACCTACCTTCAATACAGATGGCTAGCCCTATAGTGGGCTAGGGTTGCGCTATTACTAACAGGTCTTCACTTGGATGAGGCTCTTTGAGCCACCCTGTATATCAGTGGCTAGCCCTATAGTCTGCTAGAGTTGGGGTATTCCTAACTGGTCTTGTCTTAGGTGGGACCCTTTCCCTTACCGTGTATACAGATTGCTAGCCTTACAGTCTGCTAAGGTTGCACCATTGCTAAACATTTGTCTCAGCTGGGTTCCTTTGAGCCTCCCAGTATACCTCTTACTAGCACAACAAACAACTAAGCTCGTGCTATTGGTAACCAGTTGTCTCTTAGGGGCTCATTTACAAGCCCTGCGCGCCACCGGAACATCACTTTTAATGACGCTCCAGCGGCGAGGCCACATAAAGCCACCCTGCGTGGGTTTTCATGGCCTCGTAGATATGGTGTGATGCAACGCAGCGCATGGTAGATATGGTGTGAGGAAACTCAGCGCAAGTCGCTGTCTTGCCTTACTCTAAGTCAAAGAGGCGTCCATGGGAGTTAGAGTGGGTGTTCCCACGTAACACCCATGGCATTTGACACATTCTTAGATTCACAACATGCTGTAAACCTGGGAATGCGTCAAAAGCCTTTGCCTCCCCAGGGGTGGAGTAACAGTGGTTTTTGTGAAGAAAGGTGTCCCTCCTGCTCAAAAACAACCTGATTTCAACGCAGGCACCCTTGCACCATGGTGAAAAGGGGTCTGCCTTGGTGCTAGGCAGCCATTTGTGTCCCGGCGCAGGCTGAAAGGACAGGAATGTGCCGAATCTCATAGATACGGCGCATTCCCGTCCTTTTCTTTTGACGTAGGGCAGCGCAGCAGGAAGGTTTACGGCACTGCGCTATGCCAAAAATAAGTAAATGAGGCTCTTAGCTGCGTTCCTTTCCCCCACCCTGTACACAGCCAGCTAGTCCTCTAAGTTGTATCAGAAGTGAGCGAGCCTTCAAAATTGTGCTGCGCCACACAATCAACTCTCCACATGTCTTAAGAATCTAATTTTACAAACTGCTGCTTAAAGCTCAAAAGACACATGCATTTATCTTAAAGAGATTAAGCAGGCCATACAAAGCTGAAATGAAATAATAGCAGAGGTCCCTGCGCTATACCCAAAATATCATTTATTTAAATACTGCGCTCAGGAAAGACAGAAATTGTACTACTGAGGACACGGCGGAAACACAACCATTAAATGTTAGCAGCACCTTCAAGCACCTAGGAGTTAATGTTTTTTTAATGAGTGCAGCATGCTGCCTGGAGACCAATTCAGAGCGGGCTGAGAATGGCAGGCAAGTGAATGAAAGTCAAAGGAAAAAGGAAATGGCAAATAAAATGCAGAGAAACGGGAAATCCATTGCACATTCCAGAAGCGCTTGAGAGGAGCAGATTGCATGTTTGATGTGCCTAAAAATGAAGAAACACTTCTATTTTTAAACGTTTTCTAAACAGATTGTAATCTTGTTCCAAGTCAAATTTCCTCAGAAAATAATTTCGATTGATGGCCGCTTGAGCTCTCACGTTTCTATCGCAAATGCTGATATTAAGCATTGGAAAAGGCATTGTATTTTGTATTGTAGTTGCATTTATATAGCGTTTCACACCCCTGACGAGGCTTCGCAGCGCATTTGCACACTGGTAGCATGCTACTGCATTGGGAATGTTAATGGTGGAAGACTGGTTCTCTGTCATGTGGTCTATACAAGACTTATTTCAATATTGTTCATAAGGACAAGAGTTGTTCTATTGGCCAGTTTTACTGCTGCACCTGTACACAGGGGGACACAATATAGGCCTGGGCAACAAAATTAAAATGGTCCCCTTTAGTGAAAGCTGAAAAAGTGGCCCATGTTTGCAAATTGTAAAGCCTGTGTAAGTGTTTTGCAAGATATAGAAAACTGCATATATTTGAGATTGATGCAGGACATATTTTCTTCAGTGTAAGGGAAATCCACAGAAATAGACCATAAAACAGGTACACAAACCACCAGAAAACTGGCCCATACACTCACCTATCAGACCAGCCTGTTGGGCACTGCCATATCGGCCAGTCCAACCCTGCCTATGCACGTAGTTGAAGTGAAAAGGCGTTAGTGGCAGGAAGCGTTCACATCAGATGCTAGGGTACAGAAGGATAGAGGGTGTGTGTATGGTGTGGTACAGCCTTTCTGGGAAGTGCTTTGGTGTTGGGCATGTATGGCAGAGACTGCCCAAAATGTGTTGCAGCAAGCATGTAGCTGCACCTACACATGGCTGTAGGAGAAAAATGCAAGGAAAAAACGTGGTTTTTCAGGAGACCAGAATTTTTTGGTATATGGTCACCGATGTATGATCACAGATCAACACCGTCTCCTATACCTGGTTCCTCGTTCTACACATGCGAAGTAAGATCTTCAAGTGGCTACCCCTACACATGAGACGCACTGTGACACAGGCCCTCATCACCAGCCGACTGGACTACGGCAACACCTTTTATGCAGGAGTGCTGCACACCTCCGACAGAGACTTCAGACCATGCAGAACGCCACAGCCAGACTCATCCTCTGCCTTCCCCGATGAACCCATATCACACCTCATCACAGGCAACTCCACTGGCTCCCCATACAGAAGAGATGCCAATTCAAACTGCTGGCTCACGCACACAAGGCTCTACAAAACCAAGGACCTGCCTACATTAACCACCGGCTGAACTTCCTCCAACCGTTGAAAAGACTACTCTTCACCTCTCTCTCACTTGCCCACACCTCCCACATCGAACGAGGCAGAAGTGAAGATGTTCCATCTCCCACATCACAGCAAAGACCTGGAACAGACTCCCCACGCAACTCCAGAACATCATCTCACTTCCAGAATTTCGAACGCCTCTCAAGACCTGGCTGTTTGAATAAGCCGCCGGGACCTGCAGGCGCCTGGATACCCTATCAAGTGATTAGCTGCGCTTTATAAATCCTGATTGATTGATTGATATGTGACTGTGTTGGGAGCAGTTCTTTATTTGTAGAATATAAGTGCCATGGCTCAAAGTATTCCACTGCAGCTGGTACCACTCTCAGCTGGTACCTACTAACCATCACACTTAAATAAGTGTCACATTTTGACTATTGCAGGTCACTCTGTTGTAGGGATTGCCTGGAAGTGTGAGTTTAATTACTTTATAATTAGGGCTTCCTGTTTTATGGTATTTATTATTTTGACATTTCCATCTGTATTTATCCATGTTTACTTTTTTGCTCATTTTTAGTGGAAAAAATGAAGCTGCATTAAGCTATAGTTCCACATTTATTTAACCATCAAATGTTTACTTATGTTTGAATGTCCAATGAGATTTAGTAATTTACAGTACAGTACAGTCGTCTGTAATGTCTTGCATTGTAGAGCGGCTTAAACAGTTGTGCTGCTGCAGTTTTTTACGCTTCATTAGGACATCTTTTTTTCCTGTTTTTTAGCTCCCTTACCTGTCATTCTGCACAGCTATTGACCAAGCACGCATGATTGGCAGTAGAGAGAACCATGCAGAGGGAAACCCTTTTCTGCATTTTTCCACATTGAAAAATAAATATAGAGAGGAAAATAGATTGTTTTCTGTCTGTAGGCATCTGTAAAAATTAGTAAATACAGAAAACTGAGAGCCTTACTTATAAAACAGTGAATTGCTAAACACTCGTGCTGTTAAAAAAAATAGACTGAGAATGCCACCATGCGGTTTTCTCTCATAAATAAGTGCCGGTGTTTAAAAATAAGTGCCGATGACGAGCACCAGAAAACACTAGCACAAATTAAACACTGGTTGGGACACAGTGAAGGACCAGAGAGAGATAGTATTTTGGGTTCAAAGGAAAAGCTTTGAGAACCCCAGTATGGTGTTTTTAAAAGTGTACCGGAGACTAGGATACATAGGGTCGAAAATGATACTCTTCAGGTGGTTAAAATGGCTTTTTCTGCCTCTTCAGACCAACTGGGATATAGATCATATGCACAAGGCCAGGGCTGTTGTTTTATCCGAGGGTAGATTAGCACTGGCTCAATCTTGAGCCTCTGGGGAGGAGCAGGCTCAGATGGTCAGTGCCCACGATGAGACGCCATTTTTAGATCTAAGTGAATAAAGCTCTCATTCCTAGAGGGCTAGTACTCCTAAATGGAAATCTGTGCTTGAATCTGGATTCTAATTAGTGTACAAATTTCAAACTTTTTGTCAGCATAAATTCCTCCAGGTACAACCTGCTGCAATTTGGGTAGGTAAAATGTAGTTTTCTGAGTTTCACAGTTTGGACCAGGGGAACACGTGGGGCAGCATTACCGTTATCCTGAATCTTGGTGCAAAACTGAGGATGGGAAGAAAATACTACACTCAGTAAATACTGCACCCTGCAGCTTTGCTATGTAACACTAGGCACAGTATTGCCTTCCTGAATAACAGGCCTCTTACAATGAGGCTGTAAGTTGGAAGCTATTGAAGGGACAGAGAGTTCAAATATTTTGTGCTAAGAATCCGAGGTAGCCAAATAGGGTGATTGGAAAGAGTGTCCTAGGTTACCCACAAAAGGTTCAGAATCATAATCTTCAACACCCATAAAGCATGCATATAGAGTGTAGTTAGATGCCTACTCACCTTCCACAGGAACAATCTCATTAAAGAACAAGAATTGCAGTATTTGATCATTTTCATTTCAAGAGGTCTGTTGGTCTCTGTCACTCATATGTAGCTGATGCATTACAGTTCTAACCTTTTAGTTTATGAATACCACAATATAACTGAACATTAGTAATGTATTCCCTTCTCAATAAACTAACATCATTATGTAAAAAAAAGGATAATGCTGAAGGAATGAAAAAACTAGATTCACTTCTCACCACATGGCAGAGAGCATAGGAGACAGTGGTCACTGCTGACTCAGCATAGGAAATAACCATAGGAAACAACCACAGAAGGGGAGCACACAAGAGTGCATTAGTGAATGAACAAACCGGAAACACTCACTTCTCACCACGTCATAGGCAACTCGGAGGAGGCCGGTAGTGACTGAAAATGAGCACTACTTTCACTTCTATCATAAGAGAGGGACCATAGAAGGGAACATTAGTGACTGGAAGAGGGGGACTACCCTCACTTCTCACTACGAGAGAGGGGGCACAGAGAAATCCATTAGTGAATAAACATTGGGGCTCACTCAATTCCTCCCATTGGAGAGGAGGCGCCATCAAGGTCATTAATGATAGAACACAGGGACCATAATACACTGAGAGAGGAAGAGAAAAAGGAAAGCCCTGCACTGACTGAATGTGGTGACACACCAACTTCTGACCACAAGAGGAGTGTAAGAAAAAAGGTCAGGATTTAACCATTGTAGGTATCGCATACGAGACTCATATACAGAAAGTGTGCTTTCAAAGGCAGGTCAATGTCTTAATAACATACATACCACATTCGCCTGTCACACAAAGAGAGGGAGTGCTAGAAATGGGGTTTCTGGTTGGCTAAGGTATACACCCAAGCCAGGCAGAACCAACCACTCTAGTCAGGGTAAGCTAGGTACACATATGAAATAACCTGTGCTCACCCTCTGGTAAATTGGTGCAAAGCAGGCAGGCTTATCTAAAGAGGCGATGTCCAAAGTATATGTGCAACACACACACAGTAACACAATGAAAACACCACAAAAAGACTCCACACAGGGTTATACAAATAGATTCTTATATTATAAACAAGACCAGAATGACAAAAATACATTATGTACTTTTAAATATATGCACTTTTCAAAATAGTACTCTTTGCATTGGAGAACATAAGGTCCCAATGACAGAAGTCACATAAAAACTTTTCCAGCTATGTATTTCCAAAGCACTATGTAAACAGTGTCCACAGAAGCCCCCTCACTTCCATGGGGTTCATCAAAGTCAATTCGGTAGTGCAAATTCAAGGATTCCTATCAGGGATTGATAGGAACAAACTCTCGGGCATTGATGACCACTGTTATGACAGTCCAGGAAGTTTAGTCTCTAGGAGGCGGTCACGTGCCTCCTTTTGGGACCATATTAGAAATGGGGGTCTCTAGATGGCAAGTTTGTACCCTGTCCAAGTAGGGACCCTTCTTTCTAGTCAGGATAAGGGAGTTACACTTCTAAAATAATCCCTGCTCACCCCCCTTGGTAGCTTGGCATGAGCAGTCAGGCTTATCTCAGAGGCAATGTGAAAAGCATTTGCACATAACACAATGAAATACAGTGAAAACACTACAAAAGGACACCACACAAGTTTTAGAAAAATAGCCAATATTTATCTGTATAAGACAAGACCAAAATGATAAAAATCCAACATATAGTAATCAAGATACAAATATTGCAAAAATAGACTGAAAATGCAGTTCCTTGAAGGCGAAAGCTCCGTCTGGGGCTATCACTGTATCGTGAACAACAAATCCAACAGTTCAGGCTGACCGCTACGGTATCAGGAAGACCCGCAAACCGTATCTTGGAAATGTAGGACATCGGGGACCTTGCGATGAGTTTTGAGAGGCGGCGTCGCCAGCGTCGGAAGACGTCGTCCGGGAGGCCGGTGCAGGAGTCGCCGGACCCTTGAAGTCACAGGCATTGCAGATCGAACTCAGTGAGGTTGAAGTCAGGAGAGCTCGTGTTGATGGCGTCGGGGGTACACTGTGAAGCGGGACAATGCGACGTGCGGTGCCCACAGGTCATGGTGCAGGCAGCGGCTCGGGGACAGCGTCCAGTTGTGTCGGTGAGACCATGGCTGCAATGTGAAGCGGTGTCCACAGGTCGCGGTGCAAGCAGCAGTGTTGGTTGACGAGGCTGGAGTCGATGGCACTGACATTGGTGGACCAGGGCTGCGGTGTGGGAGGGGCTGATGCTTTGTGTACCTCACAAGCGGTGTCCACAGGCCACGATGCAGGCAGCGGGGTTTATGTCAACGTGGTGCGGCATCATCGATGTTGCCAGGGCGGCAATGTGAAGCGATGCAAAGTGCGGTGCCCACAGGTCACTGTCCAAGCAGTGGCTCAGTGACAGTGTCAGGCTGCGATGTCGGGGATACCAGGGTTGCGGTATGAAGTGGGGTGATGCTCTCTGCGGTGCCTTCAGGTCACGGAGCCAGCAGCGGCATTGTTGACGGTGTCGTAGTGATTTTTCTTACGTTGCAGCACAAAACACACAGTTCCCACAGTTTCCAGTGCTGTTGGCAGATGAACCTGAAGTCTTTGATGTTCCTGAGACTTCCAACAGGAGGCAAGTTCTACTTCAAGCCCTTGGAGAAACTCAGGCAATAAGTTGCAGAAAGTTCAGTCCAGTCCTTTCACTGCCCAAGACAGAAGCAGCAACTGCAGGCCAACCCAACAAAGCAACACACAGCAAAGGGGTAGTACTCCTCCTAGCAGCTCTTCCAGGTCTTCTTCTTGGCAGGTCCCTTAGTCCAAAAGAGTTCTGAAGATGTGGGGTCTGTGCCCCAATACTTATACCAGTTCTGGACTTTTAAGTTGGCAAGCTCCAAAGAAAGTCCTTGTTGTGCACAAATTCCAGCTTTGTCCTGCTCTTCCCTACTCTGCCCCAGACACTCTCCAGGGGGTGGAGACTTCTTTTTAAGAGGACAGGCACAGCCCTATTCATGTGTGAGTGACACCCCCTCCCACTACTCTTAACCCAGGAAGACCCATCAGCCTGGTGATGGGTCATCAGGATATGCGAGGCACACCTAAGCTTCCTTGGTGTGGCTGTCTAGAGTGTATGCAGTAGGCCCCAGCTGTCAGCTACAGAGATGTGGATTCCACAGAAGGCACCGAATGGTTAAGCAGGAAAATGCCCACTTTCTAAAAGTGGCATTTTCAAACACACAATTTAAAAATCATCTTCACTAATAGATGTTTTTTAAATTGTGAGTTCATAGATCTCAAACTCCAGCTTTCTATCATCTTCCTATGGGAACCTGCACTTGAAAGATGTTGCAAGGCAGCCCCCATGTTAACCTATAGAAGAGATAGCCATTCAATAGTGAAAAACGAAATGCATCGTATTTCAATATTAGGAAATGTAAAAACACACCACTACATGTCCTACCTTTTAAATACACTGCACCCTGCCCAAGGGGCTACCTTGAGCCTACCTTAGAGGTGACTTATATGTCATAAAAGGGAGGGGTTAGGCCTGGCAAGTGGCAAGGTTGACATGGCAGTTAAAAACTGCGTGCGCAGACACTGCAGTGGCAGGTCTGAGACACATTTGAAAGGCTACTTGTGTGGGTGGCACAATCAGTGCTGCAGGGCCACCAGTAGCATTTGATTTACAGGCCCTGGGCACATTCAGTGCATTTTGCTAGGGACTTACCAGTAAATCAAATACGGCAATCATGGAGAACCAATCATTACACAATTTACAGTAGGAGCACTTGCACTTTTGCACTGAATAGCAGTGAAAAAGTGCACAGAGACACTAAACTAGCAATACTTAAGTCCAGCATACCATCAAAAATAGGAGGTCAGAAAGCAAAAAGACAGGGGAAACACTCCAACGGATGCCAGCTCTAACAGTCCTCCATGGGGGTTTCTCCCCAGAATGCAGAGCATGCAATGCACCCAAGTTCTGGCGAGTCCGGAGCCCTCCGGGGCCACTTGGGTCTCAACTTCTTCTTCAATACGAAGCGCCTGCGAAGGAGAGCAGGATGGCTTCAGCGGGTGTGAGAATGACCCAAGGCTCCAAAGACATGGAAGGAGGGTTCGGTGTAGTTTCCCTGGGATCAGGGAAACTCAATATAACTCTACCGCACACAAGTGCACAGGATAGCAAGTAGGACTTTGGAGGTCCGATGTCAGGATTACAGTACCTTTTGGCTAGAGTAGCGGGGAGCTAGGAGGGCCATACTGGGCCGTCCTTACGTAGTTGAGGCAGTCTCGGTGGTCCACTGGCGAGGACCCAAGTCTTCGGGATGACAATCTCTCTCCCGGCCAGTTCCTCCGCTCCATGGAAGTCCAGCAGTGGTTTCCCCCTCTGGACGGCGGCACTGACATCACGGATGTAGTTCGCGTTGCCCAGGCAACACATCCGGCAGGAATGTGGTTCGCTCACTCACAGCCCGAGACACCGCTTTCACTGACAAACTCCACGACACAGGGCTGGCATGTAGTCAGGGAAGTGCTAGTTTCAGGCAGAAAAAAGCACTGGTCAAGTGCAGCACCGATTCCTGTAGGTCTCAACTGCAGGACTCATGCATTCCTGAGTCCCACGGCAGTGATGAAATGGGGGAATCTTTGATAGCCCTGAGATTCCCAAAACAGGGGCAAGCCAATAAGCCTTGGAGAACACTTAGGGTAGAGAAAAACTGTAGGTAGCAGGCAGCAGGCCAGCACAGCAAAGCAGTTAGCAGAGTGGCAGTCGCTCCTGCAGCACAGCAGCCCTTCTGACAATGTGCAGATGTAGTGCCACCAGCATCTGTTTACAAGTCCCATGCAGCATCTGATTAGATGGAGTCAGAGCCCCAATATTTATTCGCAAACGTGCCTTTGATGTAGGCAGTAACTTCAAAGGAATTCTCTGAAGAGTACAAGGATCCCTTTCAGCCCAGCCCTGGTTCCAGACTACCAGTAGGGGGTAAATATGCCCTTTCTGTGAGGGCAGGACACAACCTATTCAGATATAAGTGTGAGCCACCTCTCCCTCTTCCTTCACAGGAAGGCTATCAGTATGCAGATGAAGGCGGATGAATCTCCTGTTACACCCAACCCTTCCTGTGCTGTGGCTGTCTAGAGAGAATGCACAAAGTGTAGCTGTCACTCAAGCCAGACGTGTATTGAAGACAGGCTGTCAGGCACAAAGAGTTATAAGCACAGAGAAATGCCCACTTTCTAGAAGTATAAACAACAAGTGGTCCCAGACTTATTTAGAAAAACACAAAGGTAAAGGATTTTTTAGAATATGATATACTTTGGTGCTTGAATATTCAGCACATGGTAATTAATACATAATGGAAAACTTCATAAGAACGCACCAAGGAAAGAAGGAAAAGGAACATCCACTGTTTTTAGTAAAAATCTTCGTTTTTATATATTTTTTCAAAAATGCAAAAGGAAGGTAAAACATTACCATAATGTATTCAGAATCGAAGGTTGCTCAAGAAAAAAAGGGTGTAAAGAAAAAGTGCTTGTGTGTGAAGTAAAATGAAGAAGGAGATTTCAGAGTAAAGGATATTCAACGTGAAAGCGGTTCCAACAATTTGAAATCAACACTGGTGTATGTTGTGCTAATAACCAGTGTTGTTTTCCATTATGTATTAATTACCATGTGCTGAATATTCGAGCACCAAAGTATATCATATTCTAAAAAATCCTTTACCTGTGTTTTTTTCTAAATAAGTCTGGGACCACTTGTTGTTTATATTATACTACACCCATGTCCTTTGACATTGATTGGGTTACCCCATTAGTTTGTAATGGTCACTTTCTAGAAGTGGCATTTCTAAAATAGTAATAGTAACAACTTCACCAGTAAGGTGGATTTGTCATTACCATTCTAAACATACGAAATATGACAAAACTACTCCTTTCTCATCAAGGATTACTACTTAAAAGTATATAAGGGAATCTTAAATGCTAGCCTATGCGAGGAGTTAGCTTCACAGTAGTGAAAAATGAAATAGGCTGTGTGTCACTACCAGGACATGCAAAACATAAAAGTACATGTCCTACATTTTACTTACACAGCACCCTGCCTATAGGGCTACCTAGGGCCTACCTTAGGGGTGACCTATGTGCAATAAAAGGGGATTTTAGAGCTCAGCGAGTAGTTTTAAATGCCAAGTCGAAGTGCCAGTAAACGGCACACAGGCCCTGCAGTCGCAGGCTTGAGGTAGGTTTGAAAGGCTACTTCTGTGGGTGGCACAATCAGTGCTGCAGGCCCACTAGTAGCATTTGAAGTACAGGCCCTGGGTGTATGATATACCACTTTACAAGGGACTGACAAGTAAATCAAATATGCAAAACAGGTGTAAATCAATTAAACAATGTTTAGAGGAGAGAGCACATGCACTTTAGCACTGGTTAGCTGGTAAAGTGCCCAGAATCATAAAGCCAACAAAAAGAAGGTCAGAAAAATAGGAGGAGGAAGGCAAAAAGTTTGGGGTAAGCCCACAAGAAGGGCCATTTCCAACAGGGAGTATGTTAAGAAATGAAGGGGCATATTACTAAGGTCCGGCGCTAATTATCGCTCAGCGCGCTTAGCGCGAGGATAATTATCGCCTGACTAACGCTGAATTTTATCACTGAGATAGCGTGCTATCAGCGACGCTCATCTCAACAGTGATAAAATTGCAGCGCTAACTGCCAAATGTGCGATTATCGCTGGAAATCCAGCGATAATCACACAACTTTTGGCGATAGCTTGCTGATAGGGCAGGACAGACTCAGCCATGATATCCACCTTCCATTGGATATCATGGCTAAGTCATACTGAGAGCAGGCGTTAGAAAAGTAGCGCTAACCGCGGTTAGCGCTACTTTTCTAATCGCTTTGCATGTTCGTCTGCAGCTTGATAATAGGAGAAATGTCGGTTAGCGACATTTCTCCTGTTATCCTGGGAAGGAACGCCCACTTTGCATCTCATTAGAGATGCAGAGCGAGGTGTGGGGAAAACAGGTGCTAACATGCGTTAATGCATGTTAGCACCTGCCTTGGTAATAGGGCGGTAATATTATCTCCGCTTTTTTGGCTCTTAAAGCCAAAAAAGCGGAGATAATGGCCCTTGCTAATATGCCCCGAAAACTTTTAAGTAATCTGGAGACCACATTCACTTTCCAAAACCGGAGAGCTCCCAAGGAGCCACCACTGAAGGAACAGCTCAAATTAATTCTGCTTGTACGGCAGATGGGGAAACATGAGGGAGAAGTCCCAGCTGATGGAACAAGGTGCATTTTTAGTGCAGGAGGCAGAACACGGAGCAGAAGATGGCACTGAGAGAATGTTGTTTTTTTAAAGTGTTTTATAAAATGTTAACAGGCCACTGCAGAACACTTTAAAACACTGTACGCGTATAGAAATTAAAAAAATGTGCAAATCAAAAAATTACAGAAAACAGGGACAGTGTATGTAGGGTGGTGATTTGAGGACATGCATCCCAGAGTAGCTGGGTATAAGCACACAGATTTACCGCAATTCATAGAAAGAGAGGGCTTTTAACTATCGAGTCCAAAATACTGTCTGACCACAATACCATAATCAAAATATTGTGACTACAAAAATACTGTGGATAAAATTCCATAATTAAGCATATTTTTTGTGTTTTTCAAAACACCAACGTTAACCCCTTCTGTGCTCATGACGAGCTGGACTCGTCATGGCACACAGTGGTCGTGTGCTCATGATGAGTCCAGCTCGTCATGACACACAGCCCCCGGAATCCCTCTGGTGCGCGCACCAGAGGGATTCCCTTTATGCCAAAAGAGCTTCCCCAGCTCCCGAGGCCCCCCTCCCTGGTTTCCCTGAAATGACGATCGGCGCGCACGTCGCGCTGATGTCATTTCAGTGAAACTGAAACTGAAATGAGCCAAGAGGATCATTTAAGTTTCAGTTTCTACGTGCTCAGGGGGCTATCTCAGCCCCCTGAGCACGTAGAAACTCAGGAGAGGTATCGTTGGACAGGGGAGAACCCCTCCCTAGTGGATCCATGCTTGGGGATCGCCCCAGGAGGGCATCAGGGAGGGGGGAGCGGCCCCTTGGGCAAGGGCCTTTGCTCCCCCCATAAAAATGTTGGCATTATTAGTCTTTCTGCCCCCCCTGGGGGGTAGATGAGGGCAGTAGCCCCCAATCTGCCCCCCCGGGGGGGTAGAAAGCCCACTAGACACCAGGGATTTTTTATGGGATAGCTATTAGGGGTGGGGGCTGCCCAAAACGGGCATGCCGATACCCTCACCCCCCCGGCCACAAAATTAGTCTTTCTGCCCCCTGGGGGCAGATGGGGCAGTAGCCCCCAATCTGCCCCCGGGGGCAGAAAGCCCACTAGATACCAGGGATTTAAAAAAAATTATAGTTAGGGGTGGGGCTGCCCAATATGGGCATGCCAATGCCCCCACCCCCTCCGCAAAGGTACAGTCTTTCTGCCCCTCCTGGGGGCAGATGGGGCAGTAGCCCCCAATCTGCCCCCCGGGGGCAGAAAGCCCACTAGATACCAGGGATTTTTTTTTAAATTATAATTTGGGGTAGGGGCTGCCCAATATGGGTATGCCAATGCCCCCACCCCCGACGCAAGGGTACAGTCTTTCTGCCCCTCCTGGAGGGCAGATGGGGGCCGTAGCCCCCAATCTGCCCCCCCCGGGGGGCAGAAAGCCCACTAGACACCAGGGTTTTTTTTTCCCCTCGATACATTTAGGGGTGGGGGTTGCCCAAGATGGGCATGCCAATGCCCCCACCCCTCCCCCACAAAATTCCAGTCTTTCTGCCCCCCCCGGGGGTTCAGAAACACCCTAGATGCCAGGGATTATTTTTTTTATAGGCCCGGGGTGGGGGCTGCCCAGAATGGGCATGAAAATGCCCCCACCCTACCCCCCAAAGAAAAAAAAAGACGTTCTGCCCCCCCAGGAGGCAGATGGGGGCAATAGCCCCTGATCTGCCTCCCCCGGGGAGGGGGCAGAAAGCCCACTAAGCGTCAGGGATTTTTTTTTATATAGGTCAATGCCCCCACCCCAAAAAAAATGCTACAGTCTTTCTGCCCCCCCCCTGGGAGGCAGATGGGGCAATAGCACCTTATCTGCACCCCTCGGGGGGGCAGAAAGCCCACTAGCCACCAGGGATTTTTTTTTTTACAAAGTTCGGGGTGGGGCTGCCAAGAATGGACATGCCAATGCCCCCACCCACCCCAAAAAAGATTCCACTGTCTTTCTGCCCCTCCCAGGAGGCAGATGGGGGCAGTAGCCCCTGATCTGCCCCCCGTGGGGGCAGAAAGCCCACTATGTGCCAGCGATTATGCTGGCTTTTTTATACGCAGGGGTGGGGGCTGACCAGAATGGGCATCCCAATACCCCCGACCACCCAAAAGAATAGCCACAGTCTTTCTGCCCCCTCGGGGCATATCGGGGCAATAGCCCCTGATTTCCCCCATCCCCAGGGCGGCAGAAAGCCCACTAGGCACTGACTTTTTTTCGGAATGTGCCTACCTGTTGAATTTGGTTCCTAGCTCTGCCGGCACCTAGGGAAACCTAGCAAAACTATACATTTTTTTAAAACTAGACACCCAGGGTAATCCAGGAATGGGCTGACTTGACTGGCTCTCACCAGGTTCTGTTACCCAGAATCCCTTGCAAACCTAAAAATTTGTCCAAAAAAACACATTTTCCTCACATTTCTGTGGTGGAAAGTTCTGGAATCTGCGTGGATCCACAAAATTCCACCCACCCCGCGTTCCCCAAAGTCTTCCGAGAAAAATGGTACCTCACTTGTGTGGGTAGGACTACTGGCCGCGACAGGAAACGGCCCAAAACGCAACATGGACACACCACATTTTCGCAGTGAAAACTGACCCTTTTTTTGCAAAGTGCCTAGCTGTAGATTTTGAACCCTAACTCTGCCGGCACCTAGGGAAACCTAGCAAACCTATAAATTTTTGAAAACTAGATACCCAGGGGAATCTAGGATGGGGTGACTTGACTGGCTCTCACCAGGTTCTGTTACCCAGAATCCCTTGCAAACCGAAACATTTGTCAAAAAAACACATTTTCCTCACATTTCTGTTGTGGAAAGTTCTGGAATCTGCGTGGATCCACAAATTTCCACCCATCCCGCGTTCCCAAAGTCTTCCGAGAAAAATGGCACCTCACATGTGTGGGTAGGCCTAGTGCCCACGACAGGAAACGGCCCAAACGCAATGTGGACACACCACATTTTCACAGTGAAAACGGACCCTTTTTTGCAAAGTGCCTAGCTGTAGATTTTGAACCCTAACACTGCCAGCACCTAGGGAAACCTAGCAAACCTATACATTTTTGAAAACTAGACACCCAGGGGAATCCAGGATGGGGTGACTTGACTGGCTCTCACCAGGATCTGTTACCCAAAATCCCTGACAAACCTAAAAATATGTCCAAAAAAACACATTTTCCTCACATTTCTGTGGTGGAAAGTTCTGGAATCTGTGTGGATGTACAAAATTCCACCCACCCCGCGTCCCCCAAAGTCTTCCGTTAAAAATGGTACCTCACTTGTGTGGATGGGTCAAGTACCCGCGACAGGCAAGGGCCCAAAACCTATTGAGGCGACATCAAAATTACCTATCACAAACCAACCTGGTTTTGCATGGGGGGTCCCATGAGTTTTTGGCCCCGGGCTCGACGGCCATCTAGGGAAACCTACCCAACCCACACATTTCTGAAAACTAGACACCCGGAGGAGTCCAGCGAGGTATGGCTTGCGTGGGTCCCCCAAAATTTTCTTACCCAGAATCCCCTGCAAACCTCAAATTTAGCTGAAATAAATCACATTTTTCTCAAATTTCTGTGTGGGAAAGTTCTGGAATCTACTTGGATCCACAAATTTCATACCACCCAGCGTTCCCCCAGGTCTCCCGATAAAAATGATACCTCACTCTCGTGGGTGGGTCAAGTACCCGCGACAGGCAAGGGCCCAAAACGTATTGAGGAGACATCAAAATTACCTATCACAAAACAACCTGGTTTTGCAAGGGGTGTCACCTGGGTTTTTGGCCCCGGGCTCAGCGGCCATCTTGGGAACCTACCAAACTCACACATTTCTGAAAACTAGACACCCGGGGGAGTCCAGCGAGGTATGGTTTGCATGGGTCCCCAAACGTTTTCCTACCCAGAATGCCCTGTAAACCTCATATTTAGCTGAAAAAATCACTTTTTACTCAAATTTCTGTGTGGGAAAGTTCTGGAATCTGCGTGGATCCACAAATTTCCTACCACCCTGCGTTCCCCCAGGGCTCCCGATAAAAATGGTACCTCACTTGTGTGGGAAGGCATAGTGGCTAAAACAGGAAATGGCCCAAATCGTATTGTGGAGACTTCAAAATTACCTATAACAGAACTACCTGGTTTTGGGGGCACCTGGTTTTTTGGCCCCGGGCTCACCGCCATCTAGGGAAACCTACCAATCCCACACGTTTCTGAAAACTAGACACCCTGGGGAGTCCAATGAGGTATGGCTTGCGTGGATCCCCCAACGTTTCCCTACCCAGAATCCCCTGCAACCCTCAAATTTAGCTGAAAAAAACATATTTTCCACATATTTTTGCGTGAAATCACCGTGCTGGCACAAATGTCCTACCACCCAGCGTTGCCCTTGTTCCCCCGAGTAAAATGATACCTCACTTGTGTTTGTGTCCAAAGCAGATCTGGCTAAAAACGTATTTTTAAAAAAATGTAGCGCTTAGAATTCTCGGTGCTATACCCTAAATCCCTATGTTTTGGGCTCTTCCCAGTCACAGGCCTTTGGCCCACCCACACAAGTGAGGTATCATTTTACTCGGGAGAACAAGGGGAACGCTGGGTGGTAGGACATTTGTGCAGGCACGGTGATCCCACGCAAAAATGTATGGAAAAAGTGATTTTTTCAGCTAAATTTGAGGTTTGCATGGGATTCTGGGTAGGAAAACGTTGTGGGACCCACGCAGGCCATACCTCGCTGGACTCCCCCGGGTGTCTAGCTTTCAGAAATGTTTGGGTTTGGTATTTTCCCAAGATGGCCGTCGAGCCCAGGGACAAAAACCCAGGTGACCTCTCTTGCAAAACCAGGTTGTTTTGTGATAGGTAATTTTGATGTCGCCTCAATAGGTTTTGGGCCCTTTTCTGTCGCGGGTACTTGACCCACCCACGCGAGTGAGGTATCATTTTTATCAGGAGACCCGGGGGAACGCTGGGTGGGAGGAAATTTGTGGATCCACGTAGATTCCAGAACTTTCCCACACAGAAATTTGAGAAAAAAGTGAAGTTTTCAGCTAAATTTGAGGTTTGCAGGGATTCTGGGTAGGAAAACGTTAGGGGACCCACGCAAGCCATACCTCGCTGGACTCCCCGGGTGTCTAGTTTTCAGAAATGTGTGGGTTTGGTAGGTTTCCTAGATGGCCATCGAGTCCAGGGCCAAAACTCATGGGACCCCCTTGCAAAACCAGGTTGTTTTGTGATAGGTAATTTTGATGTCGCCTCCATAGGTTTTGGGCCCTTTCCTGTCGCTGGGTACTTGACCCACCCACGCGAGTGAGGTATCATTTTTATCGGGAGACATGGGGGAACACTGTGTGGTAGGAAATTTGTGGATCCACGTAGATTCCAGAACTTTCCCACACAGAAATCTGAGAAAAAAGTGATTTTTTTCAGCTAAATTTGAGGGTTGCAGGGCATTCTGGGTAGGAAAACGTTGGGGGATCCACACAAGCCATACCTCGCTGGACTCCCCGGGTGTCTAGTTTTCAGAAATGTGTGGGTTTGGTAGGTTTCCCAAGATGGCCACCGAGCCCGGGGCCAAAACCCAGGTGACTCCCCTTGCAAAACCAGCTTGTTTTGTGATAGATCACTTTGATGTCTCCTCAATACGTTTTGGGCCCTTGCCTGTTGCGGGTACTTGAACCACCCACACCAGTGAGGTTTTGGCTCTGGGCTCGGCGGCCATCTTAGGAAACCTACCGAACCCACACATTTCTGAAAACTAGACACTCGGGAGTCCAGCGAGGTATGCTTGCGTGGGTCCCCCAACGTTTCCTACCCAGAATCCCCTGCAAACCTGAACTTTGCTGAAAAATTCACTTTTTCACACATTTTGTGTGGGAAAGTTGTGGCATCACCGGGCTGACACAAATTTCCTACCACCCAGCGTTCCCCCAGGTCTCCTGATAAAAATGGTGCATCACTCGGGTGGAAGGTCCAAGTACGCGTGACAGGCAAGGGCCCAAAACGTATTGAGGTGACATCAAATTGCCTATCACAAAACGACCTGGTTTTGCAATGGGGGTCCCATGACGTTTGGCCGGGGCTCGGCGGCCACCTAGGGAAACCTACCAAACCCACACATTTCTGAAAAGTAGACACCCGGGGATTCCAGGAGGTATGGCTTGCGTGGATCCTCCAACGTTTTCTTACCCAGAATCCCCTGCAAACCTGACATTTTGCTGAATAAATCCCTTTTTTCACACATTTTTGTGTGGTAAAGTTGTGGCATTACGGGGCTGACACAAATTTCCTACCACCCAGCGTTCCCCCAGGTCTCCCGATAAAAATGGTGCCTCACTCGGGTGGGAGGCCCAAGTACCCACGACAGGCAAGGGCCCACAACGTATTGAGGCGACATCAAAATTGCCTATCACAAAATGTTTTGGGCCCATGCCTGTCGCGGTACTTGGGCCTCCCACCCGAGTGAGGCACCATTTTTATCGGGAGACCTGGGGGAACGCTGGTGGTAGGAAATTTGTGTCAGCCCCGTGATGCTCACAACTTTACCACACAAAATGTGTGAAAAAGTGAATTTTTCAGCCAAATTTCAGGTTTGCAGGGGATTCTGGGTAAGAAAACGTTGGGAGATCCAGTCAAGCCATACCTCCCTGGAATCCCCTAGGTGTCTACTTTTCAGAAATGTGTGGGTTTGGTAGGTTTCCCTAGGTGGCCGCAGCCCTGGGCCAAAACGTCATGGGACCCTCATTGCAAAACCAGGTCAGTTTCATGTGATAAGCCATTTTGAGGTCGCCCACAATACGTTGTGGGCCCTTGCCTGTCGCGGGTACTTGGGCCTCCCACCCGAGTGAGGCACCATTTTTATCGGGAGACCTGGATGAATGCTGGATGGGTAGGAAATTTGTGTCAGCCCCGTAGATGCCACAACTTTACCACACAAAAATGTGTGGAAAAAGGGATTTTTCAGCAAAATGTCAGGTTTGCAGGGGATTCTGGGTAAGAAAACGTTGGGAGATCCACGTCAAGTCATACCTCCGTGGAATCCCCGGGTGTCTACTTTTCAGAAATGTGTGGGTTTGGTAGGTTTCCCTAGGTGGCCGCCAGAGCCCCGGGCCAAAACATCATGGGATCCCCTTGCAAAACCAGGTCGTTTTGTGATAGGCCATTTTGAGGTCGCCTCAATACGTTGTGGGCCCTTGCCTGTCGCGGGTACTTGGGCCTCCCACCCGAGTGAGGCACCATTTTTAGCGGGAGACCTGGGGGAACGCTAGGTGGTAGGAAATTTGTGTCAGCCCCGTGATGCCACAACTTTACCACACAAAAATGTGTGAAAAAAGGGATTTATTCAGCAAAATGTCAGGTTTGCAGGGGATTCTGGGTAAGAAAACGTTGGGGGATCCACGCAAGCCATACCTCCCTGGAATCCCCTGGGTGTCTACTTTTCAGAAATGTGTGGGTTTGGTAGGTTTCCCTAGGTGGCCACCGAGCCCCGGGCCAAAACGTCATGGGACCACCCTTGCAAAACCAGGTCGTTTTGTGATAGGACATTTTGAGGTCGCCTCAATACGTTGTGGGCCCTTGCCTGTCGCGGGTACTTGGGCCTCCCACCCGAATGAGGCACCATTTTTTTCGGAAGACCTTGGGGAACACGGGGTGGGTGGAATTTTGTGGATCCACACAGATTCCAGAACTTTCCACCACAGAAAAGTGAGGAAAATGTGTTTTTTTTGCCAATTTTTTAGGTTTGCAAGGGATTCTGGGTAACAGAACCTGGTGAGAGCCAGTCAAGTCACCCCATCCTGGATTCCCCTGGGTGTCTACTTTTCAAAAATGTATAGGTTTGCTAGCTTTCCCTAAGTGCCGGCAGAGCTAGGGTTCAAAAACTACAGCTAGGCACTTTGCAAAGAAAGGGTCATTTTTCACTGTGAAAGTGTGGTGCGTCCACGTTGCGTTTTGCGCTGCTTCCTGTCGCGGGCACTAGGCCTACCCGCACAAGTGAGGTACCATTTTTTCGGAAGACCTTGGGGAACGCGGGGTGGGTGGAATTTTGTGGATCCACGCAGATTCCAGAACTTTCCACCACAGAAAAGTGAGGAAAATGTGTTTTTTTGCCAATTTTTAGGTTTGCAAGGGATTCTGGGTAACAGAACCTGGTGAGAGCCAGTCAAGTCACCCCATCCTGGATTCCCCTGGGTGTCTACTTTTCAAAAATGTATAGGTTTGCTAGGTTTCCCTTAGTGCCGGCAGAGCTAGGGTTCAAAAACTACAGCTAGGCACTTTGCAAAAAAAGGGTCATTTTTCACTGTGAAAATGTGGTGCGTCCAAGTTGCGTTTTGCGCTGCTTCCTGTCGCGGGCACTAGGCCTACCCACACAAGTGAGGTACCATTTTTTTCGGAAGACCTTGGGAAACGCGGGGTGGGTGGAATTTTGTGGATCCACGCAGATTCCAGAACTTTCCACCACAGAAAAGTGAGGAAAATGTGGTTTTTTTGTCAATTTTTAGGTTTGCAAGGGATTCTGGGTAACAGAACCTGGTGAGAGCCAGTCAAGTCACCCCATCCTGGATTCCCTGGGTGTCTACTCTTCAAAAATGTATAGGTTTGCTAGGTTTCCTAAGTGCGGGCAGAGCTAGGGTTCAAAAACTACAGCTAGGCACTTTGCAAAAAAAGGGTCATTTTTCACTGTGAAAATGTGGTGCGTCCACGTTGCGTTTTGCGCTGCTTCCTGTCGCGGGCACTAGGCCTACCCACACAAGTGAGGTACCATTTTTTTCGGAAGACCTTGGGGAACGCGGGGTGGGTGGAATTTTGTGGATCCACACAGATTCCAGAACTTTCCACCACAGAAAAGTGAGGAAAATGTGTTTTGTTTGCCAATTGTTTAGGTTTGCAAGGGATTCTGGGTAACAGAACCTGGTGAGAGCCAGTCAAGTCACCCCATCCTGGATTCCCCTGGGTGTCTACTTTTCAAAAATGTATAGGTTTGCTAGGTTTCCATAAGTGCCGGCAGAGCTAGGGTTCAAAAACTACAGCTAGGCACTTTGCAAAAAAAGGGTCATTTTTCACTGTGAAAATGTGGTGCGTCCACGTTGCGATTTGCGCTGCTTCCTGTCATGGGCACTAGGCCTACCCACACAAGTGAGGTACCATTTTTTTCGGAAGACCTTGGGGAACGCGGGGTGGGTGGAATTTTGTGGATCCACACAGATTCCAGAACTTTCCACCACAGAAAAGTGAGGAAAATGTGTTTTTTTTTGCCAATTTGTTAGGTTTGCAAGGGATTCTGGGTAACAGAACCTGGTGAGAACCAGTCAAGTCACCCCATCCTGGATTCCCCTGGGTGTCTACTTTTCAAAAATGTATAGGTTTGCTAGGTTTACCTAAGTGCCGGCAGAGCTAGGGTTCAAAAACTACAGCTAGGCACTTTGCAAAAAAAGGGTCATTTTTCACTGTGAAAATGTGGTGCGTCCACGTTGCGTTTTGCGCTGCTTCCTGTCGCGGGCACTAGGCCTACCCACACAAGTGAGGTACCATTTTTTTCGGAAGACCTTGGGGAATGCGGGGTGGGTGGAATTTTGTGAATCCACGCAGATTCCAGAACTTTCCACCACAGAAAAGTGAGGAAAATGTGTTTTTTTGGCCAATTTTTTAGGTTTGCAAGGGATTCTGTGTAACAGAACCTGGTGAGAGCCAGTCAAGTCACCCCATCCTGGATTCCCCTGGGTGTCTACTTTCCAAACATATATAGGTTTGCTAGGTTTCCCTAAGTGCCGGCAGAGCTAGGGTTCAAAAACTACAGCTAGGCACTTTTCAAAAAAAGGGTCATTTTTCACTGTGAAAATGTGGTGCGTACACGTTGCGTTTTGCGCTGCTTCCTGTCGCGGGCACTAGGCCTACCCACACAAGTGAGGTACCATTTTTTTCGGAAGACCTTGGGGAACGCGGGGTGGGTGGAATTTTGTGGATCCACGCAGATTCCAGAACTTTCCACCACAGAAAAGTGAGGAAAATGTGGGTTTTTTGCCAATTTTTTAGGTTTGCAAGGGATTCTGGGTAACAGAACCTGGTGAGAGCCAGTCAAGTCACCCCATCCTTGATTCCCCTGGGTGTCTACTTTTCAAAAATGTATAGGTTTGCTAGGTTTACCTAAGTGCCGGCAGAGCTAGGGTTCAAAAACTACAGCTAGGCACTTTGCAAAAAAAGGGTCATTTTTCACTGTGAAAATGTGGTGCGTCCACGTTGCGTTTTGCGCTGCTTCCTGTCGCGGGCACTAGGCCTACCCACACAAGTGAGGTACCATTTTTTTCGGAAGACCTTGGGGAACGCGGGGTGGGTGGAATTTTGTGGATCCACGTAGATTCCAGAACTTTCCACCACAGAAAAGTGAGGAAAATTGGGTTTTTTTGCCAATTTTTTAGGTTTGCAAGGGATTCTGGGTAACAGAACCTGGTGAGAGCTAGTCAAGTCACCCCATCCTGGATTCCCCTGGGTGTCTACTTTTCAAAAATGTATAGGTTTGCTAGGTTTCCCTTAGTGCCGGCAGAGCTAGGGTTAAAAAACTACAGCTAGGCACTTTGCAAAAAAAGGGTCATTTTTCACTGTGAAAATGTGGTGCGTCCAAGTTGCGTTTTGCGCTGCTTCCTGTCGCGGGCACTAGGCCTACCCACAGAAGTGAGGTACCATTTTTTTCGGAAGACCTTGGGAAACGCGGGGTGGGTGGAATTTTGTGGATCCACGCAGATTCCAGAACTTTCCACCACAGAAAAGTGAGGAAAATGTGGGTTTTTTTGTCAATTTTTTAGGTTTGCAAGGGATTCTGGGTAACAGAACCTGGTGAGAGCCAGTCAAGTCACCCCATCCTGGATTCCCCTGGGTGTCTACTTTTCAAAAATGTATAGGTTTGCTAGGTTTCCCTAAGTGCGGACAGAGCTAGGGTTCAAAAACTACAGCTAGGCACTTTGCAAAAAAAGGGTCATTTTTCACTGTGAAAATGTGGTGCGTCCACGTTGCGTTTTGCGCTGCTTCCTGTCGCGGGCACTAGGCCTACCCACACAAGTGAGGTACCATTTTTTTCGGAAGACCTTGGGGAACGCGGGGTGGGTGGAATTTTGTGGATCCACACAGATTCCAGAACTTTCCACCACAGAAAAGTGAGGAAAATGTGTTTTGTTTGCCAATTGTTTAGGTTTGCAAGGGATTCTGGGTAACAGAACCTGGTGAGAGCCAGTCAAGTCACCCCATCCTGGATTCCCCTGGGTGTCTACTTTTCAAAAATGTATAGGTTTGCTAGGTTTCCCTTAGTGCCGGCAGAGCTAGGGTTCAAAAACTACAGCTAGGCACTTTGCAAAAAAAGGGTCATTTTTCACTGTGAAAATGTGGTGCGTCCAAGTTGCGTTTTGCGCTGCTTCCTGTCGCGGGCACTAGGCCTACCCACACAAGTGAGGTACCATTTTTTTCGGAAGACCTTGGGAAACGCGGGGTGGGTGGAATTTTGTGGATCCACGCAGATTCCAGAACTTTCCACCACAGAAAAGTGAGGAAAATGTGGTTTTTTTGTCAATTTTTTAGGTTTGCAAGGGATTCTGGGTAACAGAACCTGGTGAGAGCCAGTCAAGTCACCCCATCCTGGATTCCCCTGGGTGTCTACTCTTCAAAAATGTATAGGTTTGCTAGGTTTCCTAAGTGCGGGCAGAGCTAGGGTTCAAAAACTACAGCTAGGCACTTTGCAAAAAAGGGTCATTTTTCACTGTGAAAATGTGGTGCGTCCACGTTGCGTTTTGCGCTGCTTCCTGTCGCGGGCACTAGGCCTACCCACACAAGTGAGGTACCATTTTTTCGGAAGACCTTGGGGAACGCGGGGTGGGTGGAATTTTGTGGATCCACACAGATTCCAGAACTTTCCACCACAGAAAAGTGAGGAAAATGTGTTTTGTTTGCCAATTGTTTAGGTTTGCAAGGGATTCTGGGTAACAGAACCTGGTGAGAGCCAGTCAAGTCACCCCATCCTGGATTCCCCTGGGTGTCTACTTTTCAAAAATGTATAGGTTTGCTAGGTTTCCATAAGTGCCGGCAGAGCTAGGGTTCAAAAACTACAGCTAGGCACTTTGCAAAAAAAGGGTCATTTTTCACTGTGAAAATGTGGTGCGTCCACGTTGCGATTTGCGCTGCTTCCTGTCATGGGCACTAGGCCTACCCACACAAGTGAGGTACCATTTTTTTCGGAAGACCTTGGGGAACGCGGGGTGGGTGGAATTTTGTGGATCCACACAGATTCCAGAACTTTCCACCACAGAAAAGTGAGGAAAATGTGTTTTTTTTTGCCAATTTGTTAGGTTTGCAAGGGATTCTGGGTAACAGAACCTGGTGAGAACCAGTCAAGTCACCCCATCCTGGATTCCCCTGGGTGTCTACTTTTCAAAAATGTATAGGTTTGCTAGGTTTACCTAAGTGCCGGCAGAGCTAGGGTTCAAAAACTACAGCTAGGCACTTTGCAAAAAAAGGGTCAATTTTCACTGTGAAAATGTGGTGCGTACACGTTGCGTTTTGCGCTGCTTCCTGTCGCGGGCACTAGGCCTACCCACACAAGTGAGGTACCATTTTTTTCGGAAGACCTTGGGGAACGCGGGGTGGGTGGAATTTTGTGGATCCACGCAGATTCCAGAACTTTCCACCACAGACAAGTGAGGAAAATGTGGTTTTTTTGCCAATTTTTTAGGTTTGCAAGGGATTCTGGGTAACAGAACCTGGTGAGAGCCAGTCAAGTCACCCCATCCTTGATTCCCCTGGGTGTCTACTTTTCAAAAATGTATAGGTTTGCTAGGTTTCCCTAAGTGCCGGCAGAGCTAGGGTTCAAAAACTACAGCTAGGCACTTTGCAAAAAAAGGGTCATTTTTCACTGTGAAAATGTGGTGCGTCCACGTTGCGTTTTGCGCTGCTTCCTGTCGCGGGCACTAGGCCTACCCACACAAGTGAGGTACCATTTTTTTCGGAAGACCTTGGGAAACGCGGGGTGGGTGGAATTTTGTGGATCCACGCAGATTCCAGAACTTTCCACCACAGAAAAGTGAGGAAAATGTGGTTTTTTTTGTCAATTTTTTAGGTTTGCAAGGGATTCTGGGTAACAGAACCTGGTGAGAGCCAGTCAAGTCACCCCATCCTGGATTCCCCTGGGTGTCTACTCTTCAAAAATGTATAGGTTTGCTAGGTTTCCCTAAGTGCCGGCAGAGCTAGGGTTCAAAAACTACAGCTAGGCACTTTGCAAAAAAAGGGTCATTTTTCACTGTGAAAATGTGGTGCGTCCACGTTGCGTTTTGCGCTGCTTCCTGTCGCGGGCACTAGGCCTACCCACACAAGTGAGGTACCATTTTTTCGGAAGACCTTGGGGAACGCGGGGTGGGTGGAATTTTGTGGATCCACGCAGATTCCAGAACTTTCCACCACAGAAAAGTGAGGAAAATGTGTTTTGTTTGCCAATTGTTTAGGTTTGCAAGGGATTCTGGGTAACAGAACCTGGTGAGAGCCAGTCAAGTCACCCCATCCTGGATTCCCCTGGGTGTCTACTTTTCAAAAATGTATAGGTTTGCTAGGTTTCCATAAGTGCCGGCAGAGCTAGGGTTCAAAAACTACAGCTAGGCACTTTGCAAAAAAAGGGTCATTTTTCACTGTGAAAATGTGGTGCGTCCACGTTGCGATTTGCGCTGCTTCCTGTCATGGGCACTAGGCCTACCCACACAAGTGAGGTACCATTTTTTTCGGAAGACCTTGGGGAACGCGGGGTGGGTGGAATTTTGTGGATCCATGCAGATTCCAGAACTTTCCACCCCAGAAAAGTGAGGAAAATGTGTTTTTTTGCCAATTTGTTAGGTTTGCAAGGGATTCTGGGTAACAGAACCTGGTGAGAGCCAGTCAAGTCAACCCATCCTGGATTCCCCTGGGTGTCTACGTTTCAAAAATGTATAGGTTTGCTAGGTTTCCCTAAGTGCCGGCAGAGCTAGGGTTCAAAAACTACAGCTAGGCACTTTGCAAAAAAGGGTCATTTTTCACTGTGAAAATGTGGTGCGTCCACGTTGCGTTTTGCGCTGCTTCCTGTCGCGGGCACTAGGCCTACCCACACAAGTGAGGTACCATTTTTTCGGAAGACCTTGGGGAATGCGGGGTGGGTGGAATTTTGTGGATCCACGCAGATTCCAGAACTTTCCACCACAGAAAAGTGAGGAAAATGTGTTTTTTTGCCAATTGTTTAGGTTTGCAAGGGATTCTGTGTAACAGAACCTGGTGAGAGCCAGTCAAGTCACCCCATCCTGGATTCCCCTGGGTGTCTACTTTCCAAACATATATAGGTTTGCTTGGTTTCCCTAAGTGCCGGCAGAGCTAGGGTTCAAAAACTACAGCTAGGCACTTTTCAAAAAAAGGGTCATTTTTCACTGTGAAAATGTGGTGCGTACACGTTGCGTTTTGCGCTGCTTCCTGTCGCGGGCACTAGGCCTACCCACACAAGTGAGGTACCATTTTTTTCGGAAGACCTTGGGGAACGCGGGGTGGGTGGAATTTTGTGGATCCACGCAGATTCCAGAACTTTCCACCACAGAAAAGTGAGGAAAATGTGGGTTTTTTGCCAATTTTTAGGTTTGCAAGGGATTCTGGGTAACAGAACCTGGTGAGAGCCAGTCAAGTCACCCCATCCTTGATTCCCCTGGGTGTCTACTTTTCAAAAATGTATAGGTTTGCTAGGTTTACCTAAGTGCCGGCAGAGCTAGGGTTCAAAAACTACAGCTAGGCACTTTGCAAAAAAGGGTCATTTTTCACTGTGAAAATGTGGTGCGTCCACGTTGCGTTTTGCGCTGCTTCCTGTCGCGGGCACTAGGCCTACCCACACAAGTGAGGTACCATTTTTTCGGAAGACCTTGGGGAACGCGGGGTGGGTGGAATTTTGTGGATCCACGTAGATTCCAGAACTTTCCACCACAGAAAAGTGAGGAAAATGGGGTTTTTTTGCCAATTTTTAGGTTTGCAAGGGATTCTGGGTAACAGAACCTGGTGAGAGCCAGTCAAGTCACCCCATCCTGGATTCCCCTGGGTGTCTACTTTTCAAAAATGTATAGGTTTGCTAGGTTTCCCTTAGTGCCGGCAGAGCTAGGGTTCAAAAACTACAGCTAGGCACTTTGCAAAAAAAGGGTCATTTTTCACTGTGAAAATGTGGTGCGTCCAAGTTGCGTTTGCGCTGCTTCCTGTCGCGGGCACTAGGCCTACCCACAGAAGTGAGGTACCATTTTTTCGGAAGACCTTGGGAAACGCGGGGTGGGTGGAATTTTGTGGATCCACGCAGATTCCAGAACTTTCCACCACAGAAAAGTGAGGAAAATGTGGGTTTTTTGCCAATTTTTAGGTTTGCAAGGGATTCTGGGTAACAGAACCTGGTGAGAGCCAGTCAAGTCACCCCATCCTGGATTCCCCTGGGTGTCTACTTTTCAAAAATGTATAGGTTTGCTAGGTTTCCCTAAGTGCCGGACAGAGCTAGGGTTCAAAAACTACAGCTAGGCACTTTGCAAAAAAGGGTCATTTTTCACTGTGAAAATGTGGTGCGTCCACGTTGCGTTTTGCGCTGCTTCCTGTCGCGGGCACTAGGCCTACCCACACAAGTGAGGTACCATTTTTTTTCGGAAGACCTTGGGGAACGCGGGGTGGGTGGAATTTTGTGGATCCACACAGATTCCAGAACTTTCCACCACAGAAAAGTGAGGAAAATGTGTTTTGTTTGCCAATTGTTTAGGTTTGCAAGGGATTCTGGGTAACAGAACCTGGTGAGAGCCAGTCAAGTCACCCCATCCTGGATTCCCCTGGGTGTCTACTTTTCAAAAATGTATAGGTTTGCTAGGTTTCCCTTAGTGCCGGCAGAGCTAGGGTTCAAAAACTACAGCTAGGCACTTTGCAAAAAAAGGGTCATTTTTCACTGTGAAAATGTGGTGCGTCCAAGTTGCGTTTTGCGCTGCTTCCTGTCGCGGGCACTAGGCCTACCCACACAAGTGAGGTACCATTTTTTTCGGAAGACCTTGGGAAACGCGGGGTGGGTGGAATTTTGTGGATCCACGCAGATTCCAGAACTTTCCACCACAGAAAAGTGAGGAAAATGTGGTTTTTTTTGTCAATTTTTTAGGTTTGCAAGGGATTCTGGGTAACAGAACCTGGTGAGAGCCAGTCAAGTCACCCCATCCTGGATTCCCCTGGGTGTCTACTCTTCAAAAATGTATAGGTTTGCTAGGTTTCCCTAAGTGCGGGCAGAGCTAGGGTTCAAAAACTACAGCTAGGCACTTTGCAAAAAAAGGGTCATTTTTCACTGTGAAAATGTGGTGCGTCCACGTTGCGTTTTGCGCTGCTTCCTGTCGCGGGCACTAGGCCTACCCACACAAGTGAGGTACCATTTTTTTCGGAAGACCTTGGGGAACGCGGGGTGGGTGGAATTTTGTGGATCCACACAGATTCCAGAACTTTCCACCACAGAAAAGTGAGGAAAATGTGTTTTGTTTGCCAATTGTTTAGGTTTGCAAGGGATTCTGGGTAACAGAACCTGGTGAGAGCCAGTCAAGTCACCCCATCCTGGATTCCCCTGGGTGTCTACTTTTCAAAAATGTATAGGTTTGCTAGGTTTCCATAAGTGCCGGCAGAGCTAGGGTTCAAAAACTACAGCTAGGCACTTTGCAAAAAAGGGTCATTTTTCACTGTGAAAATGTGGTG